>JARHVA010005830.1:277500-375000 GCA_037957365.1 Torreya grandis | reverse complement strand
TATAATATCTTATTTCCCTTTTTGGAACAACACATATTACCTATCCTTTAGCCACTTTTCTATTATCTTACATTTTATGGAATATTGACACTTATGTGACTTATTTTATTACATTAAGGGGACCATATGCCCTACATGATAATATTTAATATTGTCACATTATGACTATTATACTTGATACACACATAATTATATATTTTATGCATATGTATTCATAAATTACACATGGTTTATGGGGGCATCCTACCCACAAGTTCCCCTTGAGTTATCTACTTGCCATTTTTTATTTTTATGAGGACATACTTTTCATTATTTTATTAAGAATTATTTTTATCCTACCTATAGCCTTCATAATAATGACATCCAACTATCCTATCTTATGAGCTTCATTAATTACATTTATGTATAATTTGCGTATAAGAGCATCATACATATGGGTTTATATTACGTTATTATTTCTAATATCTTACAATAGTAAGGGAATTATCTCCAATTTATTTATTATGGGGGAATCATACCATAAAATAGTTTATGAGATTCATTGGACATATATATCATTACATTTTATATGGGGGCATCATACCCACACTTATTTTATGACCTTTATTGATGATATCTATCTTTAAATTTCATATGGAGAAAACATAACCACACTATTTTTGAGGGAATAATTTACAATATCTATCTTTTTCTTTACCTATAGGGGCATTATACCTACATATGTTTATCCATAAGTTTTTTTGATACATATTATCCTATACAATGAACTTATCACACCATTGTTTCTTTTAATTTTTACATTGTATCCATACAAATATATGACATTATATTAAATTCATCTTGAAATATGATTGGTATTCATAAATGACATATATGTTTCCATATTCAACCATGTTAGGACATATTATTTTCAATTTTTGAGCATTTACCGATGTTATCTATGTTACATGATTTATTTATAAACATCTTAGTTGTCCATATATCCAGTTGCCATTAAAGTGTGGTAATGTTTTATTTATCATATACTCAAATATTTGACCCTCAAATGAGGATACACACATATTTATAATTATATTATATCATATATACTATAATTTTGTATAAAAACACATTATTTATCTATCTCTCCGTGAGTGGGGAATGTGGTTTCCCACTTGGTCATATTATCCTCATAGTAGGATGTGTACACTTATTGATATTTCAGGATGTTATCTATTTATATATTTTCACAAAAATGTACTACATCTCTATCCATTTTATTTGGATACTTGAATACCCCATTGATTTATAATTTACCATGAATTTTTACACATTACTTGTTATTCTACACTTGGGCATGTTACTTGAACATTTTACTATTACACTTCATATGTTAATATTTTATGATAGTTACATGCATGTGCTTGTATGTATTTCAAAATTTATTGTTAAAACTTTGATTATAAATAATTATAATTAATGTTACTTTTAAATATATATTTTAAGTAAATTATTATAAGATAAGGTTTTATAATCCATCACCTTAGAATGGTGCATGTGTAGATATTTTTCAAAAAAATTATTTCAAAATGTATAAAATGTAGTGAACATAAGTATGAAGAAAAAATTATTAAGATTATTGATAAAAATTTAATATTACAAATTGTGTGAATTTAGAGCACTAAAATGGTTCATTTGTCTACTTGATCAAGAAGTGGATTGAGTTTCAATAACTCCAAAAAAATTATCATCTAGATAGTGATTTGTTTTTTTTTTTAAAAACAATGAAATTGGTGAGACCAATTGTATTTTCTAAAATGATCTCATCTCAATTTATGTTTTTCACATTAATATATTTTTGTATTGATTAAATATTTAATACTTATTATAATTGGCCATCATTATCAGGTATGTTCATATTCTAATATTCAACAAAAAATCAATATGTGGATGGATTTTTTAAAAGGGTTAATCCTTATCTTTAAATTTTAATTAAGGTACATGATTCAATTATGTATTATTTTACTTTAACACATACATATAATCACTTGTATACATACATCAAATTAAGGGTATTGTGTATAAACTTACTTTTGATAAAAGGCTTGTTATTACAATACTTTTAATATTATTATGTACATATGGATCATTAGTTTGAATTAGGGGCATAATAGTGCTTGTTTGTGTGTTTTTATCTCTCTTAATTCATGTTTTAATTATTTTATAGTTTTGTCTGTGTGCATAAAATATGCACTAATTATATTATTTGTAGTATGGAAATAATCAAAACAATCTAAATGGAAAAGGGATAAATAGATATTACATTATTTTGATTTATAATGATAAGGAAAGAGAGAGAATATGTACTTAGATAATTTTTAATACCTATTTCTCATAAAACGTGTATCTATACCTAAATATTCTTTATAACTACTTCTTTAGTTTCTTAGTCCAAAAATAGAGGTTAAAGACCTCTTGAAGTTCTACTAATAGATATTGAAACTTGGGGTATTTGACACTATATATCCATGTGCATCATAAAGGTCCATAACTCCTAAGACCATTTTACCTAATTTTTAAAATAGTTCCTATGTGTGTATGCCTTTGGTGTTGCACAATGATGTATGTTTTCCTTATCTTCCATATAAACACTAATTAAGATTTCAACCATAACATTCTCCTTTAAAATAGTTTGGTATTTTGTGTTAGACAACCCAACCCATTTTGTACTAAATGGAAGAGTGTTTTCTATATTATAATACGCCAAAGATGGCTCAAACCACATGTATTTCTCCTAATTATGTGTCTATGCATAACATTTTAATAATATAGAATGTAATGCATTTTTTTTATCTTTGACACTTGGAACCATGAAAATTTAAATTCATGTATTAATAATTAGTTATATATACTACTCCATGGATTCTACTTGAATGTTTTTTATATGTGTATTCATTGTTTATATTTTTTCCAAGAGAGTGCTAATTTATTCTTCTAGTTTCTAAATAATTACAAAGTTGTGACCAAGTCAGTATAACCTTTGGAATGATTTTTATTTATAGATGACACTTCATTAATTATTGTTAATAAATTAACCATGAAATGTATCTAGGCTGACTTAATGGAAACTTGAAAGTTTGAGAAATAGTCATTGAGCTTGCTTGGAGATTGCCATCAAAGGTAGACCCTTATGATAAATGACATTGTCTAAATATTACCGTTAGTGTCATGAAAATGTAGATCATACATTTTTTATATAGATAAGGTAGTTTTAGTATTGTGATATGTTCTTGTATATACTATGTTGATCCTAAATAGGGTATCAAGTGAGTATAGGTGGCCAAGATAATAGATAGGTAAATGGATAGAGGGAAAGTGTATTCTATAGTAAAATGTATGTGCATTGTTCAAGTATGTAAATGTATGCCAATTTTGATTTTTTTAAAGTATATAATACCAAATTTATGTTTCTACATTTACCTATGCAATTTCATCATCTTCACTTATATTTTTTATTTCTATTTTGTTTATTTTGTGCCTATTGAATGCTTATTTATTTTTCCTTTATATTATAATGTTTATGCCTTTTTAATGGATTTTTTAGTCTTTCCAAATCTATACATTGTATTTTTATGGGACCTTGTACCATTACTTTCATCCTTTTTATGTGTGGATCTATGTATGTCAATTATTTAATTTTTATTTGGTTTCCATGTGTGTTAATAGCTCTTTAATTCAACCTTGAAAATTTGTATATGTATATACTATAAAGGATTTTTTTTTTTAAATATGAAGGATGATAAATTATAATTTAAAGTCTAAGAAAACTCTACAAATATTTATTTATGCTCTTAAATACATCCTTTTAAAGTTATATTTATATATTGTACAAAAACAAGGATAGTCAAATGTTAATGTAGTTGCATCTCCACCTAGGAAAAGGAGGCTAAAACCCTCATTCATATTATTTATTCACATTGTAAAATAGTTATGTCGATTATGATTATAGCATGAAATATACATATAAGAAATTATGTTGAGGTTTCCTTAGCCAATTATTTATTTGCTTCTCTTTTTCAAATATTTTGTGTTTAATTAGGTCAAAAAAATATAAAAATAAAATATTTTTTCTTACAAATTTAGATATTCACAAATGAAATAATATATAATCAATAGGAAAACCTACATATAAAACTATGTAATCCCAAAAGGTGTGTGGTATAGATTTTTTACTTAGGGACATATTTGTTGGTCATAGAGGCACTTATAGACAAGGGTTGTACTTTTATAAATACAAATATTCTATTAGGATGTGACAATTCCATTTATTTTATCTATTTATATGTTACATTACTTGTTAAATAAATTAAAGATTCACATTTTTACTTTTTGTAGCCACTAGAGTAGATCTGATTTACTATATTAGACTGTTATATCTTAAATATACCTTGTGAATAATCTTTTACCATTATAATAATGTCATTATGCTCTAGTGTCACAAATAAGTAAAATAGGTAAAAAAATAGAATATATTACATATTATAAATTTATGTTAGACACGCATGATGTATCATGATTTGTGCCAATAGTATCAAGAGTAGACTAGATCTCAGGACCTAGGACTCCAAAAGAAACCTTGGTTTGTTGGGAAGACAATGACTTTTTTGCCTTGAATGAAAATCTATAAGAATGAGTGAGGACTCAACTTTAGTATAATATTATGAAATGGTAAATATAATTTCCCTAAAGACTCATAATCCTATAAATAATTCTCAATATTATGCTAATAACCCCATAATGGTTAAAAAATAAAATGAGACTCCTAAGGAAACTTAGGAAAACGTCCCCTAACTGACATATAAACTACCAGAGATATTAGCCTAAAAATTACTTTTTCCCATGATAGAAAGGAAAGAGACAGAATGTGATACATATTGTTATTATACATATTATCCAAAGTGCCATTCAACATTTTTGAGAAAATAAATAAAATGGCATCCAATATCACCCTCTAACATGCAATTTTCATCACATGGTAGATGGACTTGATATGATAAACTCTAAATAAATATTTTGGGTCAATGAAATAAAATTAAAATATGGAATACACCAAAGAAATTTCATCACTAAAGTAAAAAAATAATATCAATTAAAAAACCCATAGGTAAGCAAGACTAATCCTCATTTCTACATTTCCTTAATAACTTGTGAATATGTAATCCACAATTACAAGATTAATCACATAGATAAGACTAATTTAATGCCTAATAAAGTGGTTGAATGATTATAAATAAATTATACCCCCTTATAAAAAGTGTTACATTTATACACAATATTATCATACTTTTATCAAATAATGATGTTTTATATCTTTTAAGAACCCAACAAAGACTTAATCTCTCTTAGTGCATGCCCTAAAAGGTGCACTGAGAAAGGGATGGGCAAACCATTGGTTCTTCATGAGATTATTGTCTCTTATTTTCACTTATTACCAACCTAACCAACTCCTAAAACCATTACCCTAGGCTATTACTCTTTTTCACACTCCTCCAGTCTTTTACCACCTTTTATCCCTCTTTTCCTCACCTTAAGTCCCTTTTGACTATTATAGTACTAGGTCAACTAGGTTGACCTTGTACTATTATGGATAAAATTCATTTAGGGTCTAGGTCAGCTTTTGGCCTACCTAGCCTATGACCTAGTGAATTTTTGTCTATAATAGTACTAGGTCGACCCTGTTGACTAAAACTTTCAAAAGGGATTAGGGTTAAATCTACCTATATATGCAAAATTATTTCATAATTATTTATCATGATCAAGAGTTATTATTCACTTACACTTATTTAAAATCTAATATTTCACCATTCTACTTAAGGAGTCTTATCTTAGGGCTTATACTTGGAGAATCTAGTCTTGTGGAGAAGTCTCAGATGCTTTAACCTTTATTAGTGATCCTTAAAATCCACAATAACCTCTTGAGAAGCCCCTTTGGATAAGGGAGAGATTGAGTCTCGATGGGTTCATCTTTCAATTATTCTCTAACTTTTCTCTTCTCTTTAGTAGATATAAGTATCATCATTATTGGATTTAAAATAATATTACTCTTCTTCTCCATGCATTAGGGTCTTACTCATACATAGCTTAATTGAGATTCTCTTGTGCATGTTTGTTTATTTACTAACCCCCATATTGCACCACAAGATTTGGTGAGCACTAGATTATAACTTACTTTAATTGTTATTAGTTTAGTGAATATGAAAACATAGGGCTTAGTAAGGGTTATTACTTGATTATTCTTGAATAGAGTTTTTGGAACACTCCCTATTGTTTTTGTTGTGATAAGAGATCCCCTAATTGGGTCTAGCAGATCCATTTATTGGTCATGTTCCCAATTATCAAATGTATCCCCAATTAGAAGTTTAAGTATGATGTAACTTATTTGAGTTAGGATTTATTTATAGACTTAATGCATTTTTTATTACATACATTATAGTAAACCCAACATGAATATAACCCTTTTAGGTTTTATTTCACATTTTTCATTATTCTATCATTTTATTTATTATTTTTATATATTTATGATACTAGGTCGACAAGGTTGGTATATTTTATAACTTATGTGAATAATTTTAACACATACTCACATAAAAATGACTCTATTTTATTTATGCAAGTCTTCATTAGATACTCATTACTAAATCCAATAGGTTAACATAGTATAGGTTTTCACTTATAGACAAACTACTGGGTCAAATAGGTTGACATAGTTCTCTTATTCAACTTCAAAAAAAATATTAGGTTTACTAGGATAGTATAGTTATCTTCCAAGATTCTAAAAAACATACTAGGTATACTAGGTTAGTGTAGTCATTTTCATAGGCTTTGGTAAATAGGGAACTATAAAACTAGGTTGACCTAGTCAACATAGTTTATATAATTTACATGTAATATTTAGGGAACTTTAACAACAATATGACATTCATCTAAAATGTCCAACCTACCAAGGTTAATTTCTCTCTTTCTCTATCATTTATGTTATTCATTAAAATTATATTTTTTAAAGTTTATAATCTTTAAAACTACCCTTATACAACAAACTAGGTCAACTTGGTTGACCTAGTTTTGTATTCTATCTTCTATCTATAAGACTAGGTTGACATTACTAAAAAAATTCTTAATATACCTCTATTTTATCATTAAAATAATGACACTATTAACTATATTCTATAATTTTTGCATACATTATCATATGAACTAATAGTGTACTATGTTCAAAGTTGGAGTTAACATCTATATGCTAATAATTACTTCACACTTTCAATTTCAGATGCTTGATTTATTATAATAGATCACATAGTATAATTAGGTGGTTTTTAAATATACCATTTATTTTTACTATTTTTCTCTTTCTTTCACACACTACCAAATCACATAATCTTAAAATGTATTTAAAAAATTGTCTACCCAAGGCCTACCTACTTGGATTTCATCACCAATGGGGAAATTGACTTGGTTTTTTTGCTAAGTATAAACACGTGGTTAATGGTATATATTATTGAATCACCTAACACCCTTATCACTATGGTTTTATCAAGTGATGGGGTAGGCCCAAGACCAAACTAGTACCATTGCCAACATAGATCCATTTCAACCTAAACATCCTAAAACCATCCATAGATTACTTTCTAATTCCCTACTTCCAACCAACTTCCCTATCACACTTTAAAAATACACTTTAATAATTTAACAACATTCAATATGACCACTTAATTATCATTTAATTTTCAAGTTTATTATTTGATCTTTTCTCATTATATGTGGTATTGCAAAAACTTACATTGGCTAGCGTTAGTGTAAGGTTTTATGTTGTGTGCCTCAACTAGATCATTCTCATTAACCCAATTGATTATGTGTTTCCTTTAATTTCTTACTTCAAATTAAATTAAAATATTTTTTTTCCTATTTTTAGTACATTGTTGATTTTTTTGAAACAATCTCTTATAGACTATCTATTCCTCTGCCTATAGTACTAGGTCAACCCAGTCGACCCTGTCTCTCTTTTGACAATCAGATAATAGTAATAGGTTGACCCAGTAGACTCTATACTCTTACTAATTACCCTATCTATCTATCTAAGTTATCTATTTTTATTCTTTATCATCTTGTTCATTTTTCTCAAGTCATCATGAAGTCCCTTATCAAAATCTTCTTGGACAACCTAAATCCATTTAGATACTATATTTGATATTCATTTCTCCCTCTCTTTTCTTCCTAAGAGAAGCATCAGTCTTGGAATACCTCTTTCCCTCATTCATTTGTGTATTGTAACATGATATAAAACACACCTCAAGATGAAGTAGGTGGATCTAATCTTTTTTATACCTATCAAGATAATTCTCATCTTCAAACTCTTCAACATAATGTGGTGTCAATTGACATAAGTCTATCCAATAATCCCACTAATAATCCATCTACCAATAACCCTCCTCCTAATACCAATTTGGTGAGTGACACCAACCCACCAATTGATATGACTCAACTTATTACAAAAGTCATATAACAAATGAGCATGATGCAAAAATTTAACACCTCTTAAATGATGCAACTACAATGTCATTTTATCCATATGGATAATCAACCTTAGACTATCCATCCTCAAGCCAATCCAAATTTTATTCCTCTACCTCTTAGAGATGTCTTAGGTAATGTTATTACTCAACTTGTTATGAATAACAAAATTCTTTAAAACATAAAAAATGAGTCTTGATCTCCCTTCATTGTGTCTATTGATATTGGTAACATATCTCCAACTATCAAGTATGATGGAACTAAATACCCTACATCCTTTTTTAAATCCTTTGGTAATCTTTACAAAGAGTGGATCCAAACTAATATGTTCACCATAACTAAACTCTTAGTTAAAACCTTCACTAGTTATGTATTATAATGGTACAACCAACTTTCACAACATTCCATTTGGTAACTTGAAGATTTAGTCAGTCCTTTAGTCAAGGAGTTTTAACATAATGATCTTCCCTAAAATTTCCTTAGTCATTTCATCAATGCTAAACAATCTCCTACCAAATCAACTCATGATTCAATTAAATGATGGAAATATCTAGCCCATAAAATTGATAACAACATGAGTAATGATAAATTTTTAAACTCTTCATCACTACTTTCACTCCTCTTCAATATAATGTTTTAACTTTTTCTCCCCAAATAATTAATGAAACTCTTGACCAAGCTAAACATCAAGACTTTATCATGAAGCAATTCAAACCTAATCCAAAACTCCTTAAAATATATTTTCAAACTTATACTAATTATATCATTGGTAATATTCCTCAAACCAAACTAGGAGTTTCAAAATCTGACACTCCCTCATCTTCTCACACACCACTCACTATGTAGCAAATGAAACAATTTTTACCACCCTCTAAACTTTTCACTTATCCTAATAGTCCTCCTATGTGGTATGACCTTAATAATTTTTGTTGGTTTCATGTCGACATTGGTCATTCCCATAGATATTTTAGAGGGCTTACTAAATTTTTCATCTCTTACATTCTTGGTGATTCATTTAACCATGAATCCATGATCAACCTTCATCATCAAGAGTACACCACTACTTCTCAAAAACAACAAGCCTCTAAATTTTGATCTTCTAATCACCAAAAATATTTTTCCACAATTAATAATTAAAAAAATACCAAGGATGTTTGTGATATTAATGATAATTATGACCAATATTACAAAAATTCTCAATATGTTAACATTGCTAAGGTCAATTATCATAGCAAACTAGTTTATAAAGATCATGTTATGAAATTTAAGAAACCATATTTGAAATAACAACTTCTTAAAGATACCATAACCAATAATTTAGATTTAGAAACCTTTGAGGAACCATCTCCTCCTTCCAAATCCCTAATCTCTTATATTCCTTCAAAATATACCTTAGCTTCTAAAACTTGAGTTGGTTCTTATTCTAAATCTAATTAGAAATTTCCCAAAGAACTTAACTCCATGCCTTTTAAGATTCCACTTATGGAGTTAGTTCATACTTCCCCTTATCATCATAAGTTCCTTATGCAAATATTAAAAGAAATTGAAGATCCATCTCCTAAAGATGAATAACCACCTTCTACCAGACCTTAACCTGCCAACATATATACCATTGAAACCATGTGTCCTTCTAAACTATCTATTGAATTTTCTAAATAAGACATGATTAATGATGAAATATTTTTTTTCTTGATGATCTTCCATTATTCATAAAAATAAAAATTAATACTACCATTATCCAAAAAAATTTAGTTGATGAAGGCTATGGTATTAATGTGAGATCTTTGGGTCTTATCCAACAACTTGTATACAATAAGTATTATCTTAATTAAACCCATATTACTATCATGTATATGATAAAACTAATCAAAATCCACTTGGTTACATTTAGCTTCCCCTAACAGTCAAACCTAAGACCATTCAAACTAAAATTATGGTCCTTGATTTTCCCTTATCTTATAACATACTCCTTGGTCATCCTTGGAATCATAGAATGATGGCCATCACTTCTTCTGGTAGCTAATGCATCAAATTCTTACATTATTTCAAATGATATAAGCATGAAGATGATCCCAAACCTTGGATTATTCGACTTCCTAATCCAGAATATCAATATTGTATTCCAACCATTTATAATATCAATAGTGCTGCTTTACCCAAGTTCATCAACATCAATATTGATTTATAAGTCACTCTTGTTGATTCAGATGATGATGAACCTAATGATTTGAAATATTACCAAGCTACCTCCCTACATATCAAAGTGGTTTCCTCCTTTGTTACCTCATGATCACATTATTAGTCTCATTGATGAGATCACTAATTTTCCCCCTCTATGCAATGTTTAGGATCATTCTTTACCAAAAGAGGCCTTCACATGTAATGATTATGGAGTGGCCAAATTATTTCAATATCCTCTCATCATGTCTCCATGTAAATTCAGTAACATTGGGATTTCATCTTCTAAAAATCCCCCTAAATCTCAAGCATATACAATTTCTCAAACATATTATGATAACTACATAATGGAGAAAGCTCAATCTCAAGACTTGGATGTTTAACATTATCAAAAAACCTTAGCTCAAATACATGATTTTAACCAATATGTTCATACCATTTCCATTGATCATGAATATGATCCTGAAGGTCATGTACCTCCTATTGATTCTCCACTTCTTGATACTCCTCAGGTGGTAGAACAAATCTTACCTTCCAGACCACAAAAAATTCTTGTATCTTCTCTACCACATACAAATCTCATCACTATATTTGATTCTTCCCCCTCAGAGAAACTAATGACACACTAATCCCATCTAATACATCTACTTCTTCTACTCCTAAGATTACATTAGATGCCAAGGCCACTAATGTCCATCAAGTACATTCTAAATATGATTTCCATAGTAATCAAATTATCAATATCAAAGTAGATTTTGATTATTATGGTCCTCTTCCTAATTTGCCTAGAGATGAAGATATTCTTGAATTACATCATGCCTAAGAGCCTCAACTCCCTCAATAACATCATAAACTTGGGAATTTCAAAAGCAAATCCCCTTATTTTAATAAATTCATCGATAGTCTTGATCCTCAAGCTAATATAATTTCCTCCTTACCTAATGCACCATACCACTTCCAATATGGAAATGCTATGCTTATTTAAGAAACTACTTACATTGAATATGGTAATCCATCATGCCCTTTACCAATTATCATCTCTCACAAACTCTCACCTACTAAATATGATATCTTTAGCTTATTATTTGATAAATATCATGATATATTCACCTAATCCTATGAGAACATGCCTAGTATTAATCTAAGAATTTTGGTGAAAAACATCATCACTTATCTTGATGCCAATCCTATGCATCAAAAGTAGTAGAAATTTCCACCCAAAGTTTCCACTTTATGTCACAAAGAAATTATCAAAACTATCAATGCTAAATTTATCAAGCAAGTTTATTATTATGAATTGGTTTCTAACATAGTTCCCATTCAAAAAAAGTCACTATGTTCATTTTTGCATTGATTTATGTAATCTTAATCTCACTTGTCCTAAGGATAATTTCCCTTTACCTTAAATAGATGCCATTGTCAATTTTATAGCTGGATATGAAATGTTATCTCTTATGGATAGATTTTTAGATTATAATCAAATTCATATTGCTTCCAAAGACCAACATACGACTACTTTCACCATGGAATGGGGTACCTATTACTATCTTTAAATTCCCTTTGGCCTCAAAAATGCTATAGCCACTTATCAACAAGTGATGATTCATATTTTTCATGATCTTATCCATAAAATTATAGAAACCTATGTGAATGACCTCATTTCTAAGTCTAAAATTTGTAATACTCATCTTTCTGATCTTTCCATCATCTTCGACCATCTTCTCAAATATCAAGTTAGACTCAATCCTTAAAAATGTGTCTTCGATATCACATATGGCAAATTGATAATATTTTTATTCTCTCTATGCCATTGATGCTGACCCTAATAATATTAGTGCTATCATTAACTTGCCCATTCCTCATTCCATTTTGAACATTTGCACTTATATTGACAAACTTAGGGCATTAGATATTTTATCCTCAAAATGGCTTACCATATCCACCTCATCAATTCTCTTATTAAGAAAGGTAATGCTTTAGAATGGATGGATCCTTGTTAAAAATCATTTGATAACATGAAATAATCATAGCTTCACCCACCCATGATTTTTCATCTTTTGAATGATCACCCTTTAATCCTATATACTTCTTCCACACCCATATCAATTAGGGAAATGCTTTCCCAACAAGATGATATTGGGAGAGTATATGTTATCTACTACAATAACTAAGGCCTCATTTATTATGAGACACATTACACCAAATTCAAGTGTGATTGATTTACCATATATTTTGTAGATAAAAAACATTGACATTACATGATTTATCAACCACTTATGTCATCATTCATTTAGACCCCCTTCATCACTTCTTCTCCAAAGATTTTCTTCTTAGAGACAAAATTGGCAAGTGGATGGTCCTCATGGAATTTTATCTCCAAATTGTTACTCAAAAATATATCAAAGGATAAATCATAGCTGATCAACTTGTTGTATCTCCTATATCGGCTACCAATCACCCTCAATATAGTCTTCCTAATGATAATATTATCTATATTGAAGGTCTTAACTAAGTAATCTCTCTTAAATATTAATTTCATAACTTCACTATTGATCTTGAAGTAAGTAATCTATATGAATCTACTATCCTCCTCAATACTACTAAACTAAAAGTAGTTATCAAATAACTTCTTGAAATTAATGTCAACTTACATGAGGATACTTGGACCCTTCACTTTAATGTTTTTAAACGCCTTCAAATAAATAGGGAAAGTTACATTCTTACAAGTCCTCTTGGAAAAATCATCCCCTTAGCTTTTCATTTAACATTTAATGTCACTAAGAACATGGCAAAGTACAAATATTTAATTTTAAGCATGAGAGATTCTCTTGATTTAGACATCTAATACCTCATGCCTTAGGTGATTCTCAACTTATTTTATACCAAGTTAATGGTTATTACTAATGCAAAAGGGAAAATCTCATTACTTATCATCAAATTACAATCACTCTTGACAAAGATTTCATTTCTTTCACCATTGAGCCTATCCCTTGAGATTAAAATTATATTATTGATTCCATTTCTTATTTAGCATCTCTTTTTCATCCACACCATTTTTTTTTTATCCCACTTTTCTTATCCAGAGAAGAAAATATTCATCCTCTATTTAACCAAAATATTTGCTTATATACCACATTAAGACCATCACCATTTGACAAAGCCCATGGTAGAAATACATAATTCATTTTTTGAAACATCAAACATATCCCCTAAACTTAGATTTTGGTGAAAAGACTCACATTCTCAAATAATATTTTAAATATGTATTTTGATATGACATCCTTTACTATTGTAATGTTGAAGGTACTTTTCTCTATTTTGTTATGCAAGATGAGTTTTTCCTCTTCTTGAACAAGCACATGGGGGTATTTGTAGTGGTCACTATAGCAGACTACTAAGGTTGAAATACCCTCTATTTCTTAAAATTAGGGACCCATGTGTTAAATTATAAAATTAACACCTTGGTACTAGAAATTCACTTAATCAAAATGTCTTTAGCATGTTTTTCACATTATTTGCATTTGAAGATCATCTACCCCATGGTATAATTGGTCTTATTTGTTCATGATTTTGCTTTAGCTTTATCTAATGTAGCTAAGAATAGATCTATATGTTTCATATCAAAGTTAAAATGGATCTCTCCTTGATAAGATCATACCCAGGCTGCATAGTTTTATTATTAGTCTTTAGTCTATTAAAAGTCAACTCAAATCCATGTTCAAAGTTTCCTGAAACCCTCATTCACAAACCTTATCATAGGACTCTTTTGGACCCAAATTCAAAATTGGTGGGAATAATTCTAGTGGGAAAATTTTAAATAATCCATGTATTCTAAGCCTAATATTTATATTGAGGCTTGGGCATGTTTTTCGACACAACCTAGCCTTAATTGAAAAGTTATGCATTTCGTTATTTTCACACGCTAAGCTCCTTTTTCTCCTCTTATTTTAACATGGTCCAAAATTAATTTCTATAGGGTCCTTTTTATTAAATTCCTAACTCAATTTGACTTTATTTGCATAAATCTTAGTCTAAAATCTTAGTCCTAAGGCCCTGTTCATGTTCATTAATACAAATAAGACCTTGGTCCTAAGACTTTATCCTAAGTCTTATTTTCCTTGAACCCTAACTTAAGTGATTTGATTATCTATAATATCTATGGCCCACATGCATTTGGGCAAAAATGATCAGATCGTATGATATGTACTTGATGAGTCTAAAGATTTATCTTCCAAGAACCAATCAAAACCAACTAATATGATCATAGTTAACAGTTCACGCTTGCTCAAAAGAAGCTAATAAAATGAAACATGATAATTTAAAATTTATAAAATTTTAATGTGTTCTATGGGATTTAATTTTAATGTTCATGTGAATGTCAATATCTATGAGGCCATCATTGACATTCACAAAGCCATCAAATTTAAACCCCAATGATATATTACTGAAGCTTAATTTTAACATTTGCATGAATGTCATTAACATCCATAAGACTATTATTGACATCCATGAAACCATTAAACTCTAAACTCAATGACCAACCCCATCTAGATAAATAAACATGTTGTTGCCTTGATCATGTGTGGGAATTTTGTGCTTCATAATAAGGCTAGTTTTGGATTAATTACAAGTTGTGTCTCAACTTAAGATTTAAATGTACATGGGGGAAATTATAAATACCATAAGCTTAGCTTGAATATTATCATAAGGTTAAATAGTTTTTTTAATATTGGACCAAACCTTAGTTCAAAACCTTATGCTTAGTCTATATACATACCCCCACCATGGTCTTGTGAAATGTTTTATGGGCTCATTGGAAAAGCTTCAAAAAGTGAGAGACATTATGGTATGAATCCTATATTAAAGTATTTTTCCCAAGGTTTGACTTATATTTATCAATATGATAAAAACCTTAGGTCAAAAAACCTTAAGTTAGATCCTCTTTCTATATGGGTTACCCTCTTGACATTATCTAAACTTAGCCTAAATACTTTGGCTTAAGGTTTATTTCATGTTTGTTAACACAAAAAAAAACCTTAGATGAAACTATTTAACCTAAGTTATTTACTTAATCCCAGGCTAACTTAAAGTTTTTTCACCTTTTCAAGATCGATGGCTCACGTGTAGTTAGACTAATATGATCGAACAGAAAGGGACCACTATGGATTATTTAGTATAAGCCCCAAATTACCATAGGAATACCACATGGCACACATGCACTAAAGATGAGACTGACAAAGGCATGGAGCTTAGGAAGCCCACAAAATTTCCAAGTGACATAACCATAGAGCCAGGTATGAAGAATAACCATTGGTATGTGACTAACAAGATCAATATCAATAATATACATTAATATGTATAGATTGATCTAATAGAGTGATATCAAAGATAAATTTCAAAATGAAATGGTCAATTTTCAAAGCATTTATGAAGCAAATGCTAAAAAAATGCCAATTAGATGCCACAAAATTGCCACATCAATGCCACCTAAACAAAAGTAGAAAAACTCAAAATTTAATGGGCTTGTAAAGGCAAAGGTATAAAGTCAAAAGTCTTAATCAAATATTAGCACCAATTTTACATAATTTATAATAAATAATGACGTTAAATCTTTAAAATACTTTTACATAGCCTTATCATCTTTGAAGCCCTGATTTAATCCTAGTTTGATCACAACCAAGCTAAGAATAGTTCCCTTACCATCTGAATAAGTGCAAATTAGCCTTAAATTTGATTATAGATCACTAAGTAACTTATAGACTCATAGCCATGGAAGAAAAAAAAACAAAATAGATAATACAAAAAAATTTACTTAACTTTAGATGTGGATGGAAGAATCTTCAAGAACATTGTAATAGATGTAGTAACATTGAATACTAGGGACAATAATGGGTCTAAGCTCTTTTGCACCATTGAATAATTATAGGTAATCACTAAGGAGGATGAGAAGAAAACTATAATCTATTAGAGGTATTATGACATCATCTCCATATATATGGTTTTTCTCCACCATGTGGTAGCAAAACTTGAGGTAATTCATTATATCAACATTATTACTCCTATTTTTTAAGATTGTAGACTTGATCAGGATATGATTATCCATGAATGTAATTTTAAGAAGGTTGTTTACATTTCCCCTATGGCATTTTAAATATACTATAATTTTTTCATACCTTAGGTGGATTTTGCCAAAAATTAGTAATGGTCCAGCCAAAATGACCTAAAAACTACCCTAATTCCATGGCTATATTCATGTACCCATGTATTTTCCAACCCTTCTAGAAGAAGCCCTATCACCCAATTTAGGGTAGGGATCATAATGATCATGAATTTGATCAATAGACTATCTAGGGCCCCTTCCACCACTTATGTTAGTAAACTATGGGTCCCTTATGTATTTCAAGGTTGAAAAATGATTTACCCTTCCTATTGCATAATTAATTAGTGTTTGCATAAATAGACAATTTCTTACTATAAATAAGAGGACTGACAACCACTTATTTATGATGTCTTACCTTTTGGATGCCTTGTTGGCCACAACAAAAATTCCTAATATCAAAAATTGGTCACTTGAGGGAAGGTAAACAATATCCCATTATTATTTTAAAATACACATATTCAAGTATAAGGACCACATACAATTCATTTATGACTATGTCTATCCAACCTTGTCTGAAGCTATTATAGGGATACCCATGATGAGGGTAATTCCATTAATAAAAATGTATGTGGATCTCATTAGATACATTTTTATATATCATGATTTCACTATAATTAGGATAGAAAGAACCCTATGTTAGCCTCTTAAATTACCAATTTGTGTGCCCACCAAGCTAGCTAAACATGAAATTACATACCAATTGTTCCATGGAATTGATAGTGTATGCAAATAAAATAGTAATGGGATACTCCATCCTTTTCCCTTAACTATAAATATAATAGTGTTTTAGATTTGGGATAGTGTTGACACCATCTGCAGGCATATGGACTCATTTGACTTATAGCTTGATGAGTTAAGGTAGTGGGACCCCTAATACAATGTTCTGAATCATTTGAAGGTTAAGCAAATTAACATGAAGTATGAAAATAAAGCTGGTGTCCATGATACCATGTATATTTAGTCACATTCATTTTCATAGGTCCTAAAAAGATTTAAAAAGCACAATATCAACCTCAAAGCTAAGTTGAAAAGAGATATGAATCCAGCTAGTGAAATCTGGTGGATGAATAATTTGAAGTACTATTTTTTGTTAGGACCATCTACTAGGCCTCCTTTAGAATAGCTAGAGGCACCAATTACACAAAGGCTAGAAGTACCAATTACCCAAGGTGTAGGAAAATAAAAGTTTGAAGAAAGACCTAGTGAGGGGGAAACCTCTTCTACCCATCCTAAGAAGCCAAAGTCTCCAATTGAATACATTGAAATGATAATATTACATCTTGGGGAGATAGCGGAAGATGCCTTGGAAATAGTGGTAAATTCTTATGGGTTAGATGATGAAGAAGCTCAAAAAGAAGAACCTCAACCCTAAGTTGAGTAAATAAGAAGAAAAAAGGGGAAGGAGATAGCTTTGGACTTAGTTATAGTTATTTCCCATCAAAATAGAAAGGTTGAGTTAGAATTGTTTCCTAAAAGAGCCAAGATTCCTAAAATAACCCTCACTCACCCTTTGAGTGAAGTTAATTTGTTCAATGATGAGAATCCAATTCATAGTCCAACCATACTTGAATGGTTTATATACGGAAAGATATAAAAGATTCCAATGCTACAACATCAATGGTCCATCACAAAGACTACCAAAATCATAGTTCATGAGGAAATTAAGCCATGGATAGTGTATTTGTAACATAAGGAGTAGGAAAGACAAATGGATGCTCCTAGATCTTCAGGTTACACCCAAATGAAAGCCCTAGATACACCAAAAATGACACACTCTTAATTAAGTGTCCAATTTGACCCAACCACTACTGGATTAGAAATAATTATAATGTAGAAAGCCATGATGGGTGGAGAGGAGTTCAATTTTTAGAAGGTGAAGCCATTTTTTGGTTTGACTCTAGTTAGAGGCCAAAGACCAATTGAGTACCCCATCAATGAGGAAGATATATTTGGGTTGGCTAAAGCTCAAAGTGATCAATTATAAACTGGCATCAAGGGGCTACAACAACAAATAAATAACCTTCAAAAGAAGAATGAGGATTTGGAGAAGCATGCAATTCTATTCATTCTTGACTCTATTATTGAAATGTTTGACAAATCATTTTATGACATGTTTGACTCTCTAAAGTCAATAAAGCTAAGTTAGAGTGCACTACACCTACATGATATAATAGACAAGGGTTTTATCACCCAATGGCAAAGTTTCAAGGATAAAATTAAGGATTTTATTAGCATATTGATAGGGGATAAAATCCTTGGTTTCAAGATTATCAACATGTCTCACCTCAACACCATCTTGGGATTGATTTTGGATAAAATCAATAGCCTAAGTATATAATCTAAATCCTTATAGAGACTCATCAAAGATGATAAGGAACTACTAGATAAAATTGAAAACTCCTGAGAACCATGATTACTAATCCTTCAAATCTCACATCCATTGGCATCATGTCCAATGATGATTTCAAGCACAAAGACACCTTAGTCATGTAGGAGGTGAGAAATGAGAACCAAGGCAAGTCTAGAGGAGACAACAATAGGATCATGGATATGATCCTAAATATACAAAATAAGATAGCTAAGGTGAAGAGCATTAAAAAGGATTTGGAAAGAAATGACATATAATTGGATGATTTGGTAGATCAAGAAGATGAACTCCTCCTTGAGCCTATTATAAACTTGAAGTTAGTTGATGACCAACATCAAAAGGTGATGAGGTTACTATTATCACTCTATATTTCACCCTACTTAAAGATGTGTAGATCACACCCTCACTCTAATTGACACAATGGTAACTCCTTAGAGTATGGTTGACTCTATGTTGAGAAGAACCTCCAGAGAGGGTTGGTTCACTTAAGATTTATCTATTAAATCTAAAATATTTTTTTATTTTTGGATGGAAAAAGGGGAAGGGAAATTGAAAATAAATACTAACTAATAGGGTGATGTGCCTGAGTTGTCTAAATCCTCTTAAGTTACTAAAATCAATACACACATATAATCAATGAAATTTATATTTCTATCCTTAAGCAAAAATGTTTTAGATGAAGGGCTGAAAACCTCTTCAAATGACTTGTAAAAGGTGAGATAGATAAAGATAGGTGAAGAAGGGAGCTACTACAAGGAGGTAAATCTCACATATATGGTAATTCACAATCAAATACATACTATTCTTTAGTTAAAACTTGGGTTTAGAATAAAAATTTCCTTTATTGATAATTCTCCAGCTTACAATTTATTTTTAGTTCCAAGAATTCCCAAAAAAAATCTTGAATAAGACAATACATATGTCTCAAAACCTAAAATAGCCCTAAGTAGAATTCAAAAAGGGAAAGGGTTAGTCTTGGTTGACTAACTCAAGACCTAACACCTTTTACATAAATTAAAATATTCAAAAAATTCTTTTCCCTTTACAAACATTCATTCTTTTTCCAAACATTGGCATAGGAATATGAATGGTGGGACCATGTGGTAATTGTGATCATTATTTAGAATAAATGTTAAATTTTCCAAACTCCAAATTGCAGGCATGAGTCTAAAGTTGGAGTATAAGTTTGGAGGTGAGACAAATTTTGAAAATTTAAAATTTTTCATGGAATGATATGCCAAAATCCAAAGAAGGAACTCATTTGATTTGTTTGAAAGCTGAGTTAGAACAAAAATACATCCCCCTTTCCATGAAAATCCATGCCAAAACTTAGATTTAGAACTCCATTTAAATCTTGGTGAGTGAGAAGTGTATGTAAGCTCCATGAAATAGTATTAATATTGTGGTGAAACTCAAATGAACTCCTTGAATATTCTTTCAATGCCAAATTCAAACTTTTTATAAAAATAGTTTTTAAGGTGCTTAGAAAGGCTTTGAAGCTGCAACTTCAAACTGATGATTCATGAGATATAGACATCCAAAAATTTAAATGATTACATTTATTTATATCAATTTCGCCACTATGATATCCATAAAAATATTAGACTCCCATGCAAAATATATGAAAATTTTCCATGTGAATGAACCTTGCCTATGGGAAATTGACTGCATTCTAGGCTACCTACTCTCTTAGTGATTATTCATAGAGAACATACCATCAAATGATATCAATTTTTTATGAATTATAAATAAATATGGGTACTATAAACATACTAATATTATTTTTCCCAACTCCACATGTGGTGAACAAAATGAGTATCTAAACAGGTGGCTTAGAAGGGTGCCTAAACTGCAAAAAGTGAGACTTCACTAAAATGAAATTAGGTCGTTATAAACCTCAAAAACCATATAAAAATAATTATATTACCCTTAACATGATATAAAATCACTTTTAAATTCATTTTTCCATGAAAATTCAAAAATTCCCCTTTTGGCCCAAGTGTTTATTTGCTTGCAAAACATTATATGAGCATGGATTGCATAAAATTTGGAGTTTTTACACTCTCCATATATATTATTATGATTTAAAAACATCATACCATTATTATCAATCCTTTACTTTTCATTAGAAACTTTTGAGGCACTCCAGGATGAAGCATGCTCTAATGGTGATCTTCAACAAACACACTAGCATCTGAGACAAAAAAAATGTGCACCTAACCAATAGATATGAATTTTTTTTAAATTATTCCATAACTCATGACAACCCTATTTACAAAATTTGAGGTCTTAACTACACTTGTAGCTCCCAAAATCTTCAATATTCTCCAAAATTTGACCTTTATGCATGGACTATCTACATTTTTGACTAAGTTTTCATGTTTTGGAGGTGAATTTAATGGAATTATAGGATTTAAAGGTTAAAATAATCTTAATTAATCTCAATAGAATCTCCAAAGTTAGAAAATAGCCTTTGCCTATAATTCCAAGCATAATTTGACCATCAACAAAGCAATGGACTCAAAAAGACTATGCTTTAGTGTTTAATAGGTTGTTGATGTAGTTTGAGCATGTTTATTAACTACTCCATCTTATTTATGTCATCAAAAACAATTCAAATCAAATGAATCCTCTCCACACATCATTACAATGTCAATTTGACTAATTTCAAACTTTTAAACCTTAAACACTACATTATTACATACATATCATGTAAGTGCAAGCCTCATTAAAGTGTATTATTTGAATTTTCATTTACCTTTTGATGAAAATTTCATATTTTTCCTCCTTAAACTCTTCATCCACTGAATATAAACAACCTTGTAAGCTATTGTTTATGCTTGTTATTATTAGCACTCAAAAAACCTTGTATATGGCCATAAATTTACCATTCTTAAGTACGATTATAGGGTACCATTTCACATTAGAGAGCTTATATATGTTTCTCATATTCTTCATTCCCATTTGGTAAGAAGAGAGACCCTTTGAGTCTTAAGATAAACTATCTTAGGACTTAACATACCAAATGATGTTTTATAACTTGAAACTTAGGACTTAGGATATTTTGATATTATTTAACATATTTAAAGCTACTTTGGCATGATTTAATTACTTTTGAAATCATTTTTGATGTTTTAAATCCCATTTTTGGCATGTTTTTACCCAAATTTGCACTTTTAGACCATAATTTACTAGTTTGACCAACTGTACTATGAAATTAATCATTTTAGGGAAAGTTTTGGATAATAGGGGTAGAAATTTGGCCTTGATAGGACAAATTACTAACAATTTTGGTGACTTTTAGGGGTTGACCAGCCTATTGATCAAAATAACTTAGAACTCTTGTAAAGGTAGACCAAGACAAACACTAAAACTAGGAAAGATTATAGACCAATACACAAAAGGAGAAATTGACCCAACAACAACAACATGTGCACATGTGCACTTAGAGGAAAGGACAAAAAAAATACTAAAATGGAAAACAACTACTAAAACATGTACGTAAAATCACTTAGAGGAATGAAACTATAGATAATCTATGTATAAACTAACCTCCAATTTTCTGGTCCTCCTAGATCAAAAGGAAAATTATTTAGTACACTTCCATAATGAGATGGAAAATGATATATTACATGTTCCCTTACAAGATTAGTGGTTGAGAAATCAAGCATTTTCTTTGCCAAATCCTTTGGCATGCTTATATGTGGAATAATAGTAGAAAAATAACCTCCAATGTAGACATATTTACTTGGTGGCTCCTTCTCTTTATCATGATCCATTTCTTCACAATCTAGTTGATTAATCTAAATAAAATATATTTGTATTACATTTTGGAAGCATACCTTTGTCTGTAGGCTCATAAAAAAGATGATAACCCATTCTGAAGATCAAAAAAAAGTCCATACCTACCATGAACTCTTGAGGTGATAGAATTGAATGTCTACCCACTCCTTTCTCTTTGATTGACTTGAAAAGGCTACTCTCTTTAGCTATATTCAAACTATAATCCCCTTGGAGAAGAGTATATGCTACTCCCAAAACTTCAAACAAGTCCTCCAATGAGCTTTCTAGTTAATCGGTAATCTCTGGTTGCTCCATAAATTGATCAATGTGATTAGTTGCTACATCAATTTATTCATTCTCTTTATAACATGGTAGCACTACTTCCTCAACCTCTTCATGAACACTTGCATCTTCTTCAACACATTCTTCTTGAAAATCATTTAAATCTACAATCTCTTGCTCTTTTTCCTTCTTTTGCATGTTTCTCTAAATGGATTCCCAAGATGGAAATGAGTTAGATTCTTGAGGAAGGAAAGTACCTGAGTAGCTATAGATTGACTTAACTGCATGATTTTATTCCAAGATGGGAAAGATAGAGACTCTTTCTTCATCATCTAATTTTGATTCTCCTCCTCTTTCCTTATCTTCAACTCCAACTCTTTGATATGCTTATCAATATTCTCTTGGAATATCTCCTTTTTCAAGTGATCAATGATCTAAATAATAGGTTGTCCCATAACCATCTCCTTCTTTCTTTGACAGTTCCCCTGGATATATCTCTAATAAGGGAAAGTCTGACAAAAACATGAAGAACTTAGTAAATTCAAATGGACTCTTGGAATAATCTCCTAAGGAGGAATGGATGGCATATAAGAAGGCCATGGTGGCATAAATGAAGGAACATGGAATTGAGGGCAATGTATTTACTTCCCTTTAAGACTCCTAAGATTATCTTATATGCTTTCAATAAAACCCCCAATATCTAGCATACTATTTGAGATATTTTGGTGATTTTCCCTCTTAATGGGTGTCCATTCTTCTTTCACTAGCTATAATGACTCCCTCCAATGATGAATTAGGTGAGTAGGGGTATCTTGGTCATAATATCTTCTTGAATATATCTCTAGAGCATGCTTATCAAGGTTCACTAGAGTTTATTTAAGTGCTGATATGGAATGGGTCATTACAAAATGGACATGATTAGGTTGGATAGATGTATAGGATGGCTTATGATAGGGTTGGTAAGGGGTAATATTATGATGGAATGGCTATTCATAGGGAGGATCTAGGTAGTACTATTATATATATGCCTGGTATAGATCCTAAAACTCCTAGTTAGGATCATAGTATGGTTGTTCATACTAACCATAGTGAGGAATATATGGATCCATACTAAAATAAGCCATTAGAGACCATTAGTAAACCAAGTGTTGAAAGTAGTCAATAACTAAAATGATATTGGATCTCTTGAATGCCTCTAAAAGCTACTGTGTAGAATGAATGTCCCATTGGGCATGGTAGAAAATATTATCACTCTAGAGTACACCCTACTTGAAGATGTGTAGATCACACCCTCACTCTAGTTGATATAATGGGAACTCCTTAGAGTGTGGGTGACTGTATATTGAAAAGAACCTCAAAAAAGGGCTGGTTCACTTAAGATTTATCTATTAAATCTGAACTAATTTTTTATTTTTAGATAGAAAAAGGGGAAGGGAAACTAAAAAGAAATCCTAAATAATTGGGTGATGCACCCAAGTTTTCTAAATCCTCTAAAGTTACTAAAATCAATGCACACATATAATCAATGAAATTTATATTTTTATCCTTAAGCAAAAATGTTTTAGATGAAGGGTTGAAAACCTCTTCAAATGGCCTGTAGAAAGTGACATAGAGAGAGATAAGTGAAGAACAAACTTAATAAAAGGAGATAAATCTCACTTATATACTGATGCACAATCAAATACACACTATTCTTCAGTCAAAACTTAGATTCAAAAAAAAAAAAACTTCCTTTATTGATAATGGTCTAGCTTACAATTTCCTTTTAGCTCTAGGAATTCCAAAAAAATTTCTTGAATAAGCTAATAAATATGCTCAAAACCTAAAACAACCATAAATGGAGTTCAAAAAGGGAAAGGGTTAGTATTGGTTGACTAAATCAATACCTGACACCTTTTACAAAAATTAAAATATTCAACAAAAGCTTTTCCCTTTACAAACACGCATGCATTTTCCAAACTTTGGCGTAGGAATATGAATGGTGAGCCCATGTGGTAATTGTAATCATTACTTAGAATAAACATTGAATTTTCCAAACTCCAAATTACATGCATGATTCTAAAGTTTTCATATAATTTTGGATGTGGGCCTATGTTTGAAAATTCAAACTTTTGCATGGAATGCTACACCAAAATCTAAAGAAGGAACTCCATTTGATTTATTTGAAAGCTAAGTTAGAATAAAAGAACATCCCCCTTTGCATGAAAATCCATGCCAAAACTTGGATTTAGAAATCCATTTAAGTCTTGGTGAGTGAGAAGTGTATTCAAGCTCAATGAAATAGAAACAAGGTGGTGGTGAAACTCAAATGAACTCCTTGAACAGTCTTTCAATGCCAAAATCAAACTTGGTTACTTGATCAATTAAGTCAAATTGACTAGTTAAGCCAAATAAGTATATTTTGTAAAATTGGACACCATGAAACCTAAAAAATAAGCCATGAAACTGGAAACAACAAAAAATTTCATCTAAAAAATAATTCTTCATCACTAAAATTATGATTTTGATGAGAAAAAACTTCACCAATTAGTCAACAGGTTGACTAGGCCAATTTTGCAAAAAAAATCAACAAACTAGTTATTTTCCTTGAGCTGATAGGAGAAACTTAGGGATGATTTATAACCAACTAAATATGTTAAGACTAATAAAAATTTCTAATATTTGAGATCTAATGATTAGATTCTATTAAATTATCATGTACTTCAATCTACACACTTTTTTCCACCAAAAACATGATTTTTGCCTTCAAATATATAGCTCCATGCATAAAAAACACATATATGGAATCATCTTGGAGTTTAATATATGTTTTAAAATTATTTAGGTTTTTTCATGGTGATTTGATTGCAATAAAATCCACTTTTTGCAAAACTAGTTTTTAAGGTGCTTAGGAAGGCTTTGAAGTTGGAACTTTAAACTAATGATTCATGAGGTACATACCTAAAAAACTCAAAAAAATTACATTTATGTGTATAATTTTGACCCATCTGACATCCCTAAAAATATTATACTCCCATGTGAAAGATATAAAAAGTTTTGATGTGAATGAAGCTTGCCTGTGAGAAATTGACTACATTATGGGCTGCCTACGCTCTTAGTGATTGTTTATAAAGCACAACCCATAAAATTATCTGATTTTTCAATAATTAGAATTAAATATGGGTCATAAAAACATAATAAGATCATTTTGCCTAATTACACATGTGGTGAAAAAAATGAGCATCTAAATAGGTGGCTTTGAAGGGTGCCTAAACTATAAAAAGTGAAAAATGTCACTAAAATTAAATTATATCCTTCTAAACCTAAAAAATCCCATAAAAATAATTATATTACCTTTACCATTCTATCAAATAACTTTGAAAGTCATTTTTCCATGAAAAGTAAAAAAATTTCCTTTTGGCCTAAGTGTTTATTTGCTTGCAAAACACTATATGAGCATGCTTTGCATAAAATTTGGAGTTTAAAAACTCTCCATATATCTATTTATGATTTAAAAACATCATCCTACACTTATCAATCCTTTACTTGTCAATATAAACTTTTAAGACACTCTGAGATGAAGCATGCTTTAATGGTGATCTTCAATGAATAGGATGAGGTTTGAGACAAAATAGTGAATATTTGAACTTACACAATGGATATTAAATTTGGTAAAAAAAATTCATAACTCATGATGACTTTGTGTACAAAATTTTAGGTCTTAACTCCACTTGTAGCTCCTAGAATCTTTAATTTTCTCCAAATTTTGACCTTTGTGCATGGACTATCTACATTTTTTATTGATTTTTCATGTTTTGGAGGTAAATTTCATCTATTTAGAGGATATAAAGGTCAAAATCATCTTAATTAATCTCAATAGTCTCTCTATATTTATAAAATAACCTCTACCCTTGATTCCAAGCATAATTTGACCACCAACAAAATAATTAGGACTCAAAAAGACTGTGCTTTAGTGATTAATAGGTTTTTGATGTAGTTTGAGCATGTTTATTAACTAATCCATCTTATTTAGGTGATAAAAAACCATTCAAACCAAATTAATCCTCTCCACACATCACTAGAATGGCAATTTCACTAATTTCAAGCTTTTAGACCTTGAACTATGCATTAGTTCGTACATGTCCTATAAGTGCAAGCCTCATTAAAGTGTATGATTTGAATTTTCATTGAGATTTTGATGAAAATTTCATATTTTTCATCCTCAAAATCTTCATCTACTGAATATAAATAACCTTATAAGCCATTGTTTACTCTTGTTATTGTTAGCACTCAAAAGAACCTGTATATGGCCATAAGATTACCATTATTAAGTATGACTGTAAGGTACCATTTCACATTAGATACCTTATTTATGTCTCTCATACTCTTCATGCCTATTTGGTAATAAGAGAGACCGTTTGAGTCCTAAGATAAACCATCCTTTCCATCAAAAGGGCCTTCTTGAGAATGACACATGCTTGTTGGATTTCATTAGAGCTATAGGGGTTTTGTTTCCTAGCTTGAAGGTGCTTTTCCTTTGCCATTATGAATTTGAACAAGATTAAATTTCATTAGTTTGAAAGTATTTCATGATTATGAGTCTTTATCTTTCACCTCCTAAGATTTCTTTAATGATCCCTTGCTTTCATCTTGTAAGTGAACCTACAAGCCTATAGGTCTAATCTTAAGGATGGTTGTAACTATATAAACTATTAGGTCTCTTTTACTAGCCTCTTAATATATATTCCTTAATTGCTAATGCATTATTTGCCTTGTCACCATGTATTTCAAGCCCTATATTGAGGAAACCTTCCTAAGTGTTTTGAAAAGATTTATTGGTGATCAAACTTTGAATGTAGGTACCTTATGTGAGTTGTAGGTGACTATTTGGGGATTACAGATGCACTTGCCCTTCATTTAGATCCCTTCCTTTCAATCCAACCTTGATTTTTTTGACTCTCTTCACATTGATCTATCTTATTTTTTCATGATCAAATATTGATAATAAACCTCTTAAGAACTCATTACAATCCCTTAGGGTAAGGTTTAGGATTTTAAGCCAAAATAGTTGCTCAGTCTGTATAGAGTTGGTATGGTACTTTATGTTAAGATTGGATATCATAAGAGATTGTGTCTTATCATATTATCCCTTAAGCATATTAATAATTAAGAACCCTATTTCACCTCTAGGATAGGAACCTCTTCAAGAAACCCTATCTAATAACTTGTCATATATATACTAGTACGGACTGAGTATTTAGCCCTAGACTTTAAGAAGGTCTAAAATAAAATCTCAAAATCAACTAAGTTTTTCTAAAAAATATCGATGTGTCTTAAATCAAACTTCACACCACAAACCTTCTCACTTTTACCATTCTTGTATTTTGTGGCTCTTTTCTAGTGAACTGTGCTTAAGGACTGTGGGTTAGTCAATTTTTCTTCATGGCTGTAGATGAAGGTTTGGTTATGCTAGAGGATCTTGTCCAAATAACCTCTAAAGCCATTGAATTTTTATCATATTCAATAACTTCCATACATTTGACCTTAAACCTCCTTAATATCTTTTTGAAATTCAAACATCCATCAACTAAAGATGAGCACACCTACAAGCTTTTAGGTTTTGTTTAAGGCTATAGGTAGGGTTTTTCCTTGAAATGAAACTTGTCCATTCTTATTTACTCATCTACCACTTAATAAGAATAAAATTCCTTGATTTTTATTCTAATAAATAGTGCCTTAGGTCTCCTTGAAGCTTTTGAAGGATCTATAATGACCCTACCATAACTTTAAATAGTTGCTCAAAGAGGAGACTATAGGTTCACTTAGTTAAAAAAACATGATCATACAAGGTATCCCTTACTTAACATGATTTCTCAAGTACACATGACTTATACCCTACTTTAGATAAACTATACTAATTTCTAGATCCCTTAAGGTCTAAACCACCATAATTGACTGTAATTAGGAGTAGGCTATAGCTTCACAATGAGGTGACTATATGTCATGATCACCTTTTGAATGATAAGACCTACTTCCACTTGAATGTCTTTGAGGTTACCAAGACCTTACCTAATTGCAAGCTTTAACCTAGAATAATCCTATAAGTGCCCTTTAGGGTTGTAAATGATGATTGTAATGTTGGTTGTAAATAAGGTCTCATGGCTAAAATACCCCTCTTTCACACCTAATATGAACTTAATTCCTTTAGAATTCTCATGACAATAAGATTTTCTTGTGCATAAGCTTTAAGGTATCACTCATGATTATTTCCTCTTCAATAAAAATTATTTCCAAGATAGTACTTGACTGATTTAGCCAACTATAGGCTTGTGTTATAATTCTTGTTTGATGTATGTATCCTTTACTCATGCATATTGTGGTTCCTTTTATCAGTCATTGACTTCTTAAGGATGATCCATGGAATGAAGGTTGGGATGAGGGTGGAGGAATGAAGGAAAAAATCAAATGAGGGTGAAAGGAAGATGAAAACATAGTGGAAATGGGTAGAGTAGGAGAGTGGTATGAGGTGTATGAGATAGAGGTGGGAAAGGAGGTGAAGGATCATGCCAATACCATAGATAGTGTGATATATGAAAAATTAGACACTGTCATCTTACCACATAAAATTGGAGACCATTGGAGGAGATAAAGAGACTAAAATTCAAACCTAGTATTTTGCAAAAACCTCAAAATTTGTAAAGAAACATTAAAATATGCTAATCTAGCCCTTTGAGACACCCTAAGAGCATGGAAATGAGCTTTATTGTCAAGAAAAAAGAAGAATATCTGATGATTATGCTTTAAAATGATGAAAATTTGATGAAAACCCTCTAAAAATGAATTTATTGAAAACTTGAAGTTGCCTCCTTCTCCCATGACCATACAACTCTTCTTTAGAGAGTTGCAAACTATAGATTTAGACTGGTTAAGTTTATGACCTTTTTTTGACCCTAAATTGAAATAATAATACCTTCAAAATTCCATATATAGATATATAAAGTCCTTAATATTATGTAATAGTTTGAATTTCCCTAAAACTCTATCAGGTGAAGAGAAAATGAAGAAAAACAATTGCCTTTTTGGTTGCTAGGCAGTAAAATTTGCCCTGAGTTCAACTAGATGGTTCTTGAGTATGGAAAATATAATTTATAAACCATGTGAACCATAAATAATCACTCTAAATATATTTTATTCACCCAAAATTTGAGAGCTGTACCTTCCTCTAGTAGACCGTACCATCAAAAAACCTACAAGCATATCACCTTGTGCCAATAAGAAAAAAATCAAAAGAAAGCTAATTTAGGGCTTGTATGGCCATGAAAATCCTTGATACTCTTTCTTAAGCTTGAATATTTCCTTTTAAATACTTCTTATACTTGTATTATATAGCACTATATGGATTTCGTACTATTGCTTCAAAAATGAAGGAAAAATAATCTTTTTTGCCTTTTAAAAAGAAACTAAGGCCTTCCACCTCTTGTAAAAGATACTTTGAGAACAGTTTCGTGGTATGCAATTAAATTTTCATATTTCAAACTTTTACATGGCAAATTTGGCATGTGGGAGTCCAATGTTAGGCCTTTTTTATTTTTTAACATACCAAATGAACTTTTTATAACTTAAAAAATAGGACTCAAGATATTTTGATATTATTAAACATATTTAAAGATCCTTTGGCATGATTTAATGACTTTTTAAATCATTTTTGATGCTTTTAACCCCATTTTTATCATTTTTTGACCCACATTTGCTCTATTAGACCATAATTACTAGTTTGACCAAATGTATTGTGAAATTGATCATTTTGGGGAAAGTTTCGGATAATAGGGGTAGAAATTTGGCCTTGATAGGACAAATTACTAACAGTTACTTCAATATATCCATGGTTATTCATCAACATAGGGACCACAAATTGGTTAAGGATATTCTCTTTAAGTAAAACATTATAAATTTTGGAATTAGAATATTCTTTGTAAAGGCGCGTGCATTTTGTTAGCACATTTCCTAAAGGTCAATCTATTTTAGAAAGTTTAGTGTTTTTTACGAAACTTTGTTGAAAGGATAATTATCCTTCACATGTTGTATACTTGTAATTCAAGGTAATTGACCAACATTTTTCCTTAAAACCTATAAAAGGAGCATTTTCATTTTTTAAAGAGAGAGAGAGAGAGAGTTCTTGAGCTACAAAACTAGTGTCAACTTTGAAGCAATTAATATAAGCATAAAATTCTAAGAAGATTGTCTCACGTTTGCTTGTGTGAATTTTTATTTAGCTTCTCTCTCAATTACCTATCTAGATCCTAAATTTGAATGGTTTTTAAGAATTTTAGACATGCATCTTTAATACAGGGTTGCTAATTTGTGCAAATGCTAGAATAGTTGAATATTCTTGGGTTTACTTCATTTTATTTTCTATGCATAAGGATGTTCATATGTTATTTGATTGCAGTAGTAAATCTTTAAATTAAAGCTAGTTCTTACTTTTATTTCTTCATAACCTTCTTAGTGACTTTCCTATTGTGTGGTAAGATTTGGGAATATGTTATTTCATGTTATAGATTGGTTAAATTTATGTCCGAATGAAATTTAAACTTTGTCATCATGTTTGAGGTAAAGATTAGCACTTTTTTTCTTTCTACCCTACCCTTCTCTTTTCTCCCTTTTTAACTAGATCATTTTAGATTAAAGACATTATGGATATTCACTTTTGAAAAGTCTTATATTAGAACCCACTGATATTAGTATAGATTACTACCTCTTATGCAAAAATTATTGAGGACCAAGATGGATCCCAACCACCAAGACTTATAAATATTATGGAATAGTTTTCTTTCTCTACCACTATTTAATCATAGGTTAATATATTACCACAACCTACAACTCATGCTCTAAATTATTTAAATTATAAAATGAGAAGTGTTATTTAAACACTAAGATCACCTATGATACACTTAGAGCCATCAAGAGGCAGTTCTCCACTTGTGCTAGAAGGAGGGCCACAAATCTTTGTGAATTTGTAAGATATTTGCTATTTTTGGTGTTGTTAATAAAAGGGCATTTTATTATTTGCATGTTTTTGTTTATTTTAACATATTTGTGTAAATATTGGTGATCTTCACATTTTCAGACCCATCTTTTTGCTTCCTTAGACAAAGATCAATGTTCTTTGAAAGTATACACATGATTATGGTAAAGATATATTTAAATTTGTAGGTTTATGGTTAGTAATAGACATTTTGGTTAAAGATTCATAGATCCTTTGAAAATTTGAGCTCATCTGAGATTGGAACTATAAAGATCATTCACATCTATGTATTTGGACATATATCTGAGCTAGTTTAGTTGAAGATCTTGGTCTTTTGTTGTTCTTTATGTGTATCTTTGAAAAATTCACTTAATGTGGAAGTTTAACTTTGTTTATTTGAAAATATTAACTTGACACATTGTATTTCAAAAAAAAATTAAAGTTCTCAAGTTATAATTTCCTATAATTAGAACAAGGTCACATTTAGAAATAAGGGAACCCCTACTTGAACTAGAAATCCATAAGAAAGCTAGGTAAGATAAATTTAGTTATAGACATTCAAAGTATTTTCCAACTTCACCACTCTGAGGTACTCCTACATTCAACCTTCATCAAGGTATGGTGTGGTTAGGTGATTCTTCCATCAATATAATATGTGTAGTACATGATCTCCCCTATAATCTTAAGAAATATTTGCCAACATTTATTCCAAATGGTGTTGTAACTGTAGAAGAACACATTAAATCATTCAAAGTTACATTAATATTGTTAAATATCACAAATGAATATGTATCCTATAAACTATTTCCTTTTACATTTAGGGATGTGGCATATTAATGGTTTCTTAATTTCCTTGATAATTACATTACCAATTGGGATGGTTTTAACAATGTTTTTATTGACCAATGTGGCAAGGTTATTATTCCATGTATCTATACCAATAATTTACAACCATCAAAAGAGATGCTAGTGAGTCCATAATATCATTTAATGCTAGGTTTTAAAAGATGCATAGCCAAACCATAAATCCCTATAAACCTGATGATGTTTTGGCATTAGAAATCTATAAGGATGTAGTAGATCCTATGACTTCTATGTTCTTGAAGAGATGTCTTCTAGTCATAACCACCTTAGGCCATGCCTATTCTAAAGCATTTATCATTAATTATCAAATTTAACCTTAGTAACAAAAGGATTACTTTATCTTAAATGTTAATCCACATATTCCCACCTTGAATATATTTCCTAATAATAATCAGAATAGGCTAACCCTAAATTAGATCCCAACATTGAATCAGTTGCCCTTGAACCATGCTACCCCTAACCAAAATTTAGTATTTATGAATCATCCTACAACTAGGTTTTATTCAAATGATCAAAAGTCATTAGTGCCAACCTCTGGTGCTAACCAAGTTCATAACTCTAAAGCTCCCAAGAGTGAGAATGATTCTATATTAAAGATGGTCCAAAATCTTAGCACTTATTTCCTTCAGTTGCAAAAGGTTATCCATACTAGTGAAAGCTTAATTAGGAACTCATTTCAAAGATTTTATAGACCCAAAAATAGATTATAGAATGATAATTTCCACAATAATAATAAAAATGAATCATCTAATGATAAGAACAACATGGACATTAATCTTATTGATGTTGCATTAATAGATTACTATAGATTTTATTAACTGCTAACCATGGTGAAATAGATTGCATTGAATTATATAAATATTTTGAAGCCTTTTAGGAGGATTTAGATATATTTGAATTATTCCTTAACAAAGATAATGGTGTAGGTATATCAGGATCTAAATATGCTAACCAATCCTTCATGGTGGAGATGTTTGATTTCCCCTTCCAAGAAGATAATGAACTTGATTATGTTCCTAAATAATTTCATGTTTTAAATTAGTTATTTAAGAAGACATAACCTCTAAGTAATGGAGATAAGAGGTAGCCTTTGACTACTTCAACACCTCCAAACAACTTTGGCACTCCTCCAAACACTACATCATATAATAACCCAAAAGCTCCAAAGCGAAGTGCTTCTAAACAAAGCATTGATGTATTTGTTTTTACAAATAAGACTAGGTATGATATTGTAGGGGGCATGAATAAAATAAAGGCTAATATCACATTACATGAATTAACATAGATCATTGAGAAAAGATAGTTATTACTAGAATCCTTATCTAAGAAACTTGGCAAGCCATCTAAAACTGATAACACAAATGTTGCTATGTGAAAGGTTAAGATAGAGTCCCCACATTTTGTAATTAATATCATAATGTTTGGTAAGAATATACATAACTATTTATCATATTATGGTGCATCCAAAAACATTATGCTAGTAGGTATTTGTAAACAACTTGGCTTGACTCCTATGAAATTTGACAAGGTTGTTACATAGATAGAAAAGTCTAGAGTCAAGGTTGTTGGGTAATTATTAAATGTTCACATGTAACTTGCCTATGTACCTAGGGTTCAATAATTTATTGATATCCAAGTTGTTAACATTCATGATTCCTATGGTTTACTATTGAGTAGGGAATGAACCAAGTCCCTAAATAGCTACATGTCCACTAATTGTTCTCATTTTTGGTTACCATGGAAAGGGTTCTAAATCAAATCAGAGTGGAAAGAGAACCAAGGATGAAACATATGATCATGGAATACAATGTTTTGAATGAAAAGGAGAACATAGTTGACTCTGATTTGGGATTTTTCACTCTTAAACTACCAAGGTAAGTAATTCTAAACTTTCTCATGATGTGCCTATGTTATGGAAGATGTATTTTGATGGGCCAAGATGTAAGTCTAGGTTTTGATTAAGAATTGTCTTAACCAACCCTATTGGTAAGACATATCATGGCTCCTATAGACTTAAATTCCCATGCACCAATAACCTTACAAAACATGACACACTAATCTTAGGTTTACAATTTTGCATCAAATACAAAGTCAAAGAACTATTGGTTCATGGTGATTCAAAACTAGTAGTTAATCAAGTAAGGAGTAAATACCAGTGCAAATTATCATACCTCAAAATGTACAAGTTTAGAGTCTAGTCTTTACTCAAATTCTTTGATGCTTTAACATTATTTTCATCCCCAAGGAGGAAAACAAGGTTGTTGATGAGCTTTTCTCAACTGCATCCAATCTCATACCAAACTAAGACTCTCAAAACTTTAACATTGGACTGGTTCCATGCCCATATATCTTAGATAATGTGAACCACCTACAAGTCTTTAATGATGAATAACATATCCTGGAAGTGATGACCAATTTAGGGGTATTTGAGGCAAACATCATTGATGAGGTTGATGAGAATACTCTCAATGAAGCTAGAAATTTTGATGGTAAAGTCATTCAACTAAATGAAAATAAAATTCCAAAAGGCATGATTGCCTTGGAGAGGTTATTCAACCAAGATAAGCTAGCTAAGAACACTAGGATTTTAGAATCAAGTGGGAAGGATTACAAGGTAGTTGATCTTGGACCCCAAGATCAACCTTAGCTAATTAAGATTTAAATGGAATGTAGAAGTGATCTAGACGTCAATTTAAAAAAGGTCCTAGATTGAACCAAAACCTACACCATCACATAGGGCCTATTGAGACCTTTCCAATGGTATGTAGAATGCAAAAATGGAGCTCATATGCTTCTTATGCAGCTAGTCAAAGTTTTAGTCAAATTAGTCAAAGTAAGTCAAAGTTGGTAAAAGTACATAAAATGAACATTATGGAACAATTCAAAAATATTTCCACTATAAATATTTCATTTTGAAATTTTTGGTACAATTTATGGTTCATGAAATAGAGTCTGTATGTGAAAGTTATGACTAATCAAAGTTATGGTAAAACTTGGTCAATAAAATGACATGGAAAAAATGTGGACCAGTAAGAACGTGGCACATGGAAGTAGTTAATATGAGAAAATATTGGGTTTCAATCATTTGTCTTTTATAGGCAAATTTAGTCATATTTAATAGGCATAATGTCACAAGGCAAAAAAAAATGGGGTTTGGACTGAACATCCAATTGAACATTGACAATGGCATGTGGACAAGTCGTAAAAGGAGATTGGACCATGTGGTGGGTCCTCAAGCCACCACATGGATTGACACCAGTTAATTTATATGGTCTAATTTTATTATATTATTTATTTAATGTAACTTACCATTTCCACATGACCCATCCAAGTCACCACGTTACATGCCCAAACATCTACATAAAACCCATGTTCCATGCCATCTATTCCATATTCCTTGCCACATTCTTCCATGGTTCCCACACATACCAAAAAACCCACAAAATTCATGCTTAATACCAATTAATTGGCATGTTATACCATGATTTTTGTGGTATTTGAACCAGTATGTGTCTCCCCCACTTTCCAATGTGGGATATATAGATAAACAATGCCCACCAAAAATAATGAAGAGAGGATTTGAACCCTACCATATTTGTTAAAAGTATAATGCTTTGGAAATTGTACTTGATAATTCTAAAAATATATAAAGTGCATAAAATATTATTTTAAGCATGTATTTTTTGTGAAGACGATGCATACCTAAGGACTAGTCTTCACTCTTCCTTAGTTTTGAGGTATCGAGAGGCATTTCCAAAGTTTGGAGTAAACCAAAGATTTGTTCTAAACTCCAAGTTGGTTACAAACATATGTGGAGTGATATTATTTGAGGCTATTTGATTCAATTTTTAATGTCTCAAAGTGAATTATTTTAGATTGTGTAAAGTCCAATATAGAGACCAGTTGGTATATATTCCAAGTTTTGAAGCACTTGAAGACATTTCCACTTTTCAATGTGAAGTAGGGATTTATCATAGACTCCAAGATGAATTAAATGATATGTTGAAATATATATGATGATTTTTGTAAGACCATTTTATAAGTCCATATTTGAGACTTTTTGGTAGAAATCCATAGGATAGCAAGATTGTATTGTTAACAGAGGATTGGACGATCTATTTGTGGTCTAGAGCTTTAAAGATTTCATATATATATATATATATATATATATATGAAATCTTTAAAGCTCTAGACCACAAATTATAATCAAAAATTATAATCAGTCTCATAATACCCATTTGAAAATTTTAAAGGTAGGTCATATACTCACTTTTCATGAAAATGGATCAGTTCGTACTATAAGTGAACCCAGAGATGTAGGCATTTGTTGAACTCTATAATCAACTCTTTTACAGTGTAGAGATGTACTTGTCATGAGTTGATTTTTTCTGTGAATTATTTTACACATTTTGATTATTATTTTTTATTAATCATTATTGAATGCATCAATAAATTTAATAATAAATTAAGATCCATTGTAAAACTTTTTACATGGAAATAAGTGTCAATTTACAAATCAGATTTGGTATCATAGTAGTTTGTATGCTGGGTTAGCTTCTGATTGTGTGAATTTGATATCAATTTAGTTTCCAATATTATTTTAGACTATTTGGGCCTATTAATATTATATTTATAGTGTGTATTAAGTGTAGTTAGGTTACTTTTAGGGAATAAGAAGAAATGGGCAAACCCTTGAAAAGAGAGAGACTTAATGAACTTGAGGCAATTAATCAGTAGATCCAAGAAGAGAATGATTTCCTAAGAGATCATTTTTACTCCTTGGAATAAGATATTTCCCATTTAAAATCAAATATTCAATCCAAGGATGAGATCTTGGCATAGATGTAGGATGAAGAGAAACACTACATTCATTAATTACCTTCCACTACAAATGCAAGCAGTATGACTGATGAGTGCATTATAAGTTGTTGATCTGGTAATTTATGTCATTTATTTTTAGATGTTTTAGATATTGATTTTGGTATTTTTGAGAAACACACTAAAGGAATTGGATCTAAAATATTATTGAAAATGGGATTTGATGAAGGAGTTTTGGTAAGAATGGCTAAGGCATTGCTAACCCAATAGAGGTAGAGCATAGATCTCACCATGAAAAATTGGGTTATGCTAGCAAGAAAGTGGACATTAGAGAGATTTCCTCCATTCCTGAAAGAGGATAAGTTTTTGATAGCCAAGGTTTGAGGCCACTAGTAGAACATAATTCCTCCCTATGAAAGAATGATGAGTAGTGTAAGGAATCATGTGAAAGAGGTATTGAGATTCTACCTCCTCATTATTACACTAGAAAAATCACCAATAATAATGTGAATTATAAAGCTTGTGATCCACTTTTTCCATTTAAGAAATTTGGTTTTGATATTCAGAAGATGTTGCATTCTTTTCCTTGTACATTTTATGGATTGAATAATTATTGTGCCACATATTGTTGGAAAAGACAAGATTTGATGAAGTAGCTTACAAGTGATAAAGACCATTCTCATAGTATCAGAGTGAGAAATGGTAAATAGGTGACCTCACCTAAGAAGAGGGATGTCTACATGCATTGTCACATGAGTGGACATTAGGTTGAGCAGTGTTGGAAACTTTAACCATCCCACCATCTTGGTAATGGTAAGAATAAGATGGTCTATAAACTTGTTGATAAGGTAATTAAAGGAGTTTTTATTCAATCAACCCATGTAGATGTCAGTAAATCAACTAAGGAAATTAAACACCCTAAATAGGAGAGTTTGATAAATAAGGTTAGTAAATAGTTTTTGAATTTCATGATATCATGATTAGTGTATTGATATATATGCATTTTTTGAGCTACTATGGTGGGAACATTTCAAGACAAGTTTATCATGCAAAGTTTTTAATTCTCACACTTGTATTTGAAAAGATCTATTTTTAGAATCTCCAATATAAGATTTATGAGTTTCTTATTGAATTATCTAACTCATTGATCATATTAATTTAGTGAAAGTAGGTTGTTGGAAATGATTCAGTTTTCTTACAGTACTTATTTTAGAATAACTACTATTTTTGGATGCATCTATTTGTGGTATGTGTATAATTAGATGCATTTATAAGACCCTATTGAGCATGTTTGAAATGCTAGACACTATACACTATTTGTTGTTTCCATAGTGGTTTAGCGTACTAAGACCCATGTCTAGGTAGTATATTATGACACAATCATAACCAATATTGTATTTTATTTTCATTAACAAACTTATCTTGTAGTAACATTGGTGATTGTTTTAGTGTTTGATAGTTCACTACTTACAGGATGTGAAAGTGAGAAGATAGTTTGATATATTGTGACGTTATTTGTAGTTGTAGGATTCAATATAACTCATGCCTTATTTGTAGTCTTATTTCATTTTTGAGTTATGAATCATGTTTTGCCACTATTATCTCTATGTTATGATTTGGGTTCTATACTTGATATGTTGTAGAAGACCATTTAGCAGTAGTAGAGGAGATCACTAAGATTATATATGTAGAGGCTCTTTTGAAGCCATGAAATAGAGGAATCCATCACATCCTAGTTCTATGCAGAGGTTATTGATGTCCATGCAACAACTGTAAAATTAAGAAAGATGTGATCAATCAGTTGTTTTAGGTAGATGCAGTTATGAAGCTTGAGTAGATTGATAAAGACCTGTAAAAATTCTTCAGAACTAACTAGAATTTTAGAGGATTAGTATAGCTTCCAATTGTGAAGTATAAGTTTTAGAGACCATAGAGTCCACTACAGAGATCTTCATAAGATAATATGAAGTACAAGATCTAGTACCAAATTTTGGTAGACCAAAAGCCTTTTCAATAAGAAGGATTGATCCAAAGGTCAATTCAAAAAAGGTCCTAGATTAGACCAAAACCTACACCATTTCATAGGACCCATTGAGACCTTTCTAATGGTATGTATAATGTAAGAAATAGAGCTCATATGCTGCTTGTGTAGCTAGCCAAAGTTTTATTCAAGCTGGTCAAAGTAGGTCAAACTACATAAAATGACCATTATGGAACAATTCAAAAATAGTTTCTCTAAAAAGAGATCATCATGAGCCTTTTGTCATTATTTATGTTTCATGAAATGGATTCTATATGCAAAATTTATGGCTGGTGAAAGTTATGGTCAAACCTAGTCAATAAGATGATGTGGAAAAAATGTAGACCAATAAGACCATGACACATGGCAATCAGTTAATATGATAAAATAGTGGGTTTCAATAATTTTCCTTTGATAGGTGAATGTAGCCATCTTTAATAGGCATAATATCATAAGGAAAAAATAAATTGGGGTTTGGATGGAACATCTAGTTGAACATTGATAAGTGGTGAGTGGTCGACAAGTAACACATGGACAAGTGGCAAAAGGAGATTGAACCATGTGGTGGGTCCTTAAGCCACCATGTGGCTTGATACCAATTAATTTATATTGTTCAATTTTATAATATTATTTCTTGAATGTAACTAACCATTTCCATGTGACCCATCCATGTCACCACGTTACATGCCCAAACATCTATGTGAAACCCACGTTCCATGCCATCTATTCCATATTCCTTGCCACAATATTCCATGGTTCCAAAACATACCAAAAAAACCATGAAATGCATGATTAATGCTAATTAATTGGAATGTTATACCATAAGTTTCATGGTATTTGAAAAACTACGTGTCTCCCCCACTTTCCAATATGGGATATATGGATAAACAATACCCACCAAAAATAATGAATAGAGGATTTGAACCCTACCATATTTGGTAAAAGGATAATGCTTTGGCCATTTCACTTGGGCATGTGAGAACTATATAAATTTCATGAAATTGTATTTGAAGCATGTATTTTTTCATGAAGACAATGTAGGCTTAAGGACTAGTCTTCAGTCTTCCTTAGTTTTGAGGTATCGAGAGGCATTTACAAAATTCAGAGTAAACTAAAGATTTGTTCTAGACTTTGGGCTAGTTTCAACCATATGTGGATTTTTTGGATTTGAATAAATTTTATGTAATTTTTAATTCCTAAAAGTGAATCATTGTAGATTGTGTAAAGTCCAATATAGATACTAGTCTACATATATTCCAAGTTTTGAAGCACTTGGAAAGATTTCCACTTCTTAGTGTAAACTAGGGATTTATCCTAGAATCAGAAATGAATTAAAAATATATCTTTAAATAATTATGATAATTTTTGTAAGAAAATTTTATAATTCCATATTCAAGACTTTTTATCACAAATACATAGGATTGTGAGATTGTATTGTCAGTGGAGGATTGAAAGATCTGTTCATGGTCCAAAGCTTTCAAGATTTCAAATCTATTGCTAAATATTATAATAAATATTAGAATATCCATTTGAAAATTTTGAGGGTAGTCCATGTACTCACTTTTCAATGAAATTCATTGATTCTTACTATAAGCAAACTCAAAGATGTAGGTATTTGACGAACTCTGTAGTCAACTCTTTTGCAGTGTGGAGATGTACTTGTCATGAGTTAATTTTTGTTTATGTATTATTTTTTGCATTTTGATTAATTTTTTTATTAATAACTATTGAATACATAATTAAATTTAATAATAAATTAAGATCCATTTTAAAACTTTTTGCATTAAAATAAGTGCTAGTTTATAGATTAGATTTGGTATTAGAGCAATTAGTATACTTGGTTACCTTATAATTATGTGGATTTGATATTATTTTGGTTTATAATATTATTTTAGACTATTTAGGCATGTTAATATTCCATTTACAGTGTGTATTTTGTGGTATAAGGTTATTTTTAGGGAATAAGAAGCCATGGGCAAAGCCTTAAAAAGAGAGAGGCTTAATGAGCTTAAGTTAATTAATTGGTAGATCCAGGAAGAAAATGCATTCTTGAGAGATCATTTTTACTCCTTGTAATAGGAGATTGCCCACTTCAAATTAGAGCTTCAATTTAAAGATGAGATCTTGGCACAGATGTAGGATGAAGAGAAACACTATCTTCATTAATTTCCTTCCACTGTAGATGCAAGCACTATGACTAATGAGTGAATTGTAAGTTGTTCATCTAGTAGTTTATTTCATTTAGTTTTAGATATTTAAGATTTTACTTTTGGTAGTTTTGAGAAACACAATAAAGGCATTGGATCTAAAATATTATTGAAAATGGGATTTTATGGAAGGGGTCTTTGTAAGAATTTCCAAGGCATTACTAACCCAATAGAGGTAGAGCATAGATCTCACTATGTAGGATTGGGTTACGCTAGTGAGAAAGTGGATATTAGAGAGAATTCTTCCATTGCTAAAATAGGACAAGTTTTTGATAGCCAAGGTTCAAGGCCAGTAGTAGAACATAATTCCTCCCTATGAAGGAATGATGAGCAATGTAAGAAAGTAGGTAAAAGAGGTATTAAGATTCCACCTCCTCATTCTTACACTATAAAAAGAACCAATAAGAATATTAATTTTAAAACTTCTAATCCACTTTTTCCAGTTAAGAAATTTGGTTTTGATATTCATAAGATGTTGCATTCTTTTCCTTGTACATTTTATGGATTGAATAACCATTGTGCCTCATATTTTTGGAAAAAACAAGTTTTTTTGAAGCATCTTGTAGGTGCTAAAGACCATTCTCATATTGGCAAAGTGAGAAATGGTAAATCAGTGACCTCACCTAAGAAGAGAGATGTCTGCATACATTATCATGTGAGTGGACATTAGGTTGAGCAATGTTGGAAAATCTAACCATCCAACCATCCTGGTAATGGTAAGAAGAATATGGTTTGTAAACATGTTGATAAGGTAATTAATGGAGTTTTTGTTCAATCAACCCATGTAGATGTCATTAAATCCACTAAGAAAATTGAACACACTAAATGGGAGAGTATGATTAATAGGGTCAGTAAACAATTTTTGAAATTTATGATGTCATGATTAGTGGATTGATATATGCATTTTTGGAGTTACTATGGTGGGAATACTTTGAGATAGGTTTATCATGCAAAGTTTTTAATTCTCGCACTTGTATTTGGAAAGCTCTATTTTTGGAATCTCCAGTATTAGCTTTATGAATCTCTTGTTAAATTATCTAACTCATTGATCAACTTGAGGGATTGACTGTAGGTTGTTGGAAATGAATCAATTTTCCTATACTACTTGTTTTAGAATAACTGTTATTTTGGGATGCATATATTTGTGGCATCTGTATAATTAGATGCATTTGTAAGACCCTATTGGGCATGTTTGAAATGCTAGACACTGTACACTATTTTTTGTTTCTATAGTGGTTTAACATATTAAGACCCATGTCTGGGTAGTATATTGTGACATGATCAAAACCAATATTATATTTTGTTTACATTAATAAACTTGTCTTGTAGTTATGTTGGTGATTATTTTAGCATTTGGTAGTTCACTACTTATAGGATGTGACACTGAGAAGATAGTTTTATATATTGTGACCTTATTTGTAATTTTAGGATTCAATATAACTCATGCCTTATTTTTAGGCTTATTTCATTTTTGAGTTATGAATCATATTTTGACACTATTATCTCTATGCTATGATTTGGGTTCTATACTTGATATGTTGTAGAAGACCATTTAATAGTAATAGAGGAGATCACTAAGATTATCTATGTAGAGGCTCTTGTGAAGCAATAAAATAGAGGAATCCATCACATATTAGTTCTATGTAGAGGTTATTAATGGCCATGTAATTGTAGTGAAATTGTAGAAGATGTGATCAATCAATCAATTATTCCAGGTAGATATAGTTATGGAGCCTGAGTAGAATGATAAAGAACCATTAAAATTATTCAAAACTTATTGGCATTTTAGAGGATTAGTATAGCTATCAGTTCTAAAGTATCAATTTTGGAGACCATAGAGTCCACTATAAAGATCTTCAGAAGACAATATGAAGTACCAAATCTAGTACTAGCTTTTGGTAGACCAAAAGCCTTCTTAATGGGGAGGATTGATCTGGAGTTAAATTTAGAAAAGGTCTTAGATTATACCAAAACTTACACCATCATGTAAGTCCCAATTATACCATTCTAATGGTATGTAGAATGCAAAAAATAGAGCTCATATGCTCCTTATGTAGCTAGTCAAATTTTTAGTCAAGTTGGTCAAAGTTGGTCAAACTACATAAAATTAGAACTATGGAACAATTCAAAAATAGTTCCACTACAAATATCTCATCATGATATTTTTGGTACATTTTACAGTTCATGAAATGGAATTCATATGTGAAAGTTATGGCTGGTTAAAGTTGTGGTCAAACCTAGTCAACAAGATGATGTGGCAAAAATGTGGACTAGTAAGAACATGACACATGGAAATTAGTTCGTATGAGAAAATAATGGGTTTAAATCATTTTTATTTGATAGGTGAATTTATTCATATTTAATATTCATAATGTCATAAGGTAAAAAAATTGGGGTTTAGATGAAATATCCAGTTGAATGCTGACAAGTGGCGAGTGGTTGACAAGTGGCACATGGACAAGTGGTGAAAGGAGATTGGACCACGTGGTGGGTCCTAAATCCACCATGTGTATTTCCAAAAATTAATTTATATTGTCTAACTTTATAATATTATTTCTCAAATGTAACTTACCATTTCCACGTGACCCATCCATGTCACCACGTTACATACCCAAACATATATGTGAAACCCATGTTCCATGCCATCTGTTTCATATTCCTCACCACATTCTTCCATGGTTCCCACACATACCAAAAAACCCATGAAACTAATGCTTAGTGACAATTAAATTTCATGTTATACCATGATTTTTGTGGTATTTGAACCACTATGTGTCTCCCCCACTTTCAAATGTGGGATATATGGATAAACAATGCCCACTATAAATAATGAATAGAGGATTCAAACCCTACCAACTTTGGTAAAAGGATAATGATTTGGAAACTACACACAAGAATGTGAGAACTATATAAATTTCACAAAATTGTATTTGAAGCATGTATTTTTCCATGAAGACAATGTAGGCTTAAGTACTAGTCTTCACTCTTCCTCAGTTTTGAGGTATCGAGAGGCATTTCTAGACTTTGGAGTAAACTAGAGATTTGTTATAGACTATGATTCAGTTCCAACCATATGTGTATTTTCAGTATTTGAGGCCAATTTATTCACTTTTTAATACATCAAAGGGAAGCATTGTATATTGTGTAAAGTCCAATATAGAGACCAGTCTGCATATATTCCAAGTTTTGAAGCACTTGGAGAGATTTCCACTTCTCAGTGTAAACTAGGGATTTGTCCTAGACTATGAGATGAATTAAAATATATGTTTAAATTAATATATATATATGTATATGTATATATATATATATAATATTATTTTATAAGTCTATATTTGATACTTTTTGGTATAAATCCATAGGATTGCGAGATTGTATTATTAGCAGAGGATTGGAAGATCTGTTCATGGTCCAGAGCTTTCAAGATTTCAGATATATTACCAAAAATTATAAGTAGTCTTATAATATTTATTTGTAAATTATGAGGGTAGGACATGTACTCACTTTTTAAGTAAATGGATCGGTTCATACTATAAGTGAACCTAGAGATGTAGGCATTTACTGAAATCTATAATCAACTCTTGTGCAGTGTGGAGATGTGATTTTCATGAGTTGATTTTTGTTTATGAATTCTTTTTTTCATTTTGATTAATCATTATTATATGTATAAGTAATTGTAATAATAAATTAATATCTATTGTAAAAAAAATTGGATGGAAATAAGTGCTAGTTTATAGATCAATAAGCCTTGAGGATAAGAAATCCAAAGTCTTTCTGACAAGTTACAAAGACATAATTATTTGGTCCTATGATGAATTGAGGAGTTTTTATCCAAAATTTGTCATTCATACCATACCTTTTAAGAAACACTACAAACCTCTTAGATAAAAGAAAATTCTTGTCAACCCTATTCTAGAGCTCATGATTTTCAAAGAAGTTAAGAAGTTGTTAATTGCAAGGATTGTATTTACCATTAGGTACTCTACTTGGGTTGCCAAATTGGTTCTAGTTAGGAAAAATAATGGAAAAATCAAGCTTTTCATTGATTTTAGTAACCTTAATATGTCACCTGAAAAGGGAAACTACCCTTTTCCTTCTTTAGATCAAGTTATACAAAGTTTTCTTAGTTCTACTATGATGTCCTTTCTTGATGGATTTTTAGGGTATAACCAAGTACTAGTAAACTAAGAAGATAGGATGAAGACCACTTTCTCTACTAAATCAGGCACATTTTCATATAAAAGGATTCCATTTAGACTAATTAACATAGGAGCAACATTCCAAAGAGCCATGGATCATGCTTTCTAGGGTTTGGTAGGTAAATTTATCATTATATACATGGATGATCTAACTATTTTTTAATAAAAATAGGGAGGACCACATCACGTATTTATAATAGGTATTTGAAAGGTATAGAAGATATGGGATTTACCTTAACCCAAAGAAGAGTATATCTTATGTTACTAAGGGTAAATTATTGGGCCACATAATTACTAAGGATGAAATCTTTATATATCCTAAAAGAATAGAAGCTATATCAAAGATAGAGCCTCCTACTAGTAAGAAAGAGATAAAATCATTCTTTGGAAAAATTAACTTTGTGAGGAAGTTTATTTTTGGTTTTGCAAAAATCATTAAGCCACTAAATGACATGCTAAAAAAGGATGCCAAAATCACTTGGAATGAGGAAACCAAGAAGGCCTTTAAGGACATCAAGGAGGCAATTAGTCAAGATTTAGTCCTGATAAGTCTATAATTCTCCAAGGATTTATACCTTTACTCCTTTACTTTTGAACATACTATTGTTGTAGTCTTAACTCAAAAAATTCATGAATGTGACCATCTAATTACTTTCATGAGCACCAATTTTTAATATTGTTGAGTCAAATTATTCTTTGATTGATAAACAAGCATGTGCAATGTTAAAAGTAGTTAAAAAAAATTAGGCACTACATTCTTAGGAATAAAGTGCATGCCATCCTACCTGGCCTTGCTAAGAATATCATGTTAAGTTAGAATGAGCTTAGAGAGTGAAGAGGTAAGCAGATGTTTATTCTCCAAGAATATGACATTGAGATGAAAACTACAAAATTGGTAAGGTACCAAGGTCTGAATTAAATGATTACAAATGCTAACCCTAAGCTTAATGTCATGTAGATTGAACAAGAAAGTTTTCAATCCAATGACTGGTAAGATCCTATTATTCAGTTTTTTATTAATGGCACTTGTCTTGCAAGACTAAATAGGGAGCATAAGAGAGAACTAAGACTTAGAGATACCCATTCCCTAATCAATAATGGAGTGTTATACCAAAAGAAATTTTAAGGTGTCTACCTAAGATTCATTTATAATTAATATACTACTAAAATAATGAGCATATTTCATGAGAAGATAATAAGTGGAAATACATCTAGAAGGACCATAGCCCACAAAATTCTAAGAGTTAGCTATTATTGGCCGAACATCTTTAGGGATGCTCAAAAGCTTGTGAGAGAATTCTATCATGGCAAATATTTATCACAAAGGATCCAAATGTATTAATACCATTGTAAACAGTAATGGTTGATAAGTAATTTGCATAAAGCAAGTTGGACTTTGTAGGGGCGATCAACCCCAACTCATCATAAAGTCACAAGTACATCCTGATAAATATTGACTATTGCACTAGGTGGACTGAGGTAGTATCCCCTAAGCAATGTAAAATTGAAGAAGTGATCACTTTTTTAAAAGAGAACATACGCACCAAGTTTGGGACTCTAGTTTCTCTAGTATCAGATAATAGATCTACTTTCACATCCATTAAAATGATAGATTGGGAATATGATAACAGTATTATTCTCAAGTTCTCATCTAACCATTTCCCTCAACATAATAGAGTATTTGAATATACAAATAAGAAATTGATGAAATCCATAAATAAATCTACAACACACAAACCCATAACTTGGCATAAGCTTCTCAAATATGACCTTTCAGAAGACAAGATAAGGATCAAATAGGCCCTAAAGGAATAACCATTCTTGTTGGTGTATGGCCAAGAACCTATCTTCCCTATTACCCTCAAGTTACCTACATACAAGTTCATGTAGGAATATATGGAAGAAGGTCAAGAACTTGAAAATTCAAAATTGTTGGACATTGCCCAAATGGAAGATGTTAGAGAAAAGACTTTTCCTAATTTTAGCATAAACTAGACCATAGTGAAGAGATTGTTAGATAAGAGATCAAAATTAAATGTGTTCAAGAAAAGAGACTTAGTTCTTCTCTAGGACAAGGACTATGAACCTAAAGGAAATCATGGAAAGTTCACACCTTTATGGATAATCCCCTATCACATTATTGACACACTCAGGAATAACACCTTCAAGATGAAGAATAGATAGATTTAGTGTAGGTAGGATAATTTAGTTTCCCTTCTACTCTTTCCTTCCTATCCCTTATTTATACATATGCTTGCATATATTTTTTTGATTTCTTTTGCATTCTTTATTCCTTTTCTTTATGTTATGTGTTGTTGTTTGCTTCTCTACTTGATCCCCTACTTCTAATAAGCCCTTTTAGGCAACCCTTAGCTCAAATTTTATTAAAAAGGCTCAAAAACTCCACAAGTTCAAAAATATAGGCGTGTATCTTGAGCAAATGTTGATCATGGATCTAGAATATGAGCTTATGTTATAATTTTAAGAAACTATTAAGGATGGGTAGATAGGTCAACTATTCTATGAAAATTTAAAAATTGTTTTGATCTAAATTTGGTTACAAGAAGAATTGCATATGCCAGAGGAAATCTTGAATTATTAAGGCATAGTCATGCTTGCACTTAACAAACATCCTTTCCTATGACAAAGGTTACAACCATGGGTGATTACATAAAGATCAAACATTTGACCAAATCCCTAAACTTGGCTAACCTAGTTCCTAACCTTTGCTAGGAATCCCAACATATCTAAACAATACAAAATAAGATCTCATTGCCTAATCAAAACTTTTCTTAAGTAAAGGTGATTCTGGTAATCTCCACCAAGGCTATGGACACCTAGTTGATAGTGGAAAAAGGCTATGAGTGGAGTTAAAGGAATATATATTGGGGCTATGGATGTGTGGCTAGCAATAGAGTAATGCCCAAGCCTTTCCTAAGCTAAAGCATGGTTCTTAATGAATATCCAAACATGCTACAAGTCAATGTTAATGGTTAAAGGCATAAAAATTAGAAGTTTCCTCCTGAATCCCATCAAAAATAGTAAGTGAAATAAAAGAACACACATAGAATGGCTATGTTTTTATGTTTGATCCTAATTTCATAGATTTAGGGTTTGTTTCAACCATGAATTGATCTTGATAATGGAACTAATCAAGTAGAATAAGTAGTCTAATTATTTGTTTAAACTAGAGTCTCTAAATTCTAACATATTATTATATTTCCCCCAGAAGTTACCATTTATTGAGGTTAACATACCCCATATTTCTTAAAATTGGGGACCCATGTGTTAAATTGTACAATTAACACCTTGGTAGTAGAAATTCACTTAATCAAAATGTTTGTGGCATGTTTCACACATTATTTGCATTTGAAGATCATCTATCCCTTGGTCAAATTGGTTTTATCTTTCCATGATTTTTTTTGAGCATTGACTAATGTTTCTAATAGTGGATCTCTATGTTTTAGATCATAGGTTTAATGGATATCTCCTTGATAATAACATAGCTAGGCTTTATAGTTCTATCTTAAATTAACCCTTTATTAGCCTTTGATCTGTTAAAAGTCATCTTGAATATATGTTCAAGTTTCTTGAAACCCTCATTCAAAAATTCTAGCATAAGACTCTTTTGGACCCAAATTCAAAATTGGCAAGAATAATTCTAGCAGGAACATTTTAAATAATCCATGGATTTTAAGCCTAATATTTATATTGAGGCTTGAAAATGTTTTTTAACATGACCTAGCCTTAATCTAAAAGTTATGCATTTGGTCCCTTTCACACCTTGAGCTCCTTTGTCCCCTCTTATTTTAACATGGTTCAAAATTAATGTCTGTGGGGTCCTTTTTATTAAATTCCTAACTTAGTTTGACTTTATTTGCATAAAGCTTATCTAAAATATTAATCATATGGCCCCATTCATGTTTATTAACATAAATAAGACCTTAGTCCTAAGACTTTATCCTAAGTCTTATTTTCCCCAAGCCCTAACTTAAGTTTCATGCTTCTCTGTAGGATCTAAAATCCATATGCATTCAAGACAAAATGATCAGATGGTGTGAGATGGACCTAATGAGTCCAAAGCTTTATCCTATAAGAACCAATCAGAACCAACTAATAGGATCATGATCAATGGTTCACACTTACTCAGAGGAATTTGATCTAATGGCACATGATAAGTCAAAATTTCCAAAGGTTAACTATGATCCATGGGATTTAATTTCTATTTTTGCATGAATGTCATTGACATTTGTGAAGCCATCATTGATGTCCATGAAGACATCAAATTTAAACCCTGATGATATATTACCTGAGATTAATTTAGACATTCACACAAACATCATTGATGTCCATGAGACTTTTATTAATTTCTATGAGACTATCAAAATCTAAACTTAGGGACTAACCCCACCTAAATAAATAAACATGTTATTACCTTGATCATGTGTGGGAGTTTTTTGTTTCATAATAAGACTAGTTTTGGATTAATTATAGGTTATGTCTTAGCTTAAGATTTAAATATACATGGAGGACAATTGTGAATACTATAAGCTTAGCTTTAATATAATCATAAGGCTGAATTATGTTTTTAACATTAGACCAAACCTTGGTTTGAAATGTTGTGCTTAGTTTATAAACATACCCCCACCATGTTCTAGTAAAAGTTTTAATGGGCTCATTGGTGAAGCTTCCCAAAATGTGAGACCTTATGGTATGAAGCCTAGCTTAAAGTATTTGTCTCAAGGTTTGCCTCATATTTATCAATATGATAAAAAACTTAGGTCAAAAACCTTAATTTAGATCTTATTTATATATGGGGGCCCCTCTTACCATGATCTAAACTTAGCCTAAATACTTTGGCTTAAGGTTTATTTAATGTTTGTTAACACAAAAAAAATAATGGATGAAAGTATTTAGCTGAAGTTATTTACTTAATCCCAGGATAACTTAAAGTCCATATACCTTTTCAGGATTGACAACTCATGCATAATTAGACCAACATGATGGAATGGAGTGGGACCACTATGGGTTATTAATTGGAAGCATTGAAAGACCGTGGGACTACCATGTGGTACACGTGTTAATCACAAGACTAAAAAAGGCATAAATCTTAGGAAACCCACATGATTGTCGAGTGGCACAACTATAGAGCTTGGTATGAAGAACAACTAATGGCATGTAACTAAAAGGATAGATATCAATTATCCATGTTGATCCATACACATTGATCTAATGGAGAGAGATTAAAGACAAATTTTAAAAGGAAACAATCAATTTTTAAAGAATTTATGAACCAAATTCCATGAAAAGGCCAACTAGATGCCACATCGACACCACCTAAGTAGAAGTAGATAAAACCCAAGATTTTGTGGGCTCAAAAAGGTAAAAGTATAAATGTGGAAGTATTAATAAAATCTTGGCACCAAGTTCACCTAAGTGCTAATATTTGTTGCCATTAAAACTCAAAACAACTTGAAAAGAGCCCTAACATCTACGAAGCCTTGACTCAATCCAAGTTGATCATAATAGTGATAAGAATAGTTTATTTACCATATAAACAAGTGAAAATTATCCCTAAAGTTTATTATAGATCACTAATTAGATTGTAGACTCATAGCCATGATAGTGCAAAAGAAACAAAACAAATAAGACATAGTTGTACTTAACTTCAGACGTGGATAGAAGAATCTTCAAGGATAATGTATTAGATGTAATAACATTGAATATCAAAGACAATAACTAGTCTAAGATATTTGTATCCATTGAATAATTATAAGAAATTACCAAGGAGGATGAGAAGAATTATATGATTTGTTAGAGATACTATGACATCATCTCCATCTAAATGGCCAGTCTCCACCATGTGAAAGCAAAACCTAAGGTACTTCATTGTATTGACATTATTTCTCCTATCTTTAAGGATTGTATACTTGATCAGGATATGATTGTCTATGAATGTAATTTTAATAAGGTTACTTTCATTTCCCCTATGGCCTTTGAAAGCTACTATAAACTTCTTATTCCTCTAGTCGATTTTCCCATAATTAAGTAATGGTCCAACCAAAATGACCTAAAAACTACCTTAATCCCATGGTTATATTTAGGTACCCATGTATTTTCCAACCCTAATATAAGAATCCCTATCACCCAATTTAGTGTAGGGATCAAGATGATAATGAATTTGCTAAACATAGTATCTGGGACCCCTTCCACCACTTATGACTACAACTTATGGGTCCCTTATGTATATTTCATGGCTAAAAAAGGACTTCCCCTTTGTATTGGAGAATTAATCAGTGTTTGCCTAAAACAACAATGTTTTTCTCTAAAAAAGAGGATTAGAAACCACTTTTTTATGGTGTTTTACCTTTTATATACCCTATTAGCCACCACAACCATCCTTAACATAAAAAAATGGTAACTTGAGGGAAGGTAGAGTCTCTCATTATTATTCCAAACTTCACAAATTCAAGTACATGAACCACATACAATTCATTTGTGACTATGTGTATCCAACCTTGTCTAAGGCTATTATAGGGTTACCCATGATGAGGGTAAGTCCCTTAATAAACAATTATGTGGATCTCATTGGATACCTTTGGCTATATCCTAACTACATTATAATTAGGATATAAGGAACCCTATGTAAACCTCTCTAATTATCAATCTATGTGCCCACCAAGTTGGCTGAGCATGAACTTGCATACCAATTATTCCATGAAATTGATAGGGTATGCAAATAGAAGAATAATAAGGGGCCACTCCATCCTTTTCTTTTAACTATTAGTATAATAGTGTTATAGAATTGGGATAGTGTGGACACCATATCCAAGCACAAGGATTCATTTTACTTACAACTTGATGAGTTAAGGTAGTAGGACCCTTGAGATAATGTTATGAATCATTTTAAGGCTAAGAAAATTAACATGAAGTATGAACATCAACTTGGTGTCCATGACACCATTTATATCTAGGCATATTCATTTTCATAAGTCCTGTCAATATTGAAGAAGCACAATATCAAGCTAAAAGCTAGGTTGAAAAGAGATGAGAATCCATTTGGTAAAATCTAGTAGATGAATCCTCTACAATACGATTTATTGTAGGGACCATCTAATAGGCCTCCTATAGAACATCCAGAGGTATCAACTACATAAAGACCAAAAGCACCAATTACCCAAGGTGAAATAAAATAAAATCTTGAAGAAAGACTAGGTGAGTGGGAAACCTCTTCTTTATAGGCTAAGAAGATAGAGTATCTAATTGAATACATTGACATGATAACATTACATCCTAGGGAGATATTGGAATATGCCTTGGAAGAACTAGAAAGTTTCTATGGGTTAGATGAAGAGGATGCTAAAAAAGAAGAACCTTAACTCCAAGTTGAGGAAATAGAAAAGGAAGAGGAGAAGGAGATAGCTTTGGACTTAGTTATAGTTATTCCCCCTTAATAGAGAAAGGTTGAGTTAGCATTGGTTCCTACAAGAACCAAGAAGCCTAAAATAAACCTCATTCACCATTTGAGTGAAGTTAATCTATTCAATAATAAGAACCCAATTCATGGTCCAACCATTCTTGAATGGTTTGTATATGGAAAGTGATATAATATACCAACACTAGAGCATCAATGGGCCATCAAAAATACTACCAAAATCATAGGTCATGAGGAACTAAAGCCCTAGATAGTGGATCTACATGGAAGGATAAGGAAAGATAAGTGGTTTCTCCTAGATCCTCAGGTAGCACCCAAATGGAATCCCCATAGCTATCAAAAAAGACACACTCTATAGTAAGTGTCCAATTTGACCCAACCACTACTAGATTAGAAATAATTAAAATGAAGAAAGCTATGGTGGGTGGAGAGGAGTTCACTTTTTAGAAGGTGGAGACATTTTTTGGTTTGACTCAAGTTGGAGGCCAAAGACCAGGTGAGGACCCCACCCATGAGTAAGATATATTTGGGTTGCCCAAAGCTCAAAGTTCTCAATTGTAAGCTAGAATCAGGGTGCTTCAATAATAAATAAATAACCTTCAGAATAAGAATGAGGAATTGGAGAAGTGATTAGCTCTATTAGTTCTCAATTCCACTATTGAAATGTTTGAGAAATCATTCCATGACATGTTTGACTCTCTAAAGTTAACAAAGCTAAGGCATAGTGCATTATACCTATATGATACAATATCCAAGGGTTTAATCACCCAATGGTAGAGTTCTAAGGACAAAATCAAGGATTTGATTAACATCTTGATGGGGGATAAAATCCTTGGTTTCAAGACTATCAACATATCTCACCTCAACACCATCATGGGCTTGATTTTGGATAAAATCAATATCTTGAGTACATGGTCCAAATCCTTTGAGAGAATGTTCAAAGATGATAAGGAACTATTGGATAGAATTGAAAAAATCCTAAGAAACATGATTACTAATCCTTCAAATCTCACCTTCATAGGTATCATGGCTGATGAATAATTCAAACATAGATTCACCTTAGTCATGCAAGAGGTGAGAAATAAGATCCACGGTAAGTCTAGAGGTGACAACAATAGGATCATGGATATGATCTTAACTATAGAAAAGAAGATTGTTGAGGTGAAGAGCATTAAAGAGGCTTTGGAAAGAAATGATAGAGACTTGGATGATTTGGCAGATCAAGAAGATGAACTCCTCCTTGAGCCTGCTATCAACTTGAAGTTAGTAGATGAGTAACATAAAAAGGTGATGAGGTTATTGTTGACCAAATTTGACTTTTTAATCAAATTGGGGTACTTATAGGTTAAAAATTTGACTTTTTAGGTCTATAATCAATGTAATATGAGTGTCATGGGGTATATTATAATTCAATTGATGTCAATTAATGTTATATTGGCTTTGGTCAATTAGTTTTTGTGTCCACTTATCATTTTGGGTCATTTTAGGGGTCAAAAAGGTGCATTTAATTCATTGTATGGAGTTATTGGGAAATGTGAAGGTGTCAAAATGTGATGTCATGGCACTTGTGTCCTTATAAGTCTTAAGTAACTAAAAAATTGAAATATGGTAGGTTATGCATAAAAATGAGTGGTTTTCTTAGGAATAAGAGGAATTTGGCACTTGTACAACCTCCTTGGGAAGTGTGCCACTTGTAAAATGTTGAAATATGACTCTTCACTCCAAAATTATTAGTTACACACTTGTTTTGATCTAGATGTGTCATTTCTTACTCAAAATCATTTAGCTCTCTTTTCACCCTTCTTGGCAAGTAAAAGTGACTTGTAGGTTTGTACTTGGTATAGATAACTCATGAAGTTTCAGGACAAATTATATTCAGAATGATATTAAACTTGGATACCTTCATTTTTATATAAGGAGTTTGAAATTTGATCAATTGTTCTTTATGAACCATTGATAACAATTTGACTATGCAAATCTGTTAGTTGTTTCATCTACCCTATGGGTTTTATTACTCTTGATTAGGAGATTATATAAAATCTAGCTACTGATGATTATCTTAGATGATCTTTAATTATTCCTCCAATGGCCCCCATGCTTGGTTTCATGTTTTATGGTATTTTAATCAAGTAATAACCTCAAATTTGTAGACATGTCTCTTTTGAGTGTAACAGATAGTTTTCACCATGTCCAAGATTTTCACACATGTTCATTGATTCATGGGGTTTTGTTAGTATTTTTTAGATTTTTCCAAGGTAATATGTATTATCCCCCCACCTTATAACCTAATTCTCTAAAGCACTTTCATGATTTTTAGTCATGCTTTATACATACACATAATCTTCCATTGGAGCATGCATCTACAGATGGTTACGAGGAAAAATCATGTTGATATAAGGAATTTGGAACTATTTTCAAAGCCTCCATCATTAAAATAACCCATTTGTTCAATTGGAAAGAGTATAAGTCTGCCCTTTGAGGTCTAAAACTCACACATTACCCAAACTTCTCTCCACTACCTGCATATTCAGAATGTGCACTTACAAGTGACCTAGGTAGAGGGATTAAGGCTATATATGGAGGTTGAAATAAGTAGTGACATCATTATTAAGGTCTTATCACGAGTAAAATATAATGATAAATTTTTTTGGAGTGATAAGTGGATGCACAAGATAGGATATTGTCTCAAAACATTAAAAGGTAATGTTAGGCCCTTTATTCCTAAAATTACTAAGCATATCACCTAGTCCTTTTATGGGAATCACATAATAAAAGTTTCCAAGATATTTAAATAATCCTAATATGTTTTACTTAAATATTATATATAATATAATATCCTTGTAAAGGATGGAGGGAAGATGACTCAAGCAAGATAGATGTTGGGAGCTCCAAAAATGCACTTTTATACACTGAACTCAGTCAGTGTCATCTATAGACTTTGACCCAAAAAATGACTCCACTTCCAAAACGTGTCAATGCCAAGTATATTTTCATGCTTGAAGAGTTTAAATAGGTGTGAAAAGCACACTAATGACTTGAAGGAGGCTTAATATACAATGTTATAGATATCTATCCCTCTACATGTGTATAATGACCTAGAAAAGGCTGCCTACAACCAACTCACTAAAGGTTTTTGCATCCAACTCAGACCTAAACTTTAAGTGTTTGAAATAATTGATAAAGGTGATATATTATATATTTATGTGATAAAATCCAATAGTGATTAGGTTAATAAAATAATGTCTCTTCATTTAGACAAAAAACCTTCTTTTTAAGGTATTCATAGGCCTTAAAATGGCCATCTATAGCTAGCACTTTTCAGTCTTGAAGATGTATGAGGAAGTTAATGTCTGAGTGACATATTGAGGGTAAGATGAGAAAAAAAACACAATAAATTAGAATATGAATACAAGGATATAAAAATGGTATATATATTTTAAGTTCAAATCCTAGATCATATACATACACCCATAGGTCTTGAAACTCTTATACAACCAAGTTATGACCATGATAAGTAGCAAGTGAGAAGTGTGCCTAGGTGAGGTTTCAAAGCCACAAAAGGTGAATAAAATAAGTCTAAAAATATCCAAGATATTTTTAAAAATTAAAATAATTCCTAAACATACTTTTAAGGCCTAATTATATTCATGAACATCTACAACCAAGGGTCCAATAGGTAGGGGTTCATAGTCTCAACGAGGAACTCAGTTTGGGAGTTCTAGTACATAAGAGGGTTGTAAGTGAGATTAAAATGATGGAATAGAATATTTACACACTAATTAAATCCATTATGACCTATATAAACCCTTTTAAATTCATTTCAAACTTATATATATCTCTTAAGTCCCTAACACATCTATAATTGGACCCTTGTTCAGGCAAGGAAACATAGTCATCTAAAGTAAGCAGTATGAAGGACTTGTGAAAGGTTGGGGATGATGAAAACATTTATAAAAATTATATAAGCCTAATGGAATCATAATGATTCACACAAATATATAAAATGTCTCAAGTAAAGCAAAAATATAGTCCATATTGTTGAATAGGCACATAGTCTATTTTCAAATAGTTTGCCTTGAAATTTGAGCAGGTTAAGGGGTCATATGACCTAGCTAAGGGTTATATTTTTATATAGAGTATCATTTAAACCTATGGAATCCTTTAAAATACTTATTTTTTCTATATAAATAGGGTAAGTACCTTCTATTTTATCTTAGATAGAGGGTACTTTCCCCATGCACAAACACTAGCAGTCTTAAAGAAGGTGACAAAAGGATGAGATAGAGGCTAAGGAAATTTTTTTTAAAGGTTTTCTAAGTTTTAAAATATATAATAAATCATTTAAAACCTTTTTAAAATGTAGGAAACATGACATGGTGCTCTAAACCACCAAGTATGTAGTCAGCCTATTAAGCAAGATTTGAGCCTAGTACCAAATGAAGAGCCATTCATACTTATAGAATTATTTAGGATATATAAAAAGTTTGAAATGTTTATAGGGTAAATATATATGTTTTTTATCTATTTAAATATAAACAAAACTGATAGGGAGATATAACACACCAAAGGTTGTAGGTAAAACATTGAGTATGGTGATACCTAAGTTCAAAGGGAGGACTATTTTCACTCCTATAATAATATGATAATTAATACTCATTAATACATGTTATTTAGATAATTTAAAACATTTTAAATCTTTAAATTTGTAAGAGAAACCATATAAGGGTCATTTTTGACCTCAAACCCACTCAAACTTGTGCAAAGTGGGAAAGAAGAGCTCGATGGGAGAAGTTTCAATGCTCATATATTTTATGAGTAATTTCATGGGTGAAAATTGGGTTATGGGAGGTTATAATGGGTATTAAAGTCCATATTTTTTTAAATTTTTTTAGGTTAGATGTCTAGTTTTTATAAACAATCCTTAAGAGGTCAAACAGAACTAAAACCCTTGCAAACCCTTAGCTAGGACCAGTTTGGAGAAGTGGAGTTGAATTTCTGATAAAAAATAATTTTTTAATAATTAAAAATATTTTAAATTATATAATTCTCATTCAATCTCCTTCACATGGCAATTAGTTGTATGGACTTGTATGGATGGGGCATAAAATAGGGGTTTTATCACTATTTTTCATGTTGTGTAGGCTATAGGACATTTGAAGAGGTGAAAATAATATGGATGGAAATATTAAGACTTATTATAACTCAAAATATCACTCTAATTCCTTTAAACAACTTTTAACTATCTAAACTAGGTGCTTCAACTCAACTAGTCCAAATTAGCATAGTGGACTAGCTAGGGAGAATTGTGAAAACTTCAAGTGGATGTATTTTTAAGGTGTAATTGGTTATTATAAGTTAATTTATGGTATTTAAAGGTTTTATAAACTTCCCCCCATGTAATTTCATGGAAAATATATCTCTTTTTGGAAGCCAAGTGTGCAGGGTACATGGAAGAGTAGTTTTTTGGATAGTAGATGATGATATCTTCCTTCCAAGAGTTTCTAGATGACCAATAAAAAAAAATGTATATGAATTTTTAATATCATACCCTTAAATTAAAATCATTTTACCTGATAATAATCAGTTATGAGGCATTCAAATAGGGCCAATTATGGAGGCAGTTTTTTTGAGCCAAAATGAGGATTTTCTTACCACTTTTCATGAGGTTTGTGACTTGGATTGACATTTTAAACTCCTAACCTTTCATTTTTCATCCAAAATCATATTTAAATTCATAATTTAATTATTTTATCATCTTTACAAGTGTCTTTCTTACCCTTGGACTTCTCTCTCTCACAAGTTCTAAAAGAACTAGCCATTTCGGCATTGTATTGAATGTTTCACCTAAGTATATCAAAGCCCTGATAAAATGTATAGTTTTTTTATCAATTATAAAAATTATTTTTACTTAATTTATTACTTTTATTAATTTTTTCAATTGTATTATGAATCTTTCTTAGTGAAAACTATGGAATCCTTAACATGTTGTTCCATTCTTTCACCTAATTACAACCTCTTCTTTCAGGGAATGTGAAGTGTTATAGGATATTTTCATGGTATAATTGAGTTATTTTACTAATTAATGAACTTATATTCCTCTTTTATATTCCTCATATTTTTACACATTTATCTATAACCTCACAATGTAACATTGACGTGTAAAGATGAAGATTGCATATGTGTATGTTCAGCTTGTCTTTTGATTTCAAGTGTGACATGCATATGGTTGGATGTCATCAAGTTATTTATTTTATCACACCCCTTATGTTAGTTTTATTTTATTTATCCTTATTCATTTTCACTCCCTCAAGTTTAGTTATAGTTAAAATCCAAATTGGTTCATCAAGGGAGCTAGTCCTATCTAGAGATTCACGTCATTCGTTAGGCTACCCACAAGCCTATAGGTGATTCCATTGTACCACTTAGATTAGGATATATTTTCCATCACCTCAAAGGGTGTAAATATAAGTGATAATAGTTTTTTAAATGCTTGGTGGGACTCTTAGTCCAAGAAGTTGAGAGACTTTTGGTGTTGTCTCTCAACAAGCAACCTTTGGAAGCATCTATCAAATCATCAATGGTGACTCCAAAGTTGTATCAACTGGTCAAGTAATTCAAGTTATCCTTTGAATATTTATGTTAACATTTTTTATTTGTGTTCTTTCTTTCAATGAGGTTTCATGGCTGAATTTTTTTAGAGTTTTGTTCTCTACAAGTTGGTGAAACCTTCCAAACTTGTATAATTCCCCATCAATATGAATATATTAATAATGAACCTTGGTGTGACTATAATCATTGATTTCATGAAGTGTGTCAATACTAAAATCAACCTTTATATGAACCACATTTTATCCCTCAATAGTCCTATGAGCCATGTCAGTCCTATAGTCCTTCATTTTCTTCTCTATATGGACACCATGTTATTAGACAACCATATGAGAATAACTACCAAGGAATCTATCGAGAAACACCTGTCTATCAAAATCAAAAGCATTCCTATGATTCTTGTCATATGAAACCAAAAAAATTCATGTATTTTACACAAAATTACCATTGGTAAGATGTATCTCCTACTCATGTAGATGTTACCCCTCTTAATCAACCCAAGAATTCACTTCCATATGAGCTCATTAGTGCTTTCTTCTTTTCCAAACCCATTCATAAGCCTTCTCCTTCATCCCATACTCTATATCCAACTCCTTTAGTTTCTAATGTATATCCTACTCTATATCCTTCACCTCAAATCCATGAGCCTATCCATCACCCTTTCATTCTTAAAGTGGAACATATCTTGAGAGAAGAAAGTAAATAAGAACATGTTCAATTCATGGCTGACCAAGAGGCTCTTATGATTGATTATGAGGAATAAATCACCATAGAAACTTACCTTGGTGAATAAAATGACAATCAACTATATAATTTCTCTATATTTAAATGGATTTGTATCCATGAAGAATCCCCTACACTTCACCCTCAAGCTGATTTTGAGTTTTATGTGCCACCTCCTCCAACTAGCTCATCTAGTCCTCACCCTATCACTCTTTGCCTTGATGGACTTATGGTATGGGAACCTAAGGAGGATTGATTGGTTGATAAAGAAAGAGACCTCTTGCTTGAATAAAACTACCTCCTTGGCAACCTCATTGGGCTAGGTCACATGATTTCAAGATGCCTAGTCTTGGCATTATCATGAAGGAAAAAGAGATGGAGGATCTTACAGCCCTTGAAGAAGACTTTAAAACTGATCAAAAGTTTGTAGATGATCATCTCAAACATTAAATGGAATTTAATATCAATAATTAAAATCAATTCATCCCTTAAGAAGTGGTAGTCATAGGAGAGATTCATGAGACTAAGATAGAGTAAATAGTTATTGAGGATGGCATCCATGAAGAAGAATATTAATGGTAAAAGTTCAATTTCATTTACAAGGAATTTGATGGGTTGTGTGAAACTTATCCTTCTCCAAAATATTGGACACCTGATGCTAATATTGTTGATGAGTCTAACCTTGATATTAAGTGTACAACCAAACCTAAAGAGGAATCCCTTTCTATTGATCAATACCATATTGTCATGAAGTCACTTGGTAATGATAGTATACAAGAAGTTGTTTATAAGGATGATTGGTAGTTGTAAATGGAGCTCTTTCAAAAGCTAGAAGAGTTTTTCCAAGTTGAGGGTCAAATGTAAGATAAGGTAAATAAAGAATCTTCCATGGAGGATAATGATCAAGATTGGATAGAATTTTCAAAGCTCCTTGATGAGATAGAACAACTTACAGTTGAGAGGAAGCCCAATCTTGTTGAAAGCACTATGGTAGACAAGAAGGTATGCTTTGTTGAATCATAATTTGAAGTTGTAATTGAGGATCCACATGACAAGGTTGAATATGTTTGGATGTAAGAGGAATAATTTCACATTGTAAACCTATTTTAAAATGATTTAATTAAGAGCATGGTAATTGAAATGCCAAGGAATAGGTTTAAGCCATAAAACATCCAATCTAAGGAGAAACATGCTTTGAACCATGCTCCTTCTCATGAATAAGGTGATGCTTCAAAATTAACCTTTTATCTAGGAGTGAGGTATGATTTATTATTAGTTTTATATAATAGTTTTCTTTTACTTCTCCTAAGTTCTTTGAGCACATGTGTGTTTGTTTGCTTGTTTTGTGTGTGTCCTTTCTTTTGTGTGGTTTAGGTAGTCAGTTAGTAGTCTTTGTCTTGATCAAAGTTTTTATTCAATGGTTAGAGTTTTAATTATTTTACTTAGAATTTATATGATACCTAATCCCAATGGATTGATAAGGCTATTCATCTAGTTAGAATAGTAGGCATACTACCCCTATGAGTCACCAATTTGTTGACCAAATTTGATTTTTTATTCAAATTGGGGTACATATAGGTAATAATTTAATTTTTACATCTATATGGAGTGTAATATGAGTGTCATGGGGTGTATTATAAATAAATTTATGTCAATTAATGTTATATTGGCTTTGGTCAATTATTTTTTATGTCCATTTATCATTTTGGGTCATTTTAGGGGTCAAAAGGATGCATTTAATATTTTATAAAAGTTTATTTGGAAATTTGAGGGTGTAAAAATGTGATTTCATGCCCCATGTATCCATATAAGTCTTAAGTAACTGAAAAAACTGAAATATGGTAGGTTATGCAGAAGAATGGGTAGTTTTATTAAGGAAGAAGAAAATTTTGGCACTTGTACAACCTCCTTAAGAAGTGTGTCACTTGTAAAGGGTTTAAATATGACTTTTAATCTCCCAAATTCTCATTTCCATGATTTTTTTCATTTTGATGTGTCATTTATTTCCAAAAACTACTCAACTCTCTTTTCACCCTTCTTGACAAGTAAAAGTGACTTGCAAATTTGTACTTGGTATAGATAGATCATGAGGTTTAAAGATAAATTTTCTTGGGAGATGATATTAAAATTTTATACCTTAATTTTAATATAATTATTTTTAAATTTCATCAAATATGCTATATGAACCTATGCTAACAAGTTGACTGTGCAAATATGCTAGTTATTTCATGCACCCTATGGTTTTTTCTCTTGATTGGAATATTTCATACAATATAGATACTAATGGTACTCCTATATGATATTTAATTCTTCCTATAATGTCATCCTTTATTTTTTTCATGTTTTGTGGTGTTTGGATGAACCAATAACCTCAAATTCATAAATTAGTCTTTTTTGAGTGCAATAAATAGTTTTCACCATGTACAAGATTTTCACACTTGTTCATGGCTTTAGGGGGTTGTGTTAGTGTTATATATATGTTTAAAAGGTCATATATATTATTCCTTCACTTTAAACCATCATTCTCTAAATAACCTTCATGATTTATAGTAATGCTATATACATACACATAATTTACCATTAGAATGTGTATCTACAGGTGGTTGCAAGGCATAATCATATCTATTTAAGGATTTTGGAAATTTTTAAAAATCCTAAATAATTATAAGCACAAATTTGGTCAATTGGAAAGAGTATAATTCTACCCCTTGAGGTATAAAACTCACACATTTCCCAAACTTGTCTCCATTGCCTGCATAATCAAAATGTTCACTTGTAGGTGACCTAGGTAAAGTTATTAAGGATATATATAGAGGTTGAAATATGTAGTGACATCATTATTAAGGTATTATAATGATTAAAATACCATAATATACTTTTTTTGAGTGATAAGTGGATGTAAAAGATGGGATATTGTCTAAAAACATGAACATATAGTTTTAGGCCCTTGGTCCCCAAAAGTACTAAATAGAGCATATGGTCCTTTTGTAGGAATCACATAACAAAAGTTTCTAAGAGATTTGAATAATCCTAATATGTTTTTTATTTTAGATTATATATAATAAAAAAACCTTGAAAATTATTGAGGGAATATGACTCAAGGAGGATGGCCATTGAGAGCTCCAAAAATGCACTTTTATACATTGAACTTAGTGTCATCTATAGACTTTGACTCAAAAAATGACTCCACTTCCCAACGTGGCAATGACAAGTACATTTTAATGATTGAAGAGTTTAAATAGGTGTTAAAATCACACTAATTACTTGAATTAGGATTAATTTGAAATTTTATATTAAAGTATCCCTCTATACATGTATAATGATCTAGAAAAGACCACTTACAGCCAACTCACTAAGGGTTTTTGCATCCAACTCAAACCTAAACTTGAAGTGTTTTAAATGGTTGATAAAGGTGATATATTATATATTTAGGTGATAAAATCCAAGATTTATGAGGTGAATAAAATAAAGTATGTTCATTTAGACACAAAACCTTCTTCTCAAGGTATTTATAAGCCTAGAAATGGCCATCTATAGCCAACACTTTTCAGTCTTAAAGATGTATGAGGAAGTTAATGTCTAAGTGACATATTGAGGGTAAGATGAGTATAAAAAACCTAATAAATTATAATATTAATATATTTATCTAAAAATGTTCTATATATTTTAAGTTCAAATCTTAGATCATATAGATACACCCATAGGTCTTGAAACTCCTATACAACCAAGTTATGACCATGATAGGTAGTAAGTGAGAAGTGTGCCTAGGTGAGGTTTCAAAGAAAAAAAAGGTGAATAAAATAAGTCTAAACCATATAAAATATATTTTTAAAACTTCAAAATATTCCTAATCATACATTCAAGGAATAAGTATATTCATGAACAACTATAGTCAAGGGTCTAATAAGTTGGGGTTCATAGTCTCAAGGAGGAACTCAGTTTGGGAACTCTAGTGCATAAGAGGGTTGTAAGTGATATTAAAATGATGTAATAGAATATTTTAACATGCCTTAAATCCATGATGATATATATTAACCCTTGGTAATGCATTTCAAACTTACATATACCTGTTAAGGCCCTAACACACCTACGATTGGACCCTTATTCAGGCAAGGAAACATAGTCATCTCAAGAAACAAATATGAAGGAATTTTGAAAGGTTTGGGATGATTAAAACCTTAATAATTGTATAAACCTAATATAATTATCATGATGCACACAAATATAAAAAATGGCTTAGCTAAACCAAAAACATAGTCCATATGGTTGAATGGGCACATAGTCTATTTTTAAATAGTTTGCCTTGAAATTTGAGCATGTTAAGGGGTCATATGACCTAGTTAAGGGTTTTATTTTTATAAAAACTATAATTACCACCCAAAGAGTCATATATAATACTTATTTTTTCTATAAAAATAGGGTAAGTGCCTTTTATTTTATCTTAGACAAAGGACACTTTCCCCATGTACAAACACTGGCAATCTTAAAGAAGGTGACAAAAGGATGAGTTAGAGGATAAGAGAAATTTTTTTAAAGGTTTTAGAAGTTTTAAAATATATAATACATCATGAAAAACCTTTTTTAAATGGATGAAACTCAACATGGTTATCTAAACCACCAAGTATGTAGTCGACCTATTAAGCAGGGTTTGAGCCTAGTATCAAATGAAGAGCCATTCATACTTATAGCCTTAGGTAGGATATATAAAAGGTTTATAAATTTTTATATTGTGAATATATATGTTTTTTATCTGAAGAAATATAAATAAAACCAACAAGGAGATCTAACACACCAAAGGTTATAGGCCAGCCATTAAGTATGGTGATACCTAAGTTTAAATGGAGGACCATTTTCACTCCTATAATAATATGAACATTACTAATAATCGAGAAATGTTATTGAGAACATTTCATACATGTTAAATCTTTAAAATCTTAGGATAAATCATATAAGTGTCATTTTTGACCTCAAATCAACTCAAATTTATACAAAGTGGGAAAGAAGAGCTCAATGGGAGAAGTTTCAATCCTCATATATTTCATGAGGAATTTCATGGGTGAAAATGAGTTAGGGTAGGTTATCAAGGGTCTTTAATCTATATTTTTTGAATATTTTTTATAGGTTGGATGTCTAGTTTTTATAAACAATCCTTAAGAGGTCAAACATGCCTAAAACCCATGCAAACCCTTAGCCAGGACCAATTTGGAGAAGTGGAGTTAAATATATAATAAAATGGAATATTTTTCTCATGAAACATATTTTAATTTTAATATTACTCACTCAATATCCTTCACATGCCAACTAGTTGTATGGACTTGTATGGATGGGGCATAAAACTAGGTTTTTCTCACTATTTTTTATGTTATGTAGGCTATAGGAGGTTTTAATAGGTGAAAATTATATGGATGGAAATATTAAGACCTAATATAACTACCAATATCACTCTAATTCCTTAAAACAACTCTTAAGTGTCTAGACTAGGTGCTTCAACTCAGCTAATCAAAACTGGCATAGTGGACAAGCTAGGGAGAATTGTAAAAATTCTAAGTGGTTGGATTTTTAAGGTGTAATTAGTTATTATAAGGTAATTTATGGTATTTAAATGTTTCATCCACTTAACACCATGTAATTTCATGGAAAATTGATCTCTTTTTGGAAGCCAAGTGTGCAGGGTGCATGAAAGAGCAGTTTTCTAGATAGCAGATGATGATCATTTCCTTCCATGAGTTTTTGAATGGCCAAACCCAAAACCAATTAATGGAGAGGAATTTTTTATAACCTCCCATTCCATTCTAATAATTTTACCTTCTCCTAATTAGTTATGATGAATTATAATAGAACCAATCATGTAGGCATTTTTTATGAGCCAAAATAAGGAGTTTCTTACCACTTTTCATGATGTTTATGACTTAGATTAAAAAATTTAGCTCCTAAAATTATATGGTTCATAATAAAAAATTGTCCCATGAAAAATTAACTACTTGGATCAGCTTGAAAAGTGTCCTTGTGACCCTTTGACTTCTCTCTTCTTATCTCTCTCACAAGTTCTATAAGAAGTAGCCATTTTGGCATTATATTAGATGGTCCACCTAAGTATGGTGAAGCCCTACTCAGATTTATACCTTTTGATCAATGATAAAACTGATTTTTACATCATTTATGACTATTATTAGTGTTTTAAATTGGATGATGAATCTTTCTTAGTGAAAACTATGGATTCCTTAGCATGTTGTTTCATTATTTCACCTATTTGTATCCTCTTCTTACAGGGCTTGTGAAGTGTTCCAGGAAATGTTCATGGTATGAGTGAGTTAGTATTTTCATTATTTCCCTCAAGGGCCTCTTTTTTATTCCTTCTATATTTTCACATTCATCTATAACTTCAGAATGTAACATTAATGTGAGAAGATGAAGATTGGAGAAGTGTATGTTTAGCTTGTCCTTTGATTTCAAGTGTAACATGTATATGGTTAGATGTCATTAGGTTATTTGGTGTATCACCCCCCTTAGATTAGTTTTATTTTATTTGTCCTTATACATTTTCACCATGATAATCTTAGTTGTAGTTACAATCTAAAGTGGTACATCAAGGGAGTTAGCTCTATCTAGAGATTCACCTCATTCCTTAGGCTACTCACAATCCTAGAGGTGATTAAATTGTGCCACTTTCATGAGGAGAGATTTTCCATCCCCTTAAATGGTGAAAATATAAGTGAAAACAATTAATTCAATAGAGCCATGGGTCTTCATCAACATAGGGTCCACCAATTAGTTAAGGATATTCTCTTTTAGGGAAGCATTATAAATTTTGGAATTAAAATATTCTTTGTAAAGGCACATTCATTTTTTTATCATGTTGCCTAAAGGTCAGTCTATTTTAGAAAGTTTAGTTTATTTTAAGAAACTTTGTAGAAAGGAAAGTTGTCCTTCAAATTTTGTACACTTTTAAGTTGAGGCAATTGATCAACATGTTTCCTTGAAGCCTATAAAAGAAGAATTATCATTTTTAAAAAAGGGATAGAGTTTTTGAGCTACAAAACTAGTGTAAATTTTTAAGAAATTAATATAAGTAGATAATTCTAAGAAGATTGTCTCATATTTTTTTATGTGAATTTTTATTTAGTTTCTCTCTCAATCATCTATCTAGATCTCAAATTTGAATGGTTTTCAAGAATTATAGACATGAATCTTTAGTACAAGGTTGAAAACTTTTGAAAATTCTAGATTAGTTAAATGTTGATTGGTTTACTTCATTTTATTTGCTCTTCATAAGGACATGCATATGTTATTTGATTGCAATAGTACATCTTTAAAGTAAGTATATTTTTTACTTGTATTTCTTCAAATTATCCTTAGATACTTTCCTAGTGTGTGGTAATATTTTGGAATATTATATTTCATGTTATACATTGGTTAAATGTATGTCTAGTTGGAATTTAAACTTTATCATGATATTTGAGGTAAAGATCAACAGCTTGTTTTCTTTCTGCCCTACCCTTCTCATTTATTCCTTTTTAACTAGATCAATGTAGATTAAAACCATTGTGGATATTCATTTTAGAATAGTCTTAGATGATAATTTAATTAGAACCCACTGATATTAGTATAGATTATTGAATCTTTTGCAAATATTATTGATGACCAAGGTGGCTCCCAACCACCAAGATTTATAAATATTATGGAATAGTTTACTTAATTTGAACATTATTTCATCATAGGTGATTAGATCACCACAACCTACAACTCATTCTCTAAATTATTTGAATTATAAAATGAGAAGTGTTATTTAAAGACTAAGTGCACCTATGATACACTAAGAGGCATCAACATATGCATGCTATAGTCTGCAAAATGCTTATGTATGGGATATTTTTGGCCTACTCTTGAAAAATATGCCATCTAATTTTCTAAAAAGTGTAATCATTCCAAAATTCATGATTATTTAATTAATTCACCTCCATTTGGCTTCGAACCATCAAATCTCTTTGGCCATTCTCCATGTGGGGATTAGATCTCATAGGCAAACTACCTCGATCTCAAGATGGGTATTTATTTATAATCATAGTTATGGAATATTTCACCAAATGTGTTGAGGTTATTCCCCTTTTTAACTTCATCAATACTATAATCTCCAAATTAATCCTTAATCAAATCATTTACCACTTTGGTGTCCCTCATACTATCATTTCAAATAATGGTGGTAATTTCAAAAACAAGGGTGTCAAACAACTTTGTGATAAATTTAAAATTAATCAAAAAATTTACACACCCTATCATCCAAAATTTAATGGCCAAGATGATGTCATAAATAAAGTTCTTAATAAAATTATCCAAAATATAATTCATGTCACCCACATGGATTTCTACCTTCATCTCTATCCTACTCTTTGGGCCTATTAGACTAGCATATGTATTGCCACTAGGGAAACACAATTCTCTAGTCTATGGTTTTGAATCAATCATTCCCTTAGAATTTAAGCTTACCTCTCTTTTTATATCTCTTCATGGTATCATACCCAATGAATAACTATGTGAAGTTCACCTTCACACTCTTTATCTTCTTGATGAACAACATATGTTTGCTTTGCAACATAGTTGCCAATACAAGGTTAGTATCACCAAATAACATAACAAACATGTTAAATTTCACATGTTTAATGTTGGTGATCTTGTCTTTAAATTATACTAAACTCATGGTAAATATGGTAAATATTCCCAAAAATTGTGGGGCCCCTATTTAGTAAAAGATATTCTTGGTCCAAGTACCTATCACCTTCAAACCAATGAAGGTCATATTTTCAAAGAGCCCACCAATGCATAATTCCTAAAGAAGTATTTTGCCTAATCCTTCCCTTATTTTCATACTTTATATATATTTTATCTATCTAATTCTTTTTTTAGGATACTTACATGGGTCTCACCCTCTATAGCAGTTATCTCCTTTCACAAACCTTAGTCCTTTTGGTCTTTTGGTTTCCCCTTTTTCTCATGAGTTTTATTATAAAATAATGGATAGGACCCAATATTCCTCATGATATACTATATTCTCTTTATTTTCATACTTTTTAAATAAATTTTGACACCCATTGGTTTCCTCTTTTGTGATTTGTAGTGTAAGACCATGGATAAGACTTGGGCTTCCTCACAAATACCATCTTTTTCTTATCTCATTGATTTTTCCAAAACTTTTTAGCATCCCTTGGGTTTCTCTTTTATGAGTTTCAATGTAAGACCATTGATAGGACTTGGCCTTACTAATAAAATCACCATCTTATCATTCCTTTTTTAGAATGTATTTTACAATGGTTACAAATTCTTGATCTTTATTATTAGCTTTATCTTTTACTTATTTTGATAGATGAAGTTTGCATAACAATATTTGTTAGCATGTTTTCCTACACTTCCCTAATTCTTATGATTAGGAATCACACTTTACTATAATTTAATCCCTTTTCCTCCCTTTATCACATTTTTGTGATTTGAATTAATCCAAATTGTTTTATGTTTCATTCCTCTTGATTTCCTTTCCTTTCACTCCACATTAGATAAAAAAGGTTGAAGTCAAGATATAGCTTTTATTTCACCTAGATTTATGAGACTCTTAGAAACCATTCTCACTAAGTCCTCTCTCTTATCAACCAAGTCCCAATTATCCAAATGAAAATCATATTTAGAACTCATGTTTGGTTTTCCAAATTCATATGGAGGAAGAATAGAAAAATGTATCAAGAAAGTTAAAAGACAAATCATTCAAAAAAAAAGGCAATGATATATAAAAGGAAACATATAAATCTCAAAGTCAAAATCATACCAAAATACGTGATTCCAAGCACATTTCTTATCTCTAATCAAATCTCAAACTCCAAAGTTAGCCTAACAATAGAGCTGAGTTCCATTGGGGTGCAATAGGCCAGTAGATTGTTATAGGAGAATTAAAAAATATATATGGTGCTATCTAATTTCTCATGTAAGTAACCAATATTTTTAGTAGACTTAAGGCTCTATAAGGGGTCTTTTGGAAGGGAAAACACATTGTGGGAAGGTAGGTCTATTTTGATTTTCATGCATATATCCTTCATGGGATGATCTACATATTGTATTTGTTAAGCTAAGACTTGTTTGGCTAAGAGAAGTTCTCCAAATTCCTTAAGGTAAAAAATCCTCTTCTTTTGACAAACCTAATTTGATTTTCTTTACTTTGATAAAGATTTATCTCTCCCTTAGTTTTTCCTTCAGTCTCCCCTCCACCCTTTTCATTTCCCCCCTTAATAAGAAAATTATGATTCTAAATCTATTTTCCCTTTTTTTATACTTCTTCTTCACATCTTAAAAACATACTAGAACTACTTTTTTCAATTTTATTTATAATTAGAGCAAAATAAATTTTTTGAGTAACTATGTTATTATTTTATTTAAATCATGACTCTACAATGTTATACATACTTTTCTTCCTTTTACCATTTATTATTATTTTACTACCCTATTTACGAACACTTGAGTCCATTTCTAATTTCATATAATTTTTCCATTGTTGAGTGAGGTTGGTTTGTTAATTCTCACTCATTAATGTTGTTTTCCCTTTCATGCACTTTTTTTCATTGATGATTGAGTAAATATTATTACTGCTCACTCATCAATGTTATTTTACCATTTATGCTTGCCAATATTTGTTTAATTAAGGATTGTTACTATTTTCACATTGATGTTTGATTACACCTTTCTTACTTAAGGTTAACTTATTTGAGTTTTTAGGTCTTTAATATCTTTGACTTTATGATTACCTAATTTACTCTAAATTTTAACTTGGTCAATTGGTCTAACATAGAACTTGTCACCCTAGCTTGCCAAATTTTCAAGTACATTTTGTCCACATAGTACCAATTATCTTGGCTTTCTTATGTTTTTTTTGTTCTTTAGTTTTGTATTCTTGGGTTTGTTGAAATTAATCTTTGTGCCCTCCAAAATCAAAACTAAAAACACATTAGACAACCATCCAGTGATAAAGGTAAGTCAAGGTATTCATCACATTTACTTTTTTTAGTTATTTCTTTTCAGTCATTTAATATCATTTTTTTTTGCTTTAAAATACTATACATTTTTTTAGCCATAGTGTTGTTTGTTACTATGTTCTTTCTCAAAGCACCATCCCCTATTACATTTGAGTGACATTTGATGAGATTCAAGTGGGGCATATGTATACACATAATATTTTTACACTTTTATCAAATATTTATGATTTGTATCTTGCAAGAACTAGTTGAGACTCAATCTCTCTAAGGACACACCCTAAGGTGTGCATTGGGAAAGGGGTGGGTAGACCATTAGTGCTTCACAATATTTTTATCCCTTATTACCATTTATTACCAATCCAACTAGCTCCTAAAACCATTACCCTAAGCTATTACTCCTCTTAAACACACTCCTCCAATATTTTACCACCTTACATCCCTCTTTTCCTCACCTTAAAACCATTTTAACCATTTACAGTACTAGGTCAACTGGGTCAACCCTGTACTCTTATGGGTGAAATTCATTTATAGTTTAGGTTAGCTCTTGACCAACCTAACTTGTGACCTAGTGAATTTTTGTCTATAACAATACTAGGTCAACTAGGTTGACCCTATCAGCGAAAACATTTAAAAGGGATTAGAGTTAAATATGCCTATATATACAAGATCATTTCATAATTATTTATCATCATCAAGAATTAGTATTCACTTGTGCCTCTTTATAATATGCTCTTTCACCATTCTACTTTAGGAGTCTTAGCTTAGGGTTTCTACTTAGAGAATCTAGTCTTATGGAGAAGTCTTGGATTCTTTGTGCTTTCTTAATGATCCTTACAAACCATAACAATATCTTATAAATCACCTTTTTTAGAGGGAGAGATTGATTCTTGATGGGTTCATATTTCAAGTAATTTTTCTCTAACTTTTCTCCTCTCTTTAGTAGATAGAAGGAGCATAAGTATTAGATTTAAAATAATATTACTCTTCTTCTCAATGCATCAGAGTCTTACTCACACATAGATTAATTGAGATTCTCCTATGCATGTTTGTTTATTTATTTACTAACCCCTATATTTTACAATAATCTTGGTGATCATTATATTAGACATTACTTTACTTGTTATTAGTTTAGTGAATATGAAAACATAGGGCTTAGTTACGGTTATTATTTGATTATGCTTGATTGTAGGCTTTGGAACCCTCTCTAATATCATTTTTGTGATAATAGATCCCCTAATTGGGTCTATCAGATCCACATATTGGTCATGTTTTCAATTATCTAATGTATCCCCAATCGAAAGTGTAAGTATGATCTATCCTCTCTAAGTTAGGATTTATTTATAGACTTATTGAATTTATGATTTCATACATTTCCTAGCTATAAGGACACATTTTATGATAATTTGGAATAATTAAAGACCTCCCTTTAAGCATTCATCCTTATCTAAGTATTATATTTACCTAAGAAATGTTTTTAATAGACATACCTCCCATATCTATTATCTTTCTATAAATAAGTTTTAAAATAGGTATACGAGGATATATTTTGTTAAATTAGTCTCACATGATATTAAGAACAATATATGATAACTAGGTTAGCATACTTTATATGTATATAGTATCTTATCATGTTATGTCATGTGAGGAACTAGAAAGGAACACCAAATAACCATTATTGTAAAAGAGGGTCTGGAATGGTCTACATAGATAGTGGGGGACCCATAAAATAATTTGGTATATGTCATATATGATGATTGATTTATAGATAAGTGGTAACTTGGTCCTTTAAATTAATGATAAAAATCATATATATGCATTCATCTCTCAAATCTTGCCTTATGTAGAGAATAATTGGAATCTAAAAATGTATTATTTTAATGACTTTTTTTATCATGGATAATCATGATAGAATATATAAAAATACTAAAATTTTTAAGTATTTATTATTTATAACTAAGGTTTCAAGAATAGATATTTATCAATAGTATTGTGATACTAATTACAAAAGATAATCCTACAAGGTTAAATACATTCAGCCTAATGTGATACTTTCACCTAAAAATATTATGAGGGACCATGCACCAAGGAAATTATTTAATTTTTTATATATCCAAGAGGGAAGGTGATTTCAAGGCTAAGCCAAGGATCTATCACAACTAAACCTCTAGGCCAAAAATAGATATGTTACTTTAGGATATGGTGAAATAAATTCCAAGGTGGAGCATAAAAAGAGTAAGATTGTGTAATACCTTAATAATATGTAAAGGATTATACCAAAAATATAATATGTTATCACATCTAGAGGAATCCATAACCCTAGGAATACATAACATTAAAGAATTTTTTTGGGGGACCAGTTCAAAAGGGGAAATAAAATGCAACAAAGAGGAAAATTGCATTCTATAAAATACTTATAGTAGATATTCCCACTTTAATATATGTCTCATAAATAATAAATGTTGGTATAAAAAATTCACAAAGATGATATAAAATAGAAAAAACACTGATCAAGAATAAATCATTCTTGATCATGAAGACAAAAAAAAATCCACATATGATCACTTATCATTTCTAGAGAGACATAATCATGCCCATAGGATAAAATATATTCCTACTAACAAAAAAAAACTTAGGGGACATTTTAAGTCACATAGTAGTTCAAAAAACAAATAGCTCTAGTGACAACCTCATAGTTGAAAATGTATAATATATAGGAAGTGCAAGTTCTTCTTTCCATAACTTCATTACATGTTGTACATGGTGTAAGAAGTAAAATTAGTGGGTTGGATTATAATTTTAGGAGTGGCACCTATTTCTCACCACCATTATATGTATTAATTTATAAAATTATTAAATGATATTTACTCATTTAAAAATTAACCTTATTTAGAATCTTGATAAGATTAATATGACAAGTTGTAAGAATGGAGAGAGTTTGGAAAGGATAAAAAACTCAATCTTATCTTAGATGTAAAATCAAATATATATAAGACCTATGGGATGGAATAAAGTAATTTTTTTTATCAACACTCCCAAAATCAACCTTGTGTATCAAAACCCATTATTCATAAAATCATGATAAATTTACTTACTTAAATTTCATAATAATAAATATAATTAATTAATAATTTAATTTAGGGTTTATCACTATTGGCAGATCATCTTAATAATCATATGTTTAGGGAATATGCTAAACTCTCAAGGAAAATATAATGAAGATGATCTATTCTTATGATGAACATTAATCCCATTTATTTTTGGCATCATTCGAGATAGGAGAAGTGAATATCAAATATCTATTTAAAGGACCCCTTGTTAAACCATTTCATTCATAATAAAGTTCTGAAGATGAAATTTATATGGAAATTTAGGGAATAATCAAGATTCACCACATTCCTTGGCTAGATGATAGGACTATGATCCTTACCATATTCTAAAATTAATAAGGGGTTTTGGTAAAAGTGAAAAACCTTCTCAATGGTTGTTTTCATCCCAAGACTAACCAATATTATTATTTTTCAATGATATCTCCCCTTACCTATTTTAGTTACTAAAAATGTTCTTAGGAATGTTTGGTGAGTCTTCCCCATTCCATTAATCATATAGTATGAAAATATGTGGATAGATACAAGACTTAGGTTGTGCTTCATGACTGATACTTTATAATAGTAAAATATTTTAGATGTATTTCATGTTGGCATTACAAAAAATAAAATATGTTAGCATTGAAATATGCCTCTCTCAATTGGAAAAGTATTTACAAGAGGGCATTATTTTTCATATAATAATATGCATAGGTTTTCAATCATACTATTAAGAATATTTATGTGATAATCACACCAAGATTTTGTAAAACATTCAAAATAGCATGATTTGGAAAAAAATGATAAATGTAATGATATAACTATAAACTCATTTCCATTATCTACATTTATTTTTAATTATGTCAAGATTTTTGCCTTTCATTTTTTGATTCCATATCACTAGATAAAAGATATTAGATTCAAATTATTTAAAATAATAATCTATTATGAATATCCATAAATGTAGTGTCTAAAAGTAATAGCTTGTAATATTTCCTCATTGGATACTTATATATTATCTATGTAAGTGATTTTTTATTCTTTCCATAAATATTAATAGTTTGATGCCAAAAAAATCCCAAGAAAAGATCCTAATATTTTTAGATCTATCATCCTTCACCATCAATAAAAGGATGAGCTAGACCAAAGGATGAACCAAAAATCTTCAAAACATAAAATTACCTATCAATGCATAATTTTCCATTTACTATCATTTCAACTCTAATTACAAATTAAAAGATAACTCTACCATGTCCTTATTGAAGACAATGTGATTTTAACAAAATTATCCAATGTTGAAAACATTGAAACATGGAAAGGTCATAAGATGGTGTAATTGTAATGAAAATAGTTTACCACAATGACAATTTCACCACCTTATTGATTGAATATTTAGATTAAATTTTAAAAAAAATATTAACTTGAAATATATACTATATGCAATTTTTTTGGGCTTATCATTTAAAAATAATTATGTCATGCCTAACACGTGAGCCACTCATGGACCTACTATAGCCTAAAAGTATTTTTGTTTTTTCTATTCCTTACTACATTAATCATGCCATCATAAAAAATATAAAAACTTAGAGGCTTCAATTTATTAAAAAAATATGAACCGATAATAAGATTAAAACCACATTTTAAATGATCATAATATCCCTTCAAGACCATGTAAATTATTTGGATCAATAAGGACCAATGGAAAATTAAACATCTCACACCAATTTTATAAGGTAACAGATTTATGTGGCCATGATGGTTGGATATGTCACTTATTATTGGCCTAGTACATCTAGGAAGTGTTGTATATAAATGTAAGTTGTCCATAACATTATATTTCTGATTTATATCTTTCATTATTATTTTTTAGATATTTCTTATATAATTTTAGCCTTGGATTTTATAATCTAAGAGGTTAGTGTTATAAGATTTAAAGTGAAATGAAATAATGTATCTATTTATGTAATATGGATGTTTTTCATCTCCCTTTTATCATTCATCTAAAATATATGAATCATTTATTCTATGAATGTTTATTTATAGTGTCAAATTTCTTAAAATTTTAACTTTAATTAATCTTATATATTTTATTTTATCTTATTTCATAATATTTTAATATAACTCCATCTTAATGTATTTTATTTAAGTTTTTATGTATTTATTTTCTTTCTTTCACTCTTTTCACTCCTATTGTAACTAAGTTAGTATAATAATATATTAAAAAATATATTAGTTTTAGGTTAGCTTCCAATGAATTTGACCTTTTATATAGGTATATTTTTTCTTAAACTTACAATGTATCCCATTGTGTTCCATAGAATATGGACATAATAGTATAACCAAAATAGATAACACATAATAAAATAACAAAAAACACCTCTATAGTAAAAGAAAAATCATGACATAAAATTGTTAGTGAGGATGATAACTAGTAAAGAGAGGAGGTAGGATGAGATATAATTTTTAAAACCCATAGGAAGTTATCCAATAAAATAAAATCATACAATACAATTTTCAAAGAAAAGGAAATGTAATGGGAACATACATATACATTTTAGTTCTTATCAAAATATATTGGAGATATTGGTTTTTTAAATTTTTATTAGGTGTCAAAGAGAGATGATAATCATCTTCAAGTTCATCACATAAAATACTAAATCCACTAATTTTTCAAAATTCAAAGTGTGTGAAGATGATCCATTTACCTTACCTTGAGAATTTTTATATGGTGTATGATGAATCATTTATCATAACTTTCTAAGTCTTAAGCATTGGGGATTGCTTTACTTCTATCTAGCCATCTCAATAAGTCTAGTTTAGATATACATAAATTGAACATAGAAATAACGAATTTGAATATGTAGATAACAAATAATAATAATAATAATAATAATAATAACACTCTTCAAATTAATTCATATGAGACATTACATAACACTTATATATGAAGTGCATAAGCTATATATGGGGATCCCAATATCCCTATAAACTCTCACTGACTAACCAAAAAATTATATAAATATACTCGTATATTATTTTTGTTATTCACAATAATAACATACCAAACAAAAACTATTTACGTAATATTTTAAATCTATAAATATTTACATTTGAGTAACAAACTAATAAATATTAATAATGTGAACACCCTAACATTCACCCCCTTATGAATATTATTAATCCCTAGTATATACTCCATTAATGTAAACATGGACAAAACATCAATCCCTTATCTACACTTGTACTCATAATTCAATTATTTTCTTAGGATAAACATGAACCTTAATGATGGTTTTGCATATGGATTACCAATAACCAAAATGGGATGGTTTTTAAGTGGTTTACCAATAACCACAAAAATAAGGTCTTGCAAGTGGTTTACCACCAAGAACATCATGATGTGAAATAAAATTATTATATATCTTCACTATCACACATTCAAATAATATACAACAGAAATTTAAGCTCACTTATTACAAATGTCAATAAGTATACATCAACTTTTCTTATTAATAAATAACTAAAATAAAATACACCACTAAAGAAGAATTGGCCCTATTGCTAGTGGATAATAAGAGGCATATAAATCCTCTTACCTCTATTAGATCCATCCTCTAATGTATGATGTTTCTTACTTAATAGATAGAAAATTTAATGATAACCTTAGTACCTTCATAAATAACATGTCTAGGAATCTCTCACGGCAAGACATGATGTATAGCTATCTGGATTTCCCTAGATGTAATAGTTGGATTTTTTTTATGATGAAAAATATTGGATGATCTTGATATAATTTCTCAAAGATATTATTAATAAAATATTTCATTATACATGTACCTTTTTTATAAAAATCAACATTTGGGTGCACCTACTTCAGCACTTTAAATAAATAGATCTTGCAATTTTTTTCATTTCACTCTACCTTCTTTTTTTTTTTTTAATCATTTTATCCATTATGAACCTATACTTAAAATAGGACATAATTTTCCACTCATAATGTATCCTTTATAAAATATGAATTTGAACAATTATTTTGACTCTTTACAACTAAAAATTTGATGATGACATACAAATTGACTTCTCTTTTTATGTTTAGACTTTCTATTTAAAATAAATATCTAATGCCATTTTAAATAAAATGAATATACCTATTTGGGAATACAACAATACTATACAAAAATAAAGAAACTTAGAAATAAAATTTATATTGGTGAATTTAAATGCATTATTGTAATAACACTAAAATAATCAAAATGACATAAAAAGATTATGTATCGATGAACTCTATAATCATATGACTAAAAATGAAACTACATATTATTATACTTAATATTAATACCTAATTATACCTAGCCATGTAAGATATTTGATTAAGGTGAGTCGATGTGGTGAGGTGACTGGCATTATATAAGAGCTAATCATGATATTGCAACTGGACATCTATGGACTTCTCTCTGAGTTAATACATGGGTATAAAAAAGTTGGTTGCATAGTAATTTTATACTCCTCATAATTTTTTTCTAAGAATATGATATTGACCTTGACAAGTGATTTATCTAATCATGGATTACCATTACATGAGGCATTTATGGGTACATAGAGTTTGACTTCAAGATGTTTGGTACCTAATGACATAGCATTATCTGGTCATGATGACTATGTTGTATGGTGAGCTTGTTGGTGGTGTTGATGTTAGATCTAATGAATTAGAATGAAAGTGAAGATAGGTCATAGATGATGAGTCAAAATTGTATATGGATTTATGCATAGGATTTAGCAATGTAATAATTATGATAAATGGCCACATGAATGATATTATTAGAATGGATCAATAAATAGGAAGCTTAAGATAAAATTTTTTCATTCTATTAGATTTAATCTACCTTCATTCATAATTAGTAACATAATTTAATAGATTATCCACTAATTAATAATAGGTGATCAATGATTTATCAAAAAATATTTACGTAAATCTTCAAGCTGAATAGTCATATGAGTACCCAATGAATAATCATTCCACTTTATTTACACAATATAAAATGGCACATGGAGTATGTATGGATTTTGGATAGGCTGAGGAGCTTAATAGGTTTTAATCTAACCCATTATGGTGCTCTGATATTAGATAATAAGTCTAGTTTAAATTTACATAAATTAAACATAGAAATAATGAAGCTAAATATGTAGCTAATTAATAATAATAATAATAATAATAATAATAACACTCTTCAAATTAATTTATATGAGATATTACATATCAATTATGTAGGAAGTACATAAGCTATATATGTGTATCCCTAGATCCTTATAAACTCTCACTGACTAACCAATAAACTATATAAATCTACCCATATATTTTTTTTCACAATAATAACATACCAAACAAAAACTATTTATGTAAAAATGTTAAGTTAACAATATTTATTTTTGAATAAAACACTAATAAATTTTAATAATATGAACACCCTAACACATCTATAGTCCTAGTAGAGTTACCTTTCCATTCTAGGCCTTCCTCTATTTCTATCTAGCATCCATAACCTTTATGGAGATTTCATGAATCACCCTTGTAGGATAAAATTTCAAATGTTTAATTTAGAGTTTAGATTCCCATTTTATTTCCTTTTTTTCTTTATTTACATTTTACTTCTCAAAAGGGTTAGGACCTAGAATATATTGGTATAGGGATGGTTATAAAAAATTAGTCACAAGTACCAATAAATTTCAAAAAATAAACCAGCTTTAAAACTATTACCCAGACATCATGATTTTATTATAACCCTCAAACCCAATGTTGTTTTTTTAAAATCCATTATACTAGAATAGGTTTATCTAAAAATCAAAGATGTTAAGTCTATATAAAAATAGAGAGATATTCAAAAAGTGTCTAGATCATTTTAAGACTTCTTATGACTATGGAAAGTACTCATGCACATTTATAACTACTAAACATGTATAAATTGTATTCAATAAGTGTCTTACAATCATTTATTACATAAATATAAATAGTGGAAGCAGTTAGCTCACATGGTTAAAATACTATATACAAAAAATTGAACACATGCATACATACTCTAGAACATATCCAATTTTATCAAAACCTTATATATATAGCTTAAAAAATAAATTCATGGGAATTTAATTTTGGTTACATAGTAAATTAAAACTAAAATAATACAAATTCAATAAAGAGCATAAAATAAAATAAAATAAAAACCAAACCAGTTAGGCCTCTTATTTATTACAATAAATATTTGTATAAATGCTTCCCATATTTTAGTTCTGTAAGATAAATCATTGAAAAATACAATGAGCATCATAAAATTATAATAATTTTATATTTTCCATGAAATTAACTATGGGGCATCATACCCACATATTTTTCTTAAATACATTGACACTAGATAGTCTTAGATTTATACTCTAAAATTTACATAGTACATTGAGATGTGATTTTAATCATTTCTATAGAATTTCTATATCTGTATATATTACAAAATTATCACATTATGGGGTATGAGGACTTATCAATATATATTAATATCCTTAACTTACTATTCAATTTATATTTGTTATTCCATGTAGACATCTATATCTTATGTCATGTCATTTCCATTTTATCACACACTTTGGAACCTATATTACATATTTTTCTTGAACTATTACATGAATCATGATACTTAGTATAGTATTAATACATTTTATCATGTTCCTATATAGCTCATATATTTTAAATTTAGGGGATGAAAAATATTATCATTTTAAAAAAAAAAAATTAAAGAAAAATATTGGTAAAATTTTAAAATTTTAAAAACATTGGGAAAATTTATATATATTGATTTTTTTTTTAAATTATATAAAACATTTTTTTATATATGTTACATGTTTACATATGATATATATTTTCCTTATCCATGGTTTACATGTATAATTTCATGGTATTATATTGAATGAGTGTTATGCATATTCATAGGTTACATAATACTAGATTTCAATCTATGCACCCACATCTTGGAGTAAATGAAATATCCTAGATTGGGGGATTTTCCATTTCATAATATTATTTTATCATATTGAGCTATATTACTACATATTTTTATACTATCTTATACACATCTTATCACATGGATATTCTATGCTATTATTGTTGCACATTTTCATTGATTATTTGTGTGTGAATGCTTTCTTATGTAACAATGTGTTTGATTTTTTGTGACTTTGTTTATACATGATCCTATTCTCATCATGTCTTGTGTGATTCAAAACTTGGGATGTATTATCATTAACTTGATTTTGGTCATTAACATTTTTTGGTACTAACTTGACTATACTTTATTTCTAAACTATTATTGTACCCATGATATCTATTATGTATATTAAAGTATACTTGTGTGATGCCTATGTTCTCATGGTTTCCACTCTACATTAATGTGGAAATTATATTTGTGTGTTTTCTCATTGATTTATCTAGCCCAACTAGATTTGTTCTTGTGACATTTAGGAAAATCATATTTGTTTCATATGTATGACAAAAAGGGCATCATAACCTATAAAATTATGTTTGAAATGATATATCTCTCATATGGTAGATTACACTTTACATGGTTTTATGTGGCATAGCTAGATGCAAAATTCAAACTTAAAATTATGAAAAACTTCTCAAAACATTACGATTGTGGATAATATAAAATTAAATATTTTTCTATGATTATAATACACTTCCACTAATTTATTTTTCCAAGCATATAATCTATGCAAAAATATTATGATTGTTAAAAATATAAAATTATATATATTTCTAGGAGTATAACATGCTTTAGCTAATTTATTTTCTTGAAATATGAGGCATTCAACCTTTTAATATGATATGAATTATTGAAACACAAGTTATTTATAACTCACCTTAAAAGGAGTCACATATAATGGAATTTTGAAAGCCAAATTATTCAAAAAGACAAAGTGGGAAAATTTAAAATTTATCTAGTTCCTTGATCAATAAGAGGACTGGGTTTTTAAAGACTCTGAGAGAAGTGTTGGTGATGTTCTAATGCTTATCAAATTCATTTATGGTGTGGTATTCTATGAAATATAAATTGGGTTTATTTTTTCATATTATCCTTTTTAAAATTCATGTTGGATTTTTTTCAAAAATCAAAACATGTTATGAGTACTTGACTACATATAACATTTGTATTTTTTAAGGTACATAAACTATAAAGTGTAGACTGATATTAAGTTTTGGTGTGCATAATAAATTTATTAATCCTTTGATAAGTGAAGGTGTGTGTTTTTATTATTTGAGGCATGCATGAATTTCATTCACAAACCCATGCAAAAGTGTGTAAATTGTGTAGACACCTAAATTTGGTACAATACCCTTACTTCTAAGGTTATATTCCCAATTTACTTTTATTTTAAATATTATATATTTTATCATGTTTCAAGGACTAATCTATCACCAAAAAAATTTTATAATTAGTTTATTGAGCCTAAAATCACTTACACACTTATATAAAAGGTATCCATTAACAAATATGGATTATTTGTGACTTTTCACCTAGATCTATTTTAAAAAAATAGATGAAATAATCTCATATTAAATCCATATACATTGTATGGGTCCATCATGAACAAACGTGTACACTATATAGGGTTTTATATTTTAGTTTTGTGTGCCCATTAGCCTATTACTAGGAATATTATTACTTTAATATTGTTTTTATACATTACTATGGTCACTAAGTATACATGAATTATCCCAGATCAACCTATATTTAAATTGTATAACTAATCCATTATTTATCTAAAATAAAGCATAATAAAAATTTAATATCAAGAGCTAGAACACATGAAAGGTCAATACTAGATCCAAGAATCACTCAAGTAAAGATTCATTGAGTTTCAAGTAATAATTACATTTTCATTCTATCTTAGTTTATCTACATTTCCATTGTATTAAAATAGGGTATTATACCATATGTATCTACATCATCACTTATATGGAAGATGAGGTTCACAAACACTCACTTTAACAAACCCTTACACACACTTAGATATATATGTGACTCATATAACTAAATGGAGGTTTGATTCCATGCATGTAATACACTCAGTTTGTAACACTTCCTCATTTTTTTAACTCCATAAATTCTTATTATATTTCAAAGTGAAATCTATGTTAGGGGCAAGGTTATGTCTTCTAAAAAAATTGATCAATATATCTAAAAAGAGAAGTTGCATACGTAATATGAATACAAAAAATATAAGTGACAAAAAATTTAGATAATGAAACTATCATATGATAAATTCAATCATAGTAGTAAAGCTCAACCATAGTTAGACAATAATAGTCATAAAAGTCTAATCCAAAAATATTATCAAAAGAATAGAAATGTCATAATGAATGTGTATATCTTAGAGAATCACATCATTTATATATTGTAGGAGTAGGTTATACATAGTCTTTATACATCCTTAAATTTATATGATAACAAACATGTATGTTCATTTATTTCCCAATTGTCATTTCAATTGCTTAGTCTAGTTTCATTTTTACCATTTGTAATTGTTTCTAATCCTATCTTATTAGATAAATAAAATTTATGTATTTTTAGTCCTAGATGCTTAGATCTATTTAATTTCAACTAATTTATTCCTTATTTTTATTAAAACCATAAGTAGGGTAAAAAAAACTCAAGGGTTTTGAGTCATAACCCTCAAGAATTAATTGGACATTCCCCTTAAAATTTACATCCTATAATAGAAACTACATATTTTAGGTTCTCAAGATGCCCTCTCAATCATTTCCTTATTTACCTTATATACCTCTTGGTTATGTTTGGGATTATGAGATTTTTTATCTTATGTTTATGTTGGGTTATGTGGACCTAATATAGCCTTTACCTTTTGGATATCCATTACCATATATCATCTTAGCTCAAGTTACTGTCTTTTGGAAATTGAAACCTTATATAAAATTTACCTTTTTCACTATCTGGTCCATTTTTTTACTACACTATTATCACCTTTTGGGTCATATAGACCTTATATAACATTTATATCATGGTTATCCACCCTTACCCTATACTTTACACTATTTTTATACCTATGTAATATTTTTGACCTAATATATCCCTTACTATTATGGCTATTTAGACTCCTTTTTATTATCCTCATTAATAGCCTTATATACTTCCATTTATAGAATCATATTTTTATTCCCACATTTATTTTATCAATTTAGTCTTGTATCATTAGGTTTACCAAAATAATATTTTATTCCCTCACAATCAATACTAAGGACATGCATCTATTTTATATTAAATGTAAGTTGAGATATTTATATGTTATATTTATTTATTTCATATGTTTATCATAAGTTTAGATATCTAACAATACTTCTATCTCAAAAAATGTTATGACATATTTTATAAGTCGATGTATGTGGGATGACATTTTAGGGGTTGGTTAGGGTGGTTTTTGTCACAGAATGAGGAAATTGACCTGGGGGTTGGCATAGGTAGAGGGGAGTGTGGTAAAGAGGTAGGTGAAATGGACATGAATCATAAGAAGCAAGTGGAAGGATGATAGTGGTGGAGTATAAGGACACGTATATAGAAGTCATTATGTAAGAAGTGTTGGGTTATAGATTTGCACCCTAGTCAAGAAGGGGATTGTTCAAGTCCTCTTCTCAATTCTAGACCATCTTGGGACTAACCCTAGGATGTGGGTCACCTATCATAGGGTTAGACCTTTGGAGAAGGCTAGATTTCTTATGGATCTATCACCTAAACTAAAACTAGTTGGGAAAAGGGAAAGAGAAATGGGTAACAAATAATGAAAACATGTAAAGGAGGTAATGCACTAGTAATGTGATTGTTCATCCACTCTATTTAACTTATAACAAACACTAATGGGATTGGATATACAACTCCAAATAGTTGTATATACATTATTATTTCATGAAAAGGTTCACCAAATGATCAAAACATAAAGGAATTGATGGTGAGACCTGATTCATGACACTAACCAATCAATGTATCCACTTGCTAGCTTTAATCAAATGGCATTTCACACTAAAATTGACCTATAAAATAATATAATTTACTAACTAGGTGATATTCAATATTTGATAAGGAAGGGATTTGTACCACATATGCAAATCAATTTGACATTAACACTCTATTACAAAATCATGAAATGTGAAAAAGAGTCCTTTATCTATCTTAAGAGGTTAATAAGATCAAATCTAGGAAGAGTTTATTCATGCTTAAGAAAGGGATTATGAAGCTAACAACAACCAATTTTAAGGCTTAGAAGCCTATATTTATAGAAAAAAGAATGAGAGAAAGGGAACTATGCATTGGAAAAGGCCCAAAGGCTTTTAATGGATTAGCACCAATTCAAGGATGCTACTGAGTCAAGATCTTATCAAGAAGGCATAATTTTAGAGGCCTTGCAAAAATAATTTAATGTTCCATTATCTTTATCTAGCCACCAAGTCATTATCTTAGGACTCCATGATATCATTTAATGATCTGATGATGAGGACCAATTTTTATGCCTTGGAACTGAAAGAGATTATTGGTCTATTTTTAATGGCTTGATGTACCTACTAATATAAAAATACCTAAGCATAAATCTCTTTATAGATTAAAAACCAATCATATTATTAGTTTCCCTATAGTTGCATGCCTAGTCTCATTTTTAAAACCAAATGTCAACCTTCGACAGAAATAGGTCTAAAAGACCCATCTTTTCTCCATAGAGCTTAAATGGTGATGTTTGATCTCTAAAATGTGACCTTAGTTCAATATTAGATTGCCTTTGATCTCAGATTCTACACCTTTACTTCCCTTGGGTCCAAAATAGCTTCTTCAATATTCATCAAAGATATTTTGGGCTCAATTTATCTCATTGGTTGTCAAATGCTAACTCATGATGTTGACTCCTTTGCCTCACTTCACTGTATTAATCTACCTATGCCTAGATGCACATGCTTCATAGATATTCTACCAAGATCCATGCACTTTTGACACTTGTCTTTGACTCATTATCTCTTTGGATTCACTGACTAGTTTGACTCTGCCTCACTCCATCTGATCTTGATGAGTGATTAAGCATGAGCACTTGATTTAGCTTTGAATTGCCAACTCTGTATTCATTGGTGCCACTTATCAATCTCACATTGATTCTTAGGATCTTATAATTTTTTTAGTTTACATGATTACACCATATGGTGGCCTCTCAATCTCTTTAACTATTTGATCCATTTCACACCATTGAATCAAGATGTACAATCGAGCATGAGTTATTAGATCTTCTTTGGTTTGAAAACCAATGGCTATTTACTAGGTCTTAAAATTGATGTCTATGTGACTATCATTTGAAATTTATATGGATGTATTTGATGCCCTGTAGACTGTCAAATTTAGAATCTAGTGGATTTTTGTAGTGGTTTTAACTTGATGTTAGTGAAAATGTCTCACTGCACAAGTCCAACTTTGAAAGCTTCTAACTCAAACTAGAAAGCTCACATGGGTCTAAATTTTTTTGAGGATGATCCTGACATGTAAAACTATATTTTCTCTTGATCCACTATAATGCAAGGTTTCTTGATTAAGATATAAAATGTACAATTTGGTCATTCCACTTGATCTTGTATGATGTCCTAGTGATGGTTAAGCTCAAATGACTAAGTATGGAAAACTTAGTGAAAATTGATTGAGGAGCCAACTTTTCCCATGTATAACTTCCTTCATACTTTGGTGGATGATATGAAACTTATAGCATAATAAATAGGTACTAAGTTGGTCAAACCCATATGATCCCATTTCTTTGTGACTACCACACATGCAAGATATGGCCTCTGCAAGTTACTTATTTAGACTTTGTGTTGCTTCTAATGAATTTTTAGACTAGTCAAAATTTGGTATGTAGACCAAAATTGGTTAAAATCTTTGGTGACTTGGTTGAGAATCATGCTTTTTATGCTCAAAATTAGAGCATATCCATGACCTTTGATAGATAACACATCTATTCCATGACTGCATAAAACCTCTTGATTTACAAAAATAATGAACTCCACCAAACAGGGGAAGAAATAAAAGAAAATAAGGAAGTTATCCTACCAAAGTAAATGTGCAAATAAAACACTTATCTAGGAAAAATATAAACAAACTAACCTAATTAACCATGACAAAGCATGATCCACCAAGATTAAAATGGAAATTCATGAATTTACTCATTACAAAAGATGGTACAAGTTGTAAAGTAGGGGTTTATTAAACATGACCTTTGAAGAGGCACTCTTTTTGCCAATTATTTCTCTTAAAATCTCTTGAAATGAACCATTGATTGTAAACCAATCACCAATAAAAAAATTCATCTTTCACTTCAAGATTTTATTTATGTTATCTATTAATTACAACCTTGTCAAGTGATATCTCATCTATGCATGATTTTTGGATGACTTTAGTCCCCACATGACATGTTCCTCTTCTTGAGTGTGAATGGTAAAAATGCAAGATGGCTCCACTTTTGATATAACTCTAATTATTTTGGAAAATTATCCATAGAGGAAACTTATTAAACTTGGAACTATGGACTAATTGAATTCTTCCACCCCCTTTGATTGATCATATGGACTAGGCACAATAGGATCCTCAAGTTAGAGGGTAGGAATCACATAATATGAGTATATATCCCACACAGGTCTCCAAGTTTGAGATGGATGGGTTTCATGAGAAATGGTAGGTAGATTGGGTAGAGGGATAATTATTTCTTAGGGTGGTAGGTGGAGTGGGTCTTGAGGTGTAGGAAGAATTGGTGTGGAACTTGGTACCTTTATGTACTACTCTTTAGGGGAAGAAGCCTTGAAATTGGGAACTTTCAATGGAGTAGATTCTACTCAATATAATTGTTCTTGAATTATGTTTCATAAAGGAAAAGATTTAGGATTTTGAGGAGGAAGGGAGAAAGGATGAGTAGCTTTAGGTTTTCTTGACTACATGATTTGGTTCCAAGATGGGAAAGATAGAGGTTCTTTTTAACCCTTTTGATTTTGATTCTCCTCATCTTTCCTTGTATTCAACTCAAAATCTTTGATTTGCCTTACTATATTATCTTAGAATATATTTTCTTGGGGAGGAATGAGTGGCACATAATAAGGCTGAGGTGGTGTATACATAGGCACATAAGATTGGAAAGGTTGGACCTACTATTATTCAAGGCATTTTAGCTTATCCTCTATTATTTAAATGTAACCAGCTACATCCATCATGTCACCTATGAGATTATTCTAATTTTATCTCTCAACATGTGTCCATTCTTATTTTATTCACTACAATGATTTTCTCACATGATGAATCAAGTGAATAGGGACACCTTGGCCATAACTTTTTTGTGAGCACAATTCTAGAGCATGATTGTCAAGGTTCACTAAAGTTTGTTTAAGTGCTAGTATGGATGGCTCATGATAGGGTAAAGGAGGAGAAATATTATGATAGGGTATTCATAGGAAGGATCAAGGCAACAACATTACACATATAATTGAAATAAGTCCTCATGTTATTGGTAAGGATCATGAGGAAGGTAAGAGTCATGCTCTTGGTAATAACGATCATGGGAAACATGATAAGGCTCATAATGGCTTTGATAAAACTCTTGGTAAGGTTGATTTGGTGAATAAAAAGGCTTATATGGATCATGACAAGTTTGGTATGATCCATCATAGGGTTGATAAGGAGGTATAGCATATGTATTTTCTTTATACATAACCATGAAAATAACATCATGATAGTGCAATGAAAATGAACTTACTTGGAAACTACTGGGACATTAAAAGCAATTTATTGAGCTTCAAATCACCAAATTATTTATGATTAATACTTCTAAAACTAAAATTCTACCAAGATAAGGTCTAATGAGTCCCACTAGGCATGCAAAAACTATTGGGGTTCTATATTTACACAATAGAAGATAAGGGGATTATTCAGGTCCTCTACTCAAATCTAGACCAACATGGGACTGACCCTAGGATGTGGGTCACCTTTCATAGGGTTTAACCTCAAAATAAGGCCAACTTCCTTATGGATATATCACTTAAAATAAAACTAACTAAGAAAAGGAGAGAGAAATGGGTAATAAAGCATGAAAACATGTAAAGGAGGTGGTGCACCAATAATGTGATTGTTCATCCACTCTATTGAAATTCTAAGATACACTAATGAGATCAGATTTGCAAATCCAAATCGATGTATATGCATTATTATTTCATGAAAAGGTTCACCAAATGATCAAAACCTAAGGGAATTGATAGGTAGGCCTAATTTAAGGCACTAACCAGTCAATGTATCCACTTTTGAGCTTTAATCAAATGATTTTTGACACTAAATATGACTTGAAAAATAATGTAATTTAGTAACTATGTGATATTCAGGATTTGACAAGGGAAAGATTTCTACCACAAATGTAAATCAATCTGGCATTAACACTCTATACCAGAATCATGAAATCTAAAAAAGAGTCCTTTATTTATCTCAAGAGGTTATAAAGATCAAACATATGTAGATTCTAGTCATGCCCAAGAGAGGGATTATCAAGCTAACAAAAGCCTTTTTTAAGGTTTAGAAGCTTATATTTATAGAAAGAGGAGAGAGAGGGAAATTTGCATTAGAAAACTCCCAATGGCTTCAGATGGATAACACCAATTTGAGGATGTTTCTAAGTTAGGATCTTATCAAGAAGGCATAATTTTAAAGGCCTTGCAAAAAGAATTTAATGTTTCATTATCTTTATCTGGTCACCAAGTCATTATCTCAGGACTCCATGATATCATTTAATGATTTGTTGATGAGGACAAATATTTTATGCCTTAGAACTAAAAGAGATTCTTGGTCTATTTTAAATGACTAAATGTACCTAATCATATCAAAATACCTAAGCATAGATCTATTTATAGATTGAAAACCAATCATATTATTAGTTTTACTATAGTTTCATGCTTGGTCTCATTTCAAAAACCAAATATTGACCTTCGACTAAAATAGGTTTAGAAGATATATCCTATCTTTATGGAGCTCAAATAGTGATTCGTGATCTCTGAAATATGACCTTGGTTTAATCCTAGATCACCTTTAGTTTGATATTTTATACCTTTTCTTTGCCTGGATCCAAAATAGCTTCTTTGATATTCATCTAAAATATCTTGGGCTAGATTTCTCTCATTGGTTGTTGAATGTTAACTCAGGCTATTGACTCCTTTATCTCACTTCACTCCATTAATCTACATATTCATGAATGCACACACTTCATCTATATTTTACCAGGATCCATGTGTTTTTAACACTTGTCCTTGACTTATTAGATCTTTGGATTCACTAACTAATTTGACTTTGCCTCGCTCTATCCAATTTTGATAAGTGATTAAGCATGAGCCCTTGATTTAAATTTAAATTTTCAACTCTATCTCTACTAGTGCCACCTATCAATCCCACATTGATTCTCTAGATCCTATTAGTCTATCCATTTATGTGCTTACACAACATGGTAGCCTCTTAATCTCTTTGATTGTTTGATCAATTTTGCACCATTAGATTAATATGTACAATTGAGCAAAATCTGCTAGATCTATTTTGGTTTGAAAACCAATGGATTTTTATTGAGTCTTAAAATTGACATTCATGCCACCATCATTTAACATCTATGCAGATGTATTTGATGTCCCATAGATCATCAAATTTAGACTCTAATGGATTTTTTTAGTGGCTTTAACTTGAGGTTAGCAAGAATGTCTCACTACATAGGTCAAACTCTGAAATCTTTTAACTTGAACAAGAAAGCTCGTATGGGTCTAAAAATTTCTCATGATGATCCTAGCATGTAAAACTATATTTGTGCTTGATCCACTAGTCATGCAAGGTTTCCTAAGGAAGATAAAAAATGTACAATTTGGCCATTCCACTTGCTCTTACATGATGTCTTGGTGATGATTGAGCTCAAATGACTAAGTATGGAAAACTTAGTGAAAACTAACTAACGAGCTAACTTTGACCATGCATAACTTCCTTTGTACTTTACTAGATGATCTATAACTTTGCATTTAGTAACTTGGGACCAAGTTAAACAAACCCATGTTATCATTTTTTCTTGAGACTACCATGCATGTGAGATATGGCCTCTACAAATTACATATTTAGACTTTCTACTACTTCCACTAAATTTTTAGACTAGGTAAAATTTGGTATGTAGACTAAAATTGGTCAATATGAAGGAGTAAGTGGGAATAAATATGAAATAAAATGCTTATAGTGATGTATGCTGAAGGTAGGAGAGGATGGGGAAGTATAAGTATGCAAGGGCTGAAGCATGTGAGTAGGGAAGAGAAGGGGAGAGGTTAGAAAATTAAAAAAGGAGCATGCATAAGAAAAGAGGAAGGAATGCAGGCTAGGGGAGAAAAGGAAAATATGTGGAGAATGACACATAGGGAAAGGAAAGTAGAAAATGTAGATGGAGATGAAGGAAGAATGTAGGAGGGTTTTCACAATCATCAACTTCCTTGTACTCTAATTAGTGAATCTCTTTGGCTTGGCAACCCACCAAGAAAAATAAAAAAAATTGATTAAAATATGGTTATACACATGAAATGATTGATGGATAGAAATTTAAAATCCATGTAGTTTGATATTTCCCTTTCTTCACATTGTTGGTAAAAGAAGGATCTATATTATTAATTATATTCTTGCTCGTCGATCTAGGTTTTTTCATATAATGATTGGTCATACTTGTAACTTAACCTACATTATGAATGAGACTATGTGTTTTAATTCTATTATACAATGCTACAACTTGGTATATCCAAACTAATTATTTCATTCTGTGTGGTTGAGTGCTTAGTAAGCATTGAATCCCCTTCCCATGAGTGCCATGGAAAAATAGAACTGGTTGTGCTTCATGTTCTATACTATTAAAGGATTTGATCAGTTTAATACGAAACCCCTACTCCCTTGACAATACTTAAATATGGAACTAGCTATGTAGCCAATGGTCATAGTGTTGTCAATAAAGGATTCATATTTATTTTATTTTTTGTGCTTTTGGTTGGAAGATTTCAAGTCACTACCTTATCTCCTATACTTATCCAAACTATGTTTATACCTTTGGGTTGTATTACCCTATTTTAAATAATTGACTAGTTAGAAATCAATTTAGCAAATATTATGTGGAAAAATCAACTTGGGTTATGCTAAACCTATAGGCAGATAGTTTAATTATCTATTCTTATTTTAAATTTCCATATTGAGCCAAAGTGACTTGGAATTATAAATAACTTAAGGAAGACTTCTTATGGATTTTATATTTCTTTGTTTAATCAATCGATTGGGTTCATCCTATCCGATCATGTGGTCAAAGTTTGTGGTATATATATACATATGTATAGTCTACATTGTAAAAAACTGACTAGAAGTATATTTAACCTCAATGCAAATTTTACATTATCATTATAATGTCTATATTAAACTATAACTAATTTAGATCCTTAAGTTTAAAAAGGAGTTATACATCACTAAAATGTTCTTATAAATTAGTTTATTTGTAAAAGTATACAAATGGCACACTTAGGCCATATGGTTGTACATCTTAGTTTGGGAAGTTGTGTGTCTTTATTATTTTATTATAATGTTTGGGCCTAGTTGAATATTGTACATGAAGCATTTATGGGTCCTTTCATTGTCCAAAACCAAATAATCATGATCCCTTGAATAAATTAATCTAATTATAAAATATGTATGTGATTGGAGTGGAACCTCCTAGGTGCTAATATTTTTTATACATTTTCATGTTGGCTTTGTTACGATATTTTATATGTTTTACGTGATGTTGAATTATAGGAAAGGGGTGAAGCCTTGTTAGTACCATTATGCTAATAACAAGATTTTTGGATTTTTAATTAAACCATTTTAAATGATCTATTATTCCATTAACTCCTATAACTCAATATTTATATAATCAAGGATCATCTGAGGTCATGAGACCTCATAATGATATTTGAGTTACCATATATTGATTATTATTTTAAAATTGATTTATTGTTGTTTATGATTGGAACCATTGTTGCCTCAAGATTGTATATCATCAAGTTTTCTTGATTATCCCACTTGGATTTTTTTTTGTTTTGGTCTTTAACTTGGTTGAATGTAATTGTAAGTGATATGTGGCACTTTTTAGTCTGTTTATGATTGTATGGTGTGTACCCTAGGTGGTGACTATGCCTAGTGTTGGTGTTATGTTTTTATGATGATATGTCTATTGGTTTAGTATCCAACTTGCTCAGTAATTCATCCTTGATCCTATTTCCCAAATCCATCATCTAGTTGATGGTTGTGGGGTGGTGAGGGCCACCTACAGAGGGATCATAGGGCTAGTTGGTATAGCTTGTCATGTTTGGTTTTTGTCATTCCATATATCAATGACTTTATAGATAGGAAAGATGTATTTAGAAATTTTATTCACATGTTGTGTTATCTATTTATTAGTGTAAATGTATGTTACTTTCATCTAACATGACTAGTGGTTAAAGTTATGATTACTTCCTTTAGATTTCAAACTAGTGATAGTTGACCTTTGGCATGATAACCTTGTATGTGGTTAGGAATCATTAAAAACCAAGAAGTTCATGATTATGTTTTGAATTATGATGTGGTGTGTTGGAGCTCACATATCATCCTTGTGTTATGTTTAAGCACACTTGAGTTTATATTGGTTTGATGGTTGTATATCCAATTTAATGGCATGTTATTATATTTCCTTGAATTGTTATCCTAGACCATATGGTATTGATAATGTGCCCATTAAAGTGTTATTTATTTATTATATATATAAAATATATAGTTGCATGGAGTTTTCATATCTATTCTCTTAATGTATATTCATGGTAATTAGAAATAGATAATTATATAGACAAATGGATTTTATGTACTTTGGTAATTAGACATGTTGTGTGTTGACTAGAATCATTACTAAGTTAGAATCTCAGTTGAATATTAAATTTTCTTCATGATGGCTAGATTTCCTCATTGAGTAGGCATGGTTGTTCATATGAAATGGAGTGTCTATTAACCTTGTTTAAACCTTGATACTTGTATGCTTCCATAAAATGGCTCATTTGGAACCAATACATGTTTGAACAAAATACATTAGTGCATATGTGAACATGTTATTAATTCATGATGAAAATACGTAGTATGATGTTATAGGAAGTGGTATAAATTCATTGATAATTCCTTGATAAAATGATAGGTTAATTTTGTAAAATCTCATCATGCACAATGAATTCTTTTAGGTTTCCTAGAATGCTATTGTGAGTATGTGAATTCATTAGGCTAGTATGCCTTTTCTACCTTAAGCATCTATTAGAAAGATAATCGATGTTAGGTATTTTATACACATACATCTATATATATGTGTGGGCTGCCATATATTTTAGGTGTATTAATTCATTTTCCCATCATCATTAGTTTATCAAATTGGATATTTACCAATTTAGAGTTGATTATATCGATTCAAAGATTTATCACCACTATATTATTACCTATTAGAAGATGTAGTAAGGCATGATGGTAGATTTGTACATATAATTAGACAACAATAATGCATGGTTGATAGTTGATTGAAATCATGATTTGAGATATGTTATTCATATTTTATGTTCATTAGCCTTAGCCTAACCCGTACACACTCTTATGATAGTGAGTTTTTGTATGTATTTTGAATTCTAGATATTACACTTGATTGTCATTAGGGACAATGTTTCCTTGGTTTCCATGTCATGCCTTATTATTATAATTAATGAATCATAAGGTTTAGATAAACCTTTATAATTATGTGTGCATGGTTACACTGTGTGTATCACTTGCTTCAATAAGTGAGGTTTATGCCCTTTATGCATCCATTGTGTACTATGATATGTAACTTCAAAAAAAAATTAGGTTTATTTCATCTAGTAATAAAGTAGTGTTTCTACTCTAGGGAACTTTAGATTTTATATAGTTTCTACATGGTGACCAATGAGTTGTCCCAATCAGGTAGAATTGAGAAACAATTCCCAAGAAAGTTGGCCTTCAAGTTGAAGGTTAAGATATTGTGTTATTTTTTTTGATATTATAATGTTCCATGCAATACTTAGAAGGAATGATTTAAGGACTATGAAATTTATCTAATGTCAGTGGTTATCACCTACTATCTTTGGTTTGAGTTAACCCTTCATAAATTTAGTTATGTTAGGGCAAGTTTGACCTGACAACAATTGACTTATATGGGTAGGTGAATAGGAGTCAGGTGAAACAAGCTTCACTCTTAGAATTAGGGAATGATGCATGTGTATCTATGGTCAGCTTGTATTATGAACCTTCCTTAGATACTTGAAACATTATGAACTAGAGAAGACTAAGGGTTAAATGTAAACTTAGAGGGCATGATAGGGAGACAAAAGGAGTGAAATTATTGAATACGTTATCCCAAGTTGAGCTCTCCAGTCATGAAAAGGATTGCATTAAACTATTGAGAACCCATGAACTTGCATGGGTATGCTATCTAGTGTCTATGTTATGAAGGGTTTTTAGTGGAGTGGAGACATTTCCATGGGGTGAGTTTCTTGTGGATAGAAAGACTACCTACTCTTTTTTCTATTATACCATGTTTGGTATGCAAAATATTCTCACACTGATAGTGTGGTAATGGTTGTGGTAAATAGCCATAGATTTAGTCTTAGCCTGAGTGTCACTATGAGTGATTAGAGGTAGCAATATCACACTTTTATTGTGACAACAATGTTTGTAAGGCATTATCTCATATAATGTATTAGTCTTTATATCAAACCTAGAAGGATTGTTGTTTAATTATTGTTAGTTTGACTAAATGGCAACAATTATGCATTCTATAAATAGGTGAACTTATGTAGAGATAAAAAATTATGCATTTAAGCTAAGTTAGACTTGGTTTTGTTAGCCTATTTTGGGTTAATTAGATGAAAATAATGGCTTTATAACTACAAAAAGGGTAAAGCTATCTAGTGTTGGCATTTATATTGTGATTATGGATAAGTTTTACATTTATGACCTATGTTTTATTTATGGATATGTTTGATTTCATGTTTTTGATGGTTGATCCTAGCTAGGTTATACACCCATGGGGATGTTTAATTAGACTTGACTTCATCT
>JARHVA010005830.1:0-272500 GCA_037957365.1 Torreya grandis | reverse complement strand
CATAGTTTTTTCAATAAAGGATTCATATTTATTTTATTTTTGGTGTTTTTGGTTGTATGATTTAAATTAAATACCTTACCTCCTATAATTATCCAAACTATTTTTATACATTTTGGTTGACATACTCTATTTTAAAAAGCTGACTAGTTGGAAATGAATTCAAAAAATATTATGTGGAAATATCAACTTGGGCTACACTAAACCTATAGGTAGATAGTTTAATTATATAATCTTACTTTACATTTTTATATTGAGCCAAAGTTAATTAGAGTTATAAATAACTTAAGGAAGACTTCTTATGGATTTTATATTTCTCTATTTGATCAACTGATTGTGTTGGTCTTTGCCAATCATGTGGTTAGAGTTTACAGTTCATATATACATATGTATAGTTTACATTATATAAAACTGACCAAATTTATATTTAACCCCAAGGTATATTTTACATTGTCATTATAATGTCTATATTGAACTATAACTGATTTAGATCCTTAATATTTAAAAAGCATTAATTATCACTAAACTATTCTTGTAAATTGATTTAGTTGTAAAATTATATGAATAACACATTTGGGCCATATGGTTATACATCTTAGTTTGGGAAGACGCTTTCCTTATTATCTTATTTTAATGTTTGGTCTCGATTGAATATTATAAATGAAGCATTGGTAGGTCCTTTCCTTGTCATAAACTGAATAATCTTGATCCCTTGAATAAATAAATCTAGTTATAAAATATATATGTGATTGGATGGAATATCATAGGTTTTATTCTTTTTTATACATTTTCATCCTAGCTTTATTGTGAGATTTTGTATGCTTGATATGATGTTGAATTTCAATAAAGGGGTGAAGCCCTATTAATACCATTATTTTAATAATGAGAGTTTTGGATTCTTAATGAAAACATTTTAAATGATATGTTGTTTCATTAACTCTTATATCTTGGTATTTTTATAATCAAGGATCATATGAAGTCATGAGACCTCAAAATGATATTTTAATTATCCTCTATCGATTATTATTTTAAAATTGATCTATTTTTTTTTATGATTAGAACCATTTTTGCCTTGGGATTGTGTATGGATGAGTTTGCCTAATTATCCCACTTGGTTATTTTTCTTTGTTGGTCCTTGACTCGGTTGAATATAACTGTAAGTGATATGTAGAACTTTTTAGTCTGCTTATGACTGTATGGTGTGTACCCTAGATGGTGACTATGCCTTGTGTTGGTTCTATGTTTTTGTGATGAGATGTCTATTGGTTTAGTACCCAACTTGATCAGTGTTTCTTCCTTGATCCTATTTGTTGAAGCCATCATCTAGCTAATGGTTGGGGGTGGTAAGGGCCACCTATGGAAGGATCATAGGGCTGGTTAAGAGGGTTTATCCTATCTATTTTCTAATGCTCCATACATGGATGACTTCATGGATAGGTATAAAGTATTTGAAAATTTTATTCACATATTATGTTATCTCTTTACTAGTTTAGATGTATGTTACTTTCATCTAGCATGACTAGTGGTTGAAGTTATGAGTACCTCCTTTGGATTTCAGATTAGTGATAGTTGGCCTTTGGCATGCTAACCTTGTATGTGGTTAGGGATCCTTTAGAACCAAGAAGTTCATGCTTAAGTTTTAGATTATGATGTAGTATGTTGGAGCTTGCATATCATCTTGGAGTCCCTCTTAGGAGGCACTTGGGTCTTATCTTGGATTGATTACTAATTCTACAACATTATACCATATTGTAATTATTGTTTATTCTTTGTTATGTACTACATAGATAATTTTCCTATAATTATAACTGGTAATTTAGCTTGACACACTAGTATGTAAATATTTAATTTGTACCCTCTTATGGAAATTCAACATGTTAATATGATATATAATGTCATGATAAACTTGGCTAGTGATTTGCTTAGGCAAAGAGTTCATTATGTTATGTTTAAGCACACTTGATTTTCTACTAGATTGATGGTTATATATCCACTTTAATGGCATGCTAGTATATTGCCTTGCATTGTCATCCTAGACCATATGGTATTTATAATGTGCCCATTAAAGTGTTATTTGTTTTTTATATAGTCTCATGGAGTTTTTATATGTATTCTGTTAATGTATATTCATGGTACTTGGAAATCAAGAATTGTATACACAAATGGATTCTATGTACTTTGATAATTGGACATGTTGTAGTGTGTTGACTAGAATCACTAGTAAGTTAAAATCTCAATTGAATATTAAGTTTTATTCATGATGGCTAGATTTCCTCACTAATTAGGCATGGTTGTTGGTAAGAACTGGATTTTTATTGACCTTTTGTAAATCTTGATACTTGTATGCTTCAGAAAACTAGTTCATTTGGAACTATTACATGCTTGAACAAGATACATTGGTGCATAGGCGAACATGTTATTAATTCATGATGAAAATACATTTTATGATTATATATGAAGTGGTATAAATTCATTAAGAATTACTTGATAAAATGATACTTTAATTTTTTTAAATATCATCATGCACAATGAATTCTTAGTTATAGGTTACCTAGAATGCTAATGTGAGTGTGTAAATTCATTGGGCTATTATGGATTTTCTACCTTAAGCATCTGTTGGCAAGATAATCTATGTTAGGGATTTTATACACATATATATGTATATATGTGTGGGTTGTCATGTATTTTAGTTGTACTAATTCATCTTCACATCATCATTAGTCTACCAAATTGGCTATTTGCCAATTTAGAATTGATTATATCAATTCAAGGATATGCCACCACTATATTATTACCTATTAGAGGATGTAGTAAGGCATGATGGTAGCTTCATACATGTACTTGAACCATGGAAATACATTATTTATAATTGATTTAAATCATTCTTTGAGATATGTTAAAACTGTTGTATGTTCATGAGCCTTAGCCTAACCTGTATGCACTCTTCTAATAGTGGGTTTCCATATACATTTTAAAAGCTTAATATTATACCTAATTTGCATTAGGGATAATTTTTCCTTAGTTTCCATGTCATGCCTTGTGATTATTAATGACTTAGAAGGGTTAGATAAACCTTTTTCATTATGTATACGCAGTTATACTAAGTGTGTATCACTTGCTTTAGCAAGTGATGTTTGGGCCCTTTATGCATCCTTTGGGTACTCTAATATGTAAATTTAAAAAAAAATTGAGATTTTTTCATTTTATTCATGATTATTTGTTATTATTTTATCATTCATTCATGCCATGACATCATATTTATTTTCCATCAATGATTTTCTTCCCCATTTCTTCTTTTATTCCTTTTTTCTCACCTCTTCCCTTTGTCATTAACTTGGAAAATGAAATATTTCACTTAACCCTCCTTAAATGATGTGATTATCCATGTTAATAACATTATATGCTTAGTATAAAATTTTATACACCATTGGTCATGTCAATGAAATTGACCAATTTTGAGTTGTGACTTTTAGGATTTTTAAATGAATTTATATCCTTCCAATTGATGATTTATAAAAATAAATACATTAAATATTATATTATCATAAATTAAAATCCACCTTAGTAATCACAATAATAAATAGACCATGATGTGATTACATTTTGATAAGACTAGTGTGTAGGACTTGCAAATAACAAGAAGGGAAGTTGAACTAACAAGGTACACCTAATATTTGTATTCAAAAACTAAGGTTTGCTTATTTATTACTATTTACATATTTAAATCATGTTCAACCATATTTAAAAACTTTAAAATTGAGCTAAGGGTAAACTAAATTCCTCAATAATTCAACCCAAGGGAGTTATCATATATCTATACTCTTTATTTTTATTAATTTTATGGTTACATTATATTTATATTTTACTTTATTTAATATTTAGATTAGCTTTTGATTATTAGTAGTTGGTTATGGTTTCATCATTTCCTTATTTAATTTCACATCATGGTTACCATTTGGGTACTTTTATAGAATTTGGGTACAAAAAGTGGGTCTTAAGTGGATGTTTTTTCCCTAAAAATGACAAACTTGAAATTTTATAGATTATTTAATATGTCTACACTCAAAATTTTAAGATGACATAATAATGTGAATTTTATAATTTAAAATTTATTTTCTAAACTTTTTTATAAATTGGTGAAGTATAAGTAGCTCACATTTATGAAATAAAGAGATATATTCCTATTTTTATGAAAAACATAGTATATAGTTGGTCATCACCCATGTAAATACCTCTAAATGATAGAAATTCTTATTTTTTTAATGTATATATTATTAGGATAGTTTATGACATATTTATTTTATTATATATGCATACATGCATACATTTGTGCATATGTAGGTATGTAGGTGTGTGTGTGTGTGTGTGTGTGTGTGTGTGTGTGTGTGTGTGTGTGTGTGTGTGTGTGTGTGTGTGTGTGTGTGTGTGTGTGTGTGTGTGTGTGTGTGTGTGTGTGTGTGTGTGTGTGTGTGTGTGTTTGTGTGTGTGTGTGTGTGTGTGTGTGTGTGTGTGTGTGTGTGTGTGTGTGTCTGTCTGTGTGTGTGTGTGTGTGTGTGTGTGTGTGTGTGTGTGTGTGTGTGTGTGTGTGTGTGTGTGTGTGTGTGTGTGTGTGTGTGTGTGTGTGTGTGTGTGTGTGTGTGTGTGTGTGTGTGTGTTTTACAAGTAAATATACCTTGAAAATTAATAGATAATGAATAAAAGACAATGTTATCACCCCAAATACCTCCAAAAAATAATAATATTAGTTTTTTAATATGTATATAATTAGGCCTAGTTTTCAACCCATTTTATTCAAATATATGAATAAAATGAAATATACATAAATAAAGATCCAAACCTATATAATTTTAGCATAACATTGCATTAAAAGACATGTTTAGAAATAATTATTTCTTAGACATGTATATTTTCAACATATAATGACATATATAGTCCATTACATTGTTATATGCCTCAATGAAATATTTAATATGATAAGGTTTAGTATGAATCTCCTCAAATAAGAAACATTTTTAATTCATGTTGTTTTTATAATAATATTAGTCAATCCTCTATGAAATTATAATTAAATCAAGCGTGACCTTGGAAATGACTCAAAATTTAACCTTCCTTTTAAGAGTGTTTCATCATTTTATAGTGATCCCTATTCTTTTAAATTTAATTGTGCCACTAGATTTTATATTTTTAATATCATGTGGACATGGCTAGGAACATGGTCATCATGAAGGTCTATAAGTGATCAATATATTTCTAGGGATGGGTGCTAAGAAAAAAATTCTCTTATTCAGTTCTCAATTAATTTTATTGGAATAATACACAATTAAAAACATACCAAATCATGAAAAACATGGTACATAATGTTGGGTGAATATTTTGTCGACCAGCTAACTGGCATTCAAAATAGTTCCTATCACTGCAGCATAGGGAGATTGGTTGTCCAGATGTGTAGGTTTACTACATCACAAGGGGACAAATCTATCCTCTCATCAAGGGGAGGTTCCCTATTAAATATGTGAAGGTTATATACAATATATATATATATATGTAGAAAGTAAGACACAAGGGTGGGATGAACCATCCATCTCTCTTTTTTCAGAGATGATGCTAATAAACAAGGAAGAAATCCTAGGTGATGGGGAAGGTTCTTATCTTCTTTTAGAAGCAACTTTTAGCCAAGAGCCAGATTCCTTCCTAAATAGTAGAAATCCTGGTGCAATGATAGAAGGCACTTCTCTTCTTTAAGAAGTGTTCTTCAGCAGGCAGCAGGAATCTTTCAGGTAGCAAGTAATTGATAACGGGGGTGTTGAGTGACTAGCAACCAAAGAGAGAAAAATGAATAACAATGGGGGCACCACATCATCCCAAGGCTCTTTACATAGGAAAGGAAAATGGAAACACACTCAAGGTACTTATGGGGGCACAACGTCGTCCCACAGTTGGCCTTCAGGACACCTTCCTGATCACCTCCACTAGTTCTCTTATTAAATCAAATGGAAAAGAAAGCTCCTAGGAAATACACATAAAAATAATCTCCTAAAATAACACAAGCTATAACAGCACAAAGTCTGCAAGTAACTTGTTATCTCATTTAGATAAAATAATATGAATTACAATTTGAGCTCAAAGTCTCAGTAATGCCTTTTAATTTGGGTAGAGTTTTGCTTCTGATAATCAAAAAGTTCCCCTTGGAATAACATAAGATATTACAATATATAGAGGCCTGAGGGAGGCTTGGTACTTTCTCCTAATGAAGTGACCCATTTGGCACACTCAATGCCTTGGATGCATTCTTGGTTTTGTTAAGAAGGGCCCTGTTGGAGCAGGGTGGCTACCTTAAATGTGGCATGTCGATTCCTCTCTTAGTGTTTCCTCTTTAGCTTGAATCATTCATTCATTCACTTTCTTAGCCATGCAACTATCTAATCTATCTTTAACTCTAAGGGGACAAGTAGATGGCACTTTCAATGTTACCAGCTCCCAAATATCTACCCAACGAACTACTTCACCTACTGGCAGTAACTCCTGGTGAGTTTCCCTCTCTATCTCTTCCTTCTCTTGATCCTAGCCTTAGGCTTTTTTGAATGCATCTAGGTTCATCTTTTGAGTCTGCAAAATCAATAGACACTTGAATGCAGTTGATTTGGTGTTCACAAGTCTTTTCCTTATTGAAGCTTAACATCTAGCCAGTCACTTTAAATTTGACATCCATGGGCTTGTCATCATGTCGTGATGTAGGTGAGGACACATGGTGACATCTACTATTTTAAAATAAGCTTATTGGAATAAGCTTTGAAACTATTAAAGCCTGAGGGGGGGCACGGATGCAGACACATGGTAGTTTCTACTGCACTAGGTCAGGACATGTGACAGGTTTCATGCTTTGGGGCTTCATTTGAAATTGTGTCTCAGCTTGTGACACTTGGCAGCTTTCACCACTCTCTTTGAGGCTCAGACCTATCTCAAAGGGAACTTATTCTTTGGGGTCTTCTAAGTGGCCTTCAGGCTTTTTCTCTCTAGTGGGTTATCATCCCCTTCATTTCCTTCGACATGCAGTGCCTTTTGCTCTTTGAATAAGTGCCACACAACGTCTTCTATAGGAATGGGTGAGGACACGTGGCATCTTCTGCTATTGACACTTAGCATCATCCACCTTCTCATGCCTTTGTGACATTATAGAAACATTTGGGGCTTAGTCAGGCTCTCACAAATGATGACACTTGTCAGCTTCCACTGATCTCTGTAAGGGACACGTGGCATGGTCTGAATACATTTGTTAGTCACACAAATGTAGACACTTGGCACATTCTGCTTTAGTTAGTCACTCATCCCCAAGACACCATGGTCTTTACTCAAAATAGTGACGCTAAGGGAAGAGACTATGGATATTGACACTTGAAGTCTTTTAACAAGCTTTGGAGGGACATGTGGCATGTTACACCACTCTTAGATGAATAAATTGGGGCCTTCTAAAGTTGCCACTTGTCATCCTCCATGAAACTCAAGAAGAAGCTTTATCAAAAGGGACTTCATAGCTTATAAGGAACTTCTGAGAAGTGAACACTGACATGTGTTGCATTCCACTGAGTTACAATGCTGACATGTGGTGCGGTCCAAATATTTTTAGCAATCGTATAGATGCAGACATGTGGCAATATCCACCAATTTGCAGAAACAAAGTTTCGTGGGGCTCGGCCATTGACACTTGGTAGCATCCACCTGACTCTTTATTTTACACGTGCTTCTTTTCTAAACTAATGGTTCAATGATTCAATAGTTCAAGCTTTTGAGACTTGTTAAGTGCTTGGGGCTGCAGATCCTTTAAATGGTTAAACCTTGAACCTTTGAACTTTGATGAAGCACTTGACCCATTTGAAGCTTACTAATGATATTAAACCTTGAACCCATTAAACTTTGAACCAAATTAGTTCAAGGTTTAATGGTTCATTGGTTCATTTGATTAGAAGATTGCCAATGACCCTTTTTCAATTGAACCAAAGCATTAAACCTGTCCTAAAAGTGTCCAAGTGCGAGAAACTAGTCCCTTTTGATTGAACTCACCCATAGAAGCCTTTGAACCTATTGAACCTGTTAGTCCCTTTGTCAAAAAGTTTGAGAAAATGATGAAATTGAATGTTTCAAAATAAATTTTGGAAGGGGAAAAACAATGTTGGCCATGCAGGACCAAAATAGTCCTATGTTGTCTGAAAAATGAGGAATCACTTTTTAGGGACAATAGCTGGCTCCTATTGGGGAACTTCCTTCAAATGACAACTCAGAATAGCTTAGGGGAGTAGAAACTAGAATCTCCAATGCCTTGAAGTGTGCCATTAGGCTATGAAGTCATGCTACCCAAAAAAAAAGGCTCTAAAAAAAATGAAAACAAAATGAACAAAATATAACAATAGACTATATAAATATATATATATATATATATATGTATATATATATGTATGTATATATATATACATATATGTAATATATACATATATATATATATGTGTGTGTGTGTGTGTGTGTGTGTGTGTACAGGGGAATTCATCCAATACTTAAAGAGTTGAAGTGCTTCAAATGTTGCCATTTATGAGGCAGAGAAAAGAGTGTCATCTTGATACTTCAATAGGAAACTATTTTTACCGTTGAGCTGATGAATAGTAAAGGGGCCTCTCCATAGGGAATCAAACTTTTTGTGCATCCCCTTTGGTTCTATTCTCTTGTCCCAAAACAAGACTTGATCTCTAATCTATAAATCATGATTCTTTGCTTTTTGGTCGAAGAGCTTCTTCACCAGACTTTGATGAGTGGCAATTCAGTCCACCACTATAGTTCTCTACTCATTTAGCTCAGCAAGGCACATGATCCTCTTCTCAAGTGAGCTCTCATACGTTTGATCTTCAATCGCCTTAGCCAATTTCAATGCTAGCAATTCCAAGGTGATTGGTATCTCAACATTTACACCATAAAGAAGTTGGAAGGGAGGCATACCAATTGCTCTCTTTGGAGTAATTCTATCCACCTATAGAGCATCAACCAATGCCTTATGCCATGTCCTTTGGTTATCTTCCACTACCTTCTTTATGATAGTCACCAGGTTTCTATTATTTGACTCGACCTGTCTGTTCCCTTATGGTAAGTAGTTAGAGGAATGGGAGTGTAAATCCATAGTAGAAGTAGAATTGAGTGATATCCTAGGAAGTGAAGTAGGTAGCATTGTCAGTGTCAATTTTGATTGGGACCCCAAATCTGGACATGACATTTTCTTTGAGGAAATTGCATACTACTTCTGAAGTAGCATGTTTGGTTAGAACTACTTCCACCCATTTGGTGAAGTAGTCTATTTCTGTAAGGACATAATCATGTCCATCACTTGATGATGGGTTCACAACACCAATAAAGTCAATTCCCCATTACTGGAAAGGCTCTTTTATGACCACTAGTTTGAGAGGCAGGGCAGCTAGCTTGGGCCTTCTGACAAATGGCTAGCACAATTCACATCCCCTGACCCACATGTATGCATCTCGAAAGAGAGTTGGCCAATAGTACCTAGCTCATAGGATCTTACGGGAAGTCACTCAGGTAAAAAAATGCCCCCCATAGGCCAAATTGTGGAAGGACTTTAGAAGTCAACTTTGTTGCTCCTTGTCCACACAGTGAAGGAATGTTCCATCAAGGTGCCTCTTGTACAGGTCATTGTCCCAGTGGACAAAATTAGCTGCTTTCAGCTTAATGGTCCTCCTTTCTTTATAAGACAGGTTCGTAGGACATTCACCATAAGTAAAGAAATGAGCAATACCTAAATACCACTCATTTGTGGTGGAGACAAAGAAGATTGTAGGTGAGTCATCCACTTCTAGCTCTTCATGCTCTATCTCTCCTGGCTTGGTATCAACAATCAGTTGGCATAGCCCCTTCCCACACACCAACTTCATTGGCTTGATGATTAGATCAAACTCCTATATTTTTGTAACCTAGTTGTGTCTTTTCATCCCAAACTCCTATTGAGTCAGTATAGATTTTACTATTGTGTCAGGGACTAAGGTAGTCACTCAAGAATTGAGGATGTAGAAATGAAAATGTTTCACACCACTGTGTAAGCATGCTTCTCCATATTTGAGTACTTCATCTCATGATCTTTGAGAGGAAAAATCATGAAGGAAATGGGATATTCCATACCTTATTTATCTTGTTGAACCAAAATTGTTGAAAGCGTATGTTTTGAAGCATAGCTGTAAATAGTGAACTCTTTGTTGTAGTCTGGGTAGGCCAGAATTAGAGCATGGGCAATGGCAGTCTTGACATCCTCAAAGGCTGACTTGCCTTTTTTTAGTCCAACTAAAGGTGGCTTTTCCTTTCATCATGTTTATAGTGTGCCTAGTCTTCTCAACAAACTTAGGGATGAACCTCCATAAGAAATTCACCTTCCCAAAGAAAGAGTGAACAGTAGTCTTGCTTGTGGGCAAGGAAAGTTCTTGGATAGATTTGACTCTGTCTGAGTTAATCTTTATGCCTCCTTTGGACATAATGTGTCTGATAAGTTTCCCCTCTGTTACTCTAAAAATTGACTTATTGGGGTTCAGGGAAATGTCATTCTGGTGGCAACATTCTAGCACTTGATGCAAATGGCTCACATGATCTGGGTGATGTTTAGAGAAGATAGTCAAGTCATCAAGATAAACTATGATGAACTTACCCATATCATCCTTAAAGGTAAGGTCCATTTCTCTTTAAAAGGTGGTGTCAGCATTTATCAAGCCAAAATGCATTTTTCTATATGCAAATGTGCCCCAAGGTGTGGTGAAAGTGGTCTTATGTTGGTCTGCTTCACCAACCTTGACCTGGTTATATCCTGAGAAGCCATCTATCATTGATAACATCTTTGAGCCTGTTACTGTCTGTAGCACTTGATCCATGATGGGCAAAGGATAATTATCCTTCAAGGATGCTTGATTCAAATTTCTAAAATCCACATAAATGTGAATTTCACCATTCTTCTTCCTTATAGGCACTATATTGTCAATCGAAGTGGAATGATGGATTGGGAAGATTATCCTGGCATTTAGCATTTTTTGTATCTTTGATAAAATAGCACCTAATATTTTTGGATTATAATGTCAAGACTTTTGCTTGTAAGGTGTTGAATTAGGTTGAAGAGGAATGTTGTGTCAGATTTCATCAGGCTAGAGTGATTTCAGGTCATCATAGGAGTATGCTAGGACATCCATGTATTCATTAAGCAAAGTGGTGAACTTGAAATGTTCCTTAAGAGTACAACACTTCCTGATGTTCACCATCTTGGGGTCTACCTTGGTTCCTAAATTTACTTGATCAAACTCTGGGGAGGAGCTCAAATCCATTTGTTATTGTTTGATGAATCTATCATGCTTATCAAATAGCTTCTCAAGGGAAACAAGGCCTTTGGGAATTTTATTCCCTTTTAGTTGCAAGGACTCCTCACCTATGCTTAAAATTGATTCAAGAGTTGGTTTAGGCTATTGAGGTTCACTGCCTTCAAAATGTAGCCATTTAAAGCTATCCTTTTACTCCAAGAAGGCAATGATGTGATTGTCATTATCGAAAACCTACCAATAACTAGCATTATCAGGCACACTTGGTCTAAATACTAGCTCAATAGTGTACTTGTCTCCTTTGAAGTCTGGGTTGGGGACCAAGAGAGTAGCTAAAATAGCCAATGCATCCACTCAGTCATTGAATTCTCTGAGAACTACAGAGATGTTAAAAGCATCAAAGTCTTTAAGCTGGTCCCAGACTAGATTGCAGTAGTGGTGCAATCTTTCATTCTTGGTTTGATACAAGTTTCTCACCTGACAAACCACTAGTTTGACATTTCCTTTAGCATGAAGGAGCTTGATGTCTTTGTCCCTGGTATCTTTTAATCCCAATAAAAGAGATTCATACGTGGTTGTGTTATTGGTGTTGTTCAATTACAACTTATAAGATGAATGAAAAATATCTCCTTGAGGAGATATTAACACAACCTTGTCTCCTAAACTAGTGGAGGAGTAGCTGCCATCAAATTAAAGAATCCATACCTCATTCGATACAAATTTCCCTTGGGGTTCATCTTTATTCTAAGGAGGGGATTCTTCCACACTTGCATTGGGCTCAGCCAATTCTTTTGTTGTTCCACCTGATTGCATTTCCAGGTTGTCACCTACAAGAGCTTCATCAGATGCCTCATGAACTTCATCTATGGATAGAAAGTAATTACCCAGCCCTGATGACTCAAACAAGATTTGAGCTTTAGGTGTTGAGGTCCAGGTGACTACATGTTTTACTTCCTTTTTAGGAAGTAGACTCTTCATGACACCTTTGATTGGAATCCTTGCCTTTGATAAATCCATGCTTAATTCACCACCAACATCCCTATACAAATTTTTCCCAAGAAGGATACCATATGATGTTGGGACGTCTGCTACCAAGATAGTCATCTTGATTCTTTTGTCTGGAAAGGTACCAAAGGCAAATTGGGCATCTTTTATTTGTCCCAGTAGTGGCACTTATTTATTCTCCATAGAGAAGCACCTACCAAATGTCTTGGTCAATGTGAGGTCAAGAGATTCAGGTACTTTAGTAGGCATGACATTGTCTAAAGCTCTAGAGTCGATAATGCAATTATTTATCTACCATCCATTTATTAGCAATGAGACATAAAAAGGTTCAGTCTTACTAGGAGCAGTAGGAGGGGAAATGACAAGATTGTTCTTGGTGGATGCATTTTTAGGGGGATCATGAGTCACTTTGGAAACTACTTGTTCAATAGGGACGTTCTAATTTTTAACATACTGAACCAATTTATCTCATTGTTTAGGATGGGACTACAGGAATTTAAATTCAGACATTTGAATCTTGGTTTTCTTAATATGATCAATTATGTCAAATGCTGAAAATGAACTAGGTATAGAAGATGAGAGCTCATCTTTTTGAGTTTTAGGGGGGAAGTACTGGACTGCAAGTTTAAAGTAAAATGTGTAGGGGCATTTGGGGTACTTACCTTTCTTGTAATCACCGAGCCTTTTAGCTAGAAAGGGAGAGTGGATCCCCACTTAGCAATTGAAACTATTGGCTGAGGTTGCTCCTCTACTTTCTCCTTATCAACTTGTTGAGATGATTGATTCTTTGACTAGGTGAATATAGCATATGACCCCTCAGTTGCATTGTCTTTACTCCTGGGTTCATCCTAATAGTTTAAGAAACTAATATGGGAGTCACTAGCTAATTCTTCTTCTTCCTTAGTGAAGATATTAGCTCTTCTTCAAGATTCAACTCAAGCTGGGATGAGAAGTCTGATTTAGCTTCAAGATATCCAACTACTGAGTTAGTTGGATGTGATTCAAGGGCGAGCTTCCTCTATGGAGGAGGAAGGAAATTTTGTTGTCCCTAATTCCTGGTAGCATTACCTTGGTACACCTGATTCTGAAATGTCCTCTTGGGTATATCTCTGTATGCAAGAGTGGATGACATTCCTTGTGCCACTTTCCTTCTGAGGGCTAGCACTTCATTTGCTAGCTTTTGCATCATAGGATTAGTGGTGGTGGAAGGGGAATATTTTAAAGAAGAATAAGATTTACCTTTATTTTAGTCCCTCCTTATCTTTCTTGCTAAGATAAGGTTGTATTCGACTTCGGTAGCCAAATCTTGAGCAGCTTTGAGATCTATGTGACTAGCTCTTCTTAGTAGGAAACTCACTTCAGGTAGTTATGAGTTAATGAAGAAGCATTTGAGGTTTTTAGGGGTCAATTGAGTAATAGCAAGAATCTAGTTCCTCAACTTATCAAACTTTGCTATGAAATCCCTCATAGGCTCTTGGGGCTCCTTCATTTGCATGAGCTAGGCCAACAAGGCATATGCATCCTCTGCAGGCTTGAATCTAGCCTTGAATTTGGCTTTGAGTGTGTCCTAATTAGTTATTGATCAGGCTTGTAGGTGGTAAAACTAGTCTGTAGCAACACCTTGTAGTGTTTCCATGAAAAGCCTAACTACCACGTCCTCAAATTCTATGCATATCATACCACAGGCTATGCTAAAGGCAGCAACATGTTCATCAGGATGGACTTTTCTATTCCCAAAGAATTTGGGGAAATTCTTTCTCAAGCTTCATGGAAGTTCATGCAGTGGTGGAGTTAAATTAAGCAAGCCAAAAGAGTTACCCCAGGGGCCTCAAGCTGCCATGATAGGATTCTTGAAAGTAGGGATAAAAAATCTGGGTAGAACTTGGATAGGCAAGGCTCTGCTAACCATAGGAAAAGTAGTTTTGCCTTATGTTGGTGTCCTGATACAAGTAGGAGGGACACTCCTAGATCATTAAACTTGGGGTTGAGGAGAAAGCAAGTCAAAATCTCTTTGTTGTGCCAACTCAAAGATAGGATCAACAATAACTTGAGCTCTCTAGCTTCTGGTATAGCGTGGGGTTGCTAGATTGTGAATCAAAAATGCAAAAAGGATTGGTTGCACTTCAGTTTGAAGCTCGAGGCTTGAAATTACTTGTCCTTCCCCAGTGGAGTCACCAAAAACTATTGGGTGAATATTTTGTCGACTAGCTAACTGGCATTCAAAATATTTCCTATCACCACATCATAGGGAGATTGGTCATCCAGATGTTTAGGTTTACTACATCACAAGGGGACAAATCTCTCCTCTCATCAAGGGGAGGTTCCCTATTAAATATGCAGAGGTTATATACAATATATATATATGTGTGTGTGTGTGTGTGTGTGTGTGTGTGTGTGCAAAAAGTAAGACACAGGGGTGGGATGAACCATCCATCTCTCTTTTTTTAGAGATGATGCTAATAAACAAGGAAGAAATCCTGGGTGATGGGGAAGGTGCTTCTCTTCTTTTAGAAGTAACTTTTAGCCAAGAGCTAGATTCCTTCCTAAATAGTAGAAATCCTAGTGCAATGATAGAAGGCACTTCTCTTCTTTTAGAAGTGTTCCTTAGCAGGCAGCAAGAATCTTTCAGGTAGCAAGTAACTGGTAATGGGGGTGTTGAGTGACCAGCAACTCGAGAGAGAAAAATGAAGAACAATGGGGGCAGCATGTCATCCCAAGTCTCTTTACATAGGAAAGGAAAATGTAAACACACTGATGGTACTTATGGGGGCACAACATCGTCCCACAGTTGGCCTTCAGGACACCTTCTTGATCACCTCCACTAGTTCTACTTGTTAAATCAAATGGATAAGAAAGCTCCTAGGAAATAGACATATGAACAATCTCCTAAAATAGCACAAGTTATAACAGCATAAAGTCTACAAGTAACTTGTTTTCTCATTCAGATAAAATAATATGAATTATAATCTGAGCTCAAAGTCTTAGTAATGCCTTTCAATTTGGGTAGAGTTTTGCTTCTGATAATCAAAAAGGTCCCCCTAGAATATCATAAGAGATTACAATATATAGAGGCTCGAGAGAGGCTTGGTACTTTCTCCCAATGAAGTGACCCATTCAGTGCACTCAATGCCTTAGATGCATTCTTGGTTTTGTCAAGAAGGGCCCTATTGGAGCAGGGTATCTACCTTAAATGTGGCATGTCGATTTCTCTCTTAGTGCCTCCTCTTTATCCTAAATCACTCATTCATTCACCTACTTAGCTGCACAACTATCTACTCTATCTTTACCTCCAAAGGGACAAATAGATGGTGCTTTCAATGTTACCAGCTCCCATATATCTACCCAATGAACTACTTCACCTACTGGTAGTAACTCCTAGTGAGTTTCCCTCTCTGTCTCTTCCTTCTCTTGATCCTAGCCTTAGGATTTTTTAAATGCATCTGGGTTCATCTTTTGAGTCCACAAAATCAATAGACACTTTAATGTGGCTGATTTGGCATTCATGGGTCTTTTCCTTATTAAAGGTTAATGGCTAGCCAGTCACTTTAAATTTGATGTCTATGGGCTTGTCATCATGCATGATGTAGGTGAGGACATGTGGTGGCATCCACTATTTTGAAATAAGCTTATTAGAATAATCTTTGAAACTATTGGAGGCTAAGGGGGGGTGTGGATGTAGACACATGGTAGCTTCTGCTACACTGGGTCAGGACAAGCAATGGGTTTCATGCTTTGGGGCTTCATTTGAAACTATGTCTCAGCTTATGACACTTGGCAGCTTCTACTACTCTCTTTGAGGCTTAGACCTTTCTCAAAGGGAACTTGTTCTTCAGGGTCTTCTAAGTGGCCTTCCATCTTTTTCTCTCTAGTGAGCTATCATTTCCTTCATTTCCTTTGACATGCAGTACCTTCCACTCTTTGAATAAGTGCCACACAGCATCTTCTATAAGAACACGTGAGGACACATGGAATCTTCCACTCTTGACACATGGTAGCATCCACCTTCTCGGGTGTTTGTGACATTATAAAAATATTTAGGGCTCAGTCAGGCTCTCACAGATGATGACACTTGTTAGCCTCCACTGATCTCTATAAGGGACACATAGTGCAGTTCAAATACATTTATTAGTCATGCAAATGCAGACACTTGGCATGTTCTACTTTAGTTAGTCACTCATCCCTGGGACCACCATGGTCTTTGCTCTAAATAGTGAAGCTAAGGGAAGAGACTATGGATATTAACACTTAGAGGCTTTTGACAAGCTTTAGAGGGACATGTGGCATGTTTTGCGACTCTTAGATGAATACATTGGGGCCTTTTGTAGTTGCCACTTATCGCCCTCCATAGAACTCAGGAAGAAGCTTTATCGAAAGGGACTTCACAGCTTATAAGGAACTTTTGAGAATTGAGCGCCAACACATGTCACATTCCACTGAGTTACAATGCCAACATGTGGCGTGGTCCAAATATTTTTAGCAATCATGTAGATGCAGACACATGGCAATATCCACCAATTTGTAGAAACAAATTTTAGTGGGGCTCGATCATCGACACTTAGCAGCATCCACCTGACTCTTTCTTTTTTGCATGCTTTTTTTCTCAACTAATGGTTCAATAATTTAACAGTTCAAGCTTTTGAGACTCATTAAGTGCTCAGGACCATGGATCCTTTAAACAATTAAACTTTGAACCTTTGAACTTTGATGAAGCACTTGCCCTGTTTAAAGCTTGTCATCGATATTGAACCTTGAACCCATTGAACTTTGAACCAAAGTGGTTCAAGGTTCAATGGTTCATTGGTTCATTCGATTAGAAGATTGCTAATGACCCTTTTTTAGTTGAACCAAAGCATTGAACCTGTCCTGAAAGTGTCCAAGTACGAGAAACTAGTCCCTTTTGATTGAACTCACCCGTAAAAGCCTTTAAACTTGTTGAACCTGTTAGTCCCTTTGCCAAAAATTTTGAGAAAATGATGAAATTGAATGTTTTAGAACAAATTTTGGAAGGGGGAGAAATAATTTTGGCCATGCAGGACCAAAATAGTCCTATGTTGTCTGAAAAATGAGGAATCGCTTTTCAAGGACAACACACAACACATTAAAGCTTAAACTAAATAATTTTGATATAGGATAATAAAAAAATAAGAAATTTAAATCATAAATAAAATTAGACTAATAACATAGGAATGGAGTGGATAAAAATGAAAGTAAGATACTCTAATCACTCCAAATATACAATAGCAGCTAAAATTAATACCAAACATTAAAGAAATGACATAATTGATAAGTAATGCTTGGAGTATTGTCCATTCACTATGAGGGTCACATTATTTTATTGAATATTCTTGAGCCTGAAAGGATTTTTACCAAATTTTTAGATATTTAGTAGGGTATAATCCATAGTGGATCCAACTTTGAATGTTTTCCCATTTTCTCATGATATTTGTCCCATAGTGAGGCTAATTTTGAGATCACAAATTCTTTAAAATTCACCCTCTTACCAAACAACTACTTGAAAATGTCTTGGTTCTTGATAAAATTTATCAAAGCTTCATATTGAGTGTCCTAAATTTGAGTAATTTAAAGCTACTTGGATTATAATTTGTCATCCTCTACATATGATATTTCATTAATTTGTATATGGGCATTTTAAACATAATTAGGAACATGAGTTATTTTCCATAGACTATTAAGAAGGGATATTCTCACAAGGCTTGGTTGTATCTTATTAAATTATCCTGCAATGTGTATTTTAATAGTGAATGTAAAACTTGTGGTCTATTCCTAACTTCTATTTTTATGGTATCTATGAGATTGTTATTGGTGTATTCTCCCACACCATTCCATTATGGATAATATTTTGAGGAATATTTAAATTAATTTGATTTTCATATGCCCACTCAATAAATTATGTAGACTTAAATATAACTTCATTTTTAAACACTAAAGAAAAATGAATATTGAACCTAGTGTCGATGTTTTTTTCAATGAATTTGATCACATCCTAAGTAGTGTTGTTCCATGTGGAATTTGATTCAGTCCACAACATGTAATAGTCCATGTAATTAAATACTACATTTTACCCAATTATGGAATTTGGGTTGATAACACAAAAAAATTCAAGTACCCATTGTGAAAAGGGTTTGTTTTCAATCAATATTTATATTGGATTTTACACATCCTTCTCCCTTTTGTAAAATATTTGACACTTGTGGAAACTTTTCACATGGATATGAACATCCTTGAAACTTATGGGCCACTAATATATAGCCCTAGAAATTTTGTGTACTATGGCATTTCCAGTAGGGTGTCCACTCTCTAACATTTCAATAAAAGTGTTCATTATCTCTTAGGCATCCTCTTTATTCACACATCTAAAGTAGATACATTTGAGTTTCTTGAAATATAGATATCCCTTTTCAACATGTATTGAATTTCCTTGAGTCTTAGATATCTTCTCTATGTTTGATTAAATTATTAGGAATAATTCTCATATAGAAGATAATGGAAAATGTGGGCATTAAGTTCTTCTTGGTCTATTTTTGTTTAGTTCAATATCATAATTATGATTCACATATCCACTTTTTTAATCAATTGGGTCAATTTTAGGTCTCTCAAAATTTTATCTAGTTTAATTTCCACATCATATTCTAGGATCTTTGTTACCCATGTTCCCATTCTTCCCCCAAAATCCTTATTTCCATGTATGATATATATTTTTGGATTAGGCATTATAACATGGATTATTTTCATAAAATTTTATCTAGTTTAATATCCACATCATATTCTAGGATCTTTGTTACCCATGTTCCCATTCTTCCCTCAAAATCCATATTTCCTTGTATGAGCTTTATTTTTGGATTAGGCATTATAACATGGACTATTTTCATAGTATATAGTGTCTAAATTTTTTGATAGACTTAAAAAAAAGGTACGCTTGTATGTTCAATGTGGAATACCTAGTGTTTGTCTCTTTAAAATTAGTGATCATGAACATGATGCGATGCTCATCTGATTCAATATGTAGTGTTAACACAATATCTATGGTGTGATCTGAGGAACAAGATTACACATATAAGTCTCTTATGAAATTTGGGTTAATCAATATTGGGGTCTACATGATGAAATTTTTGATGTCTTAAATGGCAATATTATTTTTAGTAGTACATTCCGATCTTGTGTATTATTTCAAAATAGTGTAAAGAGGACAAAATATGTCAACAAAATTAGAAATAAATTTCTTTAGAAAATTATTTATTCTAAAAAATGATTTTAGTGCTTTATTACAATTTGGAAGCACAATTTTATAAATATCATTAGCTTTATCAAGGTCTATAAAGATACTTTCCTTGGTGATTATATACTCTAATAGCTTACCTTTGGTGACACTAAAAGAATATTTTATTAGGATTGAGCAATATGCCACACATCCTACATCTTTCCAACACTATCACCAAATGGTCCACATGTTGTGATCTATGTTAAAAAATAGTTAGATCATTCATGTAAATAATAATTAAATTCCATACCAAACCTTCAATCACTATCCTTAAGAAGATAAAATGTTGTACTTAAATTAATTACGTTGAAAGGCATTATATTGTAAGCAAATGTACCCGATTTCATGGTGAAATTTATTTTCATTTTATTTTATTTATTCACCAATGCCTGGTTATAACCTAAATATATATCCGTAAAAGACATCATTTTTACACCATTGACCATTTTCACCACTTCAAGTAAATAGGGCAGGGGATATTTGTCTTTATCTAAGGTTTTATGTAGATTTCATAAGTCCATCAACAATATTATTTATAAATTTATCTTATTAATAAGAATCGAATTTTCCACCCATATGGAATTCATAATGGGTAAAATATTTCTTACACTAAACACCTTTTGGATCTATTTATAAATTATGGGTTCTAAGATTATGCTCACTAATCTCTATTTTTTCTTAAAAGGTTTATGGGATTGTTCAAGTGGGATTGTATGAGTGACAATCCTAGGATTGAATACTTTAAGATTTATGTAGTACCAAACAATAATGTATTTATACTATACTATAATATGGTTTAATTATTAATTTTATACCCTTGTGAAGTTGGGGCCAATATTCACATATTGTGGGTTATTGGGTAAACCTAAGTTAATTATCATAGATTTTTAAATGCTAGTATTTTTCTCACTGTATCTTTTTATAGAAATATATAGGTCAAATTTCTTCCCTAATGATACCATTCCCTTAGGAATTTAATTTTTTAAAATTTAATATTCTCTTTCTCCCATATTTATCTATCTTCATCCAAGGAATAATATCTTTTATCCTTGTCAATAATTAGCACCTTAAAAAAATTAGTACTATACATAAAATACAAAAAAAAATTGATCATCATTAACTATTGAAAATTTTCAACATTATTGGGCACGTAAGGATAAGGTATCAATTTCACACACAAAAAATTAATTATTTGGTCATTTAAAAGGAATAGGTTTGTTGTTAAGGTCATATGTGAGTCTAAATTTTAGTTATCTTATCTATGGATAGGAGTGATATTGAAAGTGTCAAACGATTCAATTAGGTCCCATGCTTTGTGTTTTTATCTCTTAAGGTGTGATTTTTTTTATTGGTATTTACCCCCAATAACTAAGAGTCACTAAACATTAATAATTCATTTACCTTTTGACTTAAATAAAACCTCAAGCCAAGAATCATGGATTCATATTAGGATAAATTATTTATATATATTAACTTTAGTCAATATAAAAAAGGAAATTTATTTCCTTTAGGATTGATTAGGCCCACTATTGTGCCTAAACCCTATTTTGAATAGGTTGCATAAAAAATTATCTATAAGCCAACCTGGTTAGTATCTACTTATTATTTATTTCTAACAACCATATTGGTGGTTAGAATTTAAGCCCATGTGTTAGTGTACACAACATTTACATTTTAAATATTTTATAGAATGTAATGATTATTAATTTAATTTTAGGTTCCATTTACACTAATATATGATTAGTTATGCCTCTCCAAGGTGTACACATGTGATTAAAAGATCTAGTCATGTAACCATTTAATCTCTTAGAACAATACATACTAATAAGTATATCATAATATTTGGGTATGTTTATGACTTTGATATCTATGGATCACTACACCCTTGTATAATAAGCTAGATATATGTGTATGTTCAATAATTATACAACCATTATGACCTCTAATTTATCAACCTAGACAATTATTAGGTAATATTTAATTGGGAACAATGCTAAATTTATATAATTTATCATAGTCATAACTTTGATAAAGGCCTATAGATCCAGTATAAATTTATGATTATTATTACCAAACATCCTAATAGTAAGGAAAAATGGGGAACTTAAATTTTATATTTATGAATGACCACATTGTCATAGGATGATTTATAATTATTTTAGGGGACATTATCAATCAAGTATTTTCAAATAAGATCTATGATATGAGATAGATCTCATAAAGTGATGTTGTCTTTACTTTTTTTCATTTCATCGACAAAATTGTAGCCACCTTTGCCAGTGGTTGTATGGGAAATATAATGGGGTGTTGATCACTTCTATTTTATTAAGGTCATCATTATTAGACTTGGGATCATGTTGGGTATCCGTATTATTGGGAGGCATGGAAATACTAAGGGGATACTATTGTGTTCTATTTCTCAAAAAATAGTTAGTCTTTTTGGTATTGCTAGAAAACATGATCATACTCTATATTTTATTTTAATTCAACATCTTCTTGTTTGGGAAAGTTAAAAGTATATAACATCATAATAGTATTGGCATGTTAATTTATTGTTATATGTATTAGTTGTATTTTGATCATTAGGAACCACTTTTTACCCCTTCTTATATTTTTTGAAAAATTTAAAGGCATCTCAGAATTCAACACAATTTAATTATTCATGTTTTGAAGTAGCATGTATGTTATATCAAATGGGTAAGGATAATTCATATGTATTGATCTATGATAGGATATTAGGGGGTAGCTTACATTATTATGGAAATTATATGAGTGGTTTGATCTTTAATACTTAAAACTTTGTAAGGTTTTTATTACTATAATTTTAAAATATTATTTGTAAGATGAGAACGTTAGTGTTTAGTTTTTTCTACCACTCATTTGATATCATCCAAATCATTCTTGTTTAAATTATGAGGTAATGAATGTGCATTTTATGACTAGGACTAGATCTAAACGATGATTTTTTGGCACCTTAATTTGTTGGTTATCTAATAAACCTAAATGTTGATTTGAGTGTCCTATATCATGGGAAGTGTGTTCAATAATGAAACTATATTCATCATGGAGTCATTCTCACTTACAAGAGGAATGGGAGTGAGGATTTGTGAATAGATTTTTCTATCCACAATGATGGATTTATTATAGGTTATTGGCATGGTAGTTATTCCTACTACTCTCCTTAAAAATATAATAATCATGGGGTCAAGATAATTTTTGTAGATTTATATGGATTATGATATAATAGGCATGTATAAAGTCATGGCATGATTATACATTCAATATAATATTTCATTCAATATACTAATTGGTTCATTTGGTTCTATTTTAATAGTGGGAATTTTTTGATGTAGCACATTATGGTCAATGACTTGGTCAAATTGGACTAGAAATGTGCTCTCAAATGTATTGAAATCATTGATGGAGTTCACTACTAGGTTGATAAATTAATCATAGGTGTTGTGTTGTAATATGAACATGAAAAGCCTTTAGGTAACATATTTTTACTTAGCATTCAATAATCTCAAGGTAGATTTAAAATATGTTATGTGTTCCTTCACCATTATCCATCCATAAAGTGTATACCAAGGAAGATATCTCTTATGATTATTAGGTACATTATGAAAATTAAGTGTAACACTTATTATCCCTTATATATAATTATTATTCATGGATATAATTGGATTCATGTTAGGACTATTTTAGTAATTAGTTGGGCCTTTGAGAGTCATGGTGTTCCTTTATTTAACTTTGGGTTCCTGTGTACTTTGAAGGAATAGAGAAAAGTCACACCAAAATCAAAGTTAACCTTGTAAAAAAGGATTGAAAATCCATATTTTATCCCTATTTCCATGGTGTAGTCAAATGTTGGTGATTTTTATTTTAGTTCCCTTCTACCCTCCTAACACTACTTTTTTTGTTTATGGAGGATTTTTAGCTGAGCCAATAGATGAGAAGTTTTCTCCTTCTCTTTTTATGATCAACGTGATATGATACAAGTTGCAAGTCACAATTTTTAGTTCCAAAAATAATACCTTGTGTAAAATATTAGTTTTAAATGTGGATTTCTCCCCATTAAATCAAAATCACTAATGTTTACCATACCCATGAAATAAACACACAAAAAAAAAATTAAAAACATTAACAATGATTCCTAAGTCCTTATATATAGTGGTGTGATTATGATAAATAAATATTTAAAAATAAGGGAAATATAAGGTAGAGATGAAGATTTAGGTTGTCATTTAGTGTTTATTTTCTAGAGTAAACATTAAAGGTTATCTATTGTAGAAAACTAATGTCTATAAAATATATAATTTATTTGAATAAAAATATACATAATGGTATAATTTAAGGAATATATTTATGAGTTAATTTCACATGCCTTCTTGGCCAAATAATTACCTATAGGAGATAACACAAAACATTTCTCTACAATAATTTCTTGGTAGCCAAAACATTTTAGAGAAATGATCAAACTATGAAATGCACAATTTTAATCAACTCAAAAAAGGAAAAAACAAATATTACCAATGGAAAATTTAGACTATAAACACAAAAAACATTAACCCAACTAATAAAGATAATGCATCCACTAAAAAATGTCCAAAAAAGATTTCTTTAGCTTGATATCTGTATTCTAAAACTTTTCTGACTTACAAATATTTACAAATATATATCTATGAGAAAATGAGGTGGATAAAGATCCCCAAAGTATTTTAATTTGATATTTACCAAATTTTCATATTAAATTTTTGTGACCATAATTTATCATTGAGGGATTGTATGTTGTACATACATTTTGATTTCTTCAATCATCACATTGAATCAATGCATTGGGCCTCTTTAAATTCTAATTTTATCATTATCATTTCTAACATGTAAATTAGTATGTCTAGTGTTTTATTTTTTTATGCTTTAAATTGAGGTGAGAAAATGTATATGAGAATTGAATATATTTACCACTTGCATTATTTTGAATTTTATACAAGTTTTTTGGGAGATATATATCCTCAAAATAGATTTCTATTTTTATTTATTATAAATGGCCACATTGAATTATGTGAAATTTAATTTAAAATGTGTGTTAACTCATTATTCTCCTTGATATATTTGCATTAAAATAATTCTCATGTGGATTAAATATGAAAGTATGGCCTTGGGAATGATTTTGAGTATGATAGTGGCATGTTCAAATCTCCTTATACTTAAAATAAATGTTCTATAATTACTCTTGGTAATATTTTTTATGTTAAATAATATCATGATAAATGTATACTTCCCTTTTTTCCACATATATAGTCCATAAGATTTCATGGAATAACTTTATTATTTGAGTGAATTCTATAGATCAATGAACACTTTAAATTTTACTCTAATTTCTTCCATGGGTCCACCCTTTAGGACTTGGTTTTTAATTATGTCTATCTAAGGTGACACATGGTTACATCAATTTGGAATACATAAAATCCTCAAGATATTTTGGATCATGATGAACACAATATTTTAGGTGACACATGGTTGATTTGACTATATAGGAGGTGAAAAGTGTGAATAAATATAATCTAGTGAGGATGAGTAATTTAATCAACTCATTCTATAAATCTAAAGAGATCACATGATTTATTCACTAAAATAAATAAATATAATGATTTTTAATTATTTAAAAAATTTAACCTATAAAATTATCCCATTAGTATAGTAGAAAAGTTTTGATAACAATACATCCTAGTGTAATCTATACACCGTGGTGAATAGTATAATTGGTAAGTTATATATTTTTTGGTGAAATATCATGGAATATGCACCTTTAATATGTCAGGGTTATAAATTTTTATAATTTTTTAAGTTTTTAGGTCATGTTTTTGTGACATGTCCCCACTAAAATATATAAATATCTTTAAAGTGTGAAGGTCATGTCTTTATGACAGTCCTCCACTAAAATATAGAAAAATTGAAAATTTGGAGGTCACGATTCTATGACATGCACCAAATGATAACACCCCCACCTTTTGAGATGAGGGAAATAGAATATGGTAAGTACCTTATCTAAAAAGGATAAGGTAGCTATATAATATTTATATGAATCATATAGCATATAGAGATAACATGTCATAGTAGATATATCAATTTAGCTCAAAATATGTGATCACATCAAGTACTAAGATGCATGATATATATCATGGAAATGTATAGAGAGTACTAGTACACACTCAACTCAAGGGTGACAAAGATACAAAATTTAAGGGTGATAGAGAGTAATAGAATGAAGTCAAGGGTAATTTGTATCAAAGAAGGTCATATAAACACAAAATTATTACACTTGAATACTCTCAAGCATAAGATTCACAACAAGATCTTGAGGGAGAATGGTGAAGTTTGATCCAAACCTCTAAGGATGAAGTTGTGAAAGTGTATTTAAATAATCTATTTTATACTAATTTATATCTACGAATCCCCCTTGGTATATGATTTTATGGTAAATATTATAGCTCTTATTTATTCAAAATACAATGTAAAAAGATTGGTGTCAATATCTTGTGAGGAAGTGAAAGTATATGTTTTAATTTTAAATAAATATAAGGCCTTGGGACCTATTGGATTTCCAATCTCCTTATTTCAAAGATTTTGGGATATTACTAAGGAAGATATGGTGGCTGCTATTGATGAGTTCATTTTCCTCTATAAAGTTACTTAGGGAGATTAATAACATGTTTATAATATATATCCCTAAGAAAAATGGAGTAAATTATTTTGAATAATTTAATCCAATCAACCTTTGTAACATAATTTATAAGAAGCCCCAAAAAAAGCATCGCAGTGGGCATGAAAACCAGAATCCAAAAATTGAAGCACTCACAAAAATCCTTTCCTGGAGATTATAGCCTTTGATGGAAAAGATCATCACCATTAATCAAGGTAGTTTTATCTTAGGAAGGCATATTTATGATGGATTAATTTTGGTACATGAAATAATGAACTCAATAGAGAAAATAAATCAATCCAACATTATTATAAATCTTGACATGGGTAAGCATCACAACATGGTAGATTTAGGCTATATTGATCTTATTTTGAACAAATTCAGCTTTAATCCTCATGTAAGATAGTTGATCAGGACTTTCATATCTACAACTATGTTCTTCATCCTTATAAATGGGGATTTGACTTATTTATTTGGAGATAAAAGAGGAATCATGAAAGGATACCTACTATCACCATTATTTTTTATTATCATGGTTAAATCCCTAAAAAAGACTCTCTTAGATGTAATCAGACAAGGTAGATTGATAGGCTTTAGTTTCATAAATGAATTCAATCCCACCCTACATCAATAATTTTTAGATTATACAATTGTTCTTAATGATTATTTGGATAGATATTGGAAATAAATTATGTCATTTCTAGATATGATAAAGATTCTATGGAAAAGGTAAATTTTGATAAAAGTTCATTATTATTTTTAACACTCTTATAGATAGACAACATAAAAATACTCTTATTTTAGGATACCAAATTAAGAAATTAACCTATATTTATTTGGGTATGCCTTTGTTTATTGGAATATGTTTCAAAAATTTTGTAAACCTATTACTAGATAGATTATAAATAAAATTAACTAGTTGGAAAGGGATAGTTTTATCCCAAGCTAGAAGATTGATGCTCATCAAGAGTGTTATTTATATTTTACCAGTTTATGTTATGTTTATTTTAAAATTTCCAAAAATATTGGATAATAAAATTTTAGGGATATATAAAATGTTTTGGTGGATGGGATTGAAATATAAACATAGATTCCCCTTAGTTTCTTTGGAGAAGATTTGTCTTCCAAAATAGATTGGTGGGTTGGGCCTCTAAAGGGTGAAAATGATGAATAAATCCATAGTATCCAAATAGTGTTAGAGATTAATTAAGGAAATGAAAAAATGGAGAGGTATCATTCACGATAAATACTTAGAGTCTATATAAGTTGTTTTTTTTCCTCTTTTAGGATCAACTTGCTAGAGGCTCTTACTTTTGGATTTTTTTTGTTAATAATATAGACCTTATTCCTAGAGGATGCAAATGAAAAATAAGAAATGGTAATAATATGATATTTTTGGGATAATTTTATACATAAAAATACTTTTAAAGAGTTGGAACCATGACATAAAATTACCACTTATCTCCAGAGAAATTATGGTAGTTTGGTGGTTAAGTATATCCATTTGGGAGAGGGGAGAAGGAAATGGAAGTAATTAAGGATTGAGTATTGAAGAGATGTTCTTTTCATAATATTGGTATATTTAAATATTATACTTATAGTATTTAATGTGAAAAATCTTGATAATGAATATGAGTTAATATGGATAGATTCATTTAATTGACACTATAATGTCAAATTTGGCTATAAAAAAACTAATGCCTATTGTTTATGATAGATTTCCTTGGGATAAAATGTGGGATAAATATATTATCCATAAAGTAAATATATTATTGTGGATGTTTATTCAAAATAATATTCTTACTATGGACAATTTGATTAAGAGAGGTTTATTTTTGGTTAACAAGTACTCCCTTTATGAAGCTAAGAATGAGTTTGTTACTCATATAATGATTAGTGTCCCTTTATATTCAAAGTATAGGGTAATTTATTAAATAATTTTCTTTTTTTTTGGATCCAACCCTCCTCTTTGATTAACTTATGGATCTCTTGGACAACTACATTCAAAAATTGACATTTAATGAAGCCATTTTTAATGGATTCCCCTCATTTGTTTCAGAGGATATAAAAAGAAAGAAATAATAAAATATTTAGAGACATAAAGAGATATATAAAAAGGGTTACCAATAAAATACTAGATATTATTATAGAAAACATTAAAATTAGAAAATAAATAAAAGAGTAGAATTTTTATCTGAAGGAAGAGAGCATTGAAAGGAATTCACAACTGAGTTTGGGTAATGGTGTATTTTGGATCCTAAATTAGAGATTAGAAAAAGTTTTAAATGGAAGGAACCTTCTCTTGGGTTGGTGAAACTTAGCTTTGATGGGGAATCTAAAGGTAATCCTAGTGCATTAGGATGGATATGAGTTCTAATATATGATAAGGGTCAGTTTTTGGTAGCCTATGATAGAAACATAGGCATTCAATCCAAACACTAGGTGAAGGAATTGGTTTCTTTATGGGTATTAAAAGTTACTAAAGATTTAGGAGTTAAAAGAACTATTTTTTGAGGGTGACTCCCTTAACGTCATCAATTTCCATACTCATAATAACTCTATCAAATATATATCAACCACATAATGAAATAATATTCTATTATTATTTATTATTTTTAGAATGCTTACATTCAACATGTGTATAGAGAAGGCAATTGTATAATTGTTTACTTTGATAATAAGAGTCTTGTTGCTAAAAATTTCAAAACTTGACTAAGTGAGAATGAGTTACCTAACTATATCATTCAATAATTTGATAAAATGTTCACTAATATGGGTAATTAGGATTATTTTTAACTTTTAATTTATTTATAATTTTTATTCCAATGGTTGGGTCATTATTTTTTTCATGTTAAAGTTCCACAATTATGACTCATTCCATCTCTTATTTTCTTAATTATGATGTTTTTATAACCATAGTCTCACATGTTAGGATATCATTTTTTTGTATTTCTCTATGATTATTTTTATTAAATGGTAATCCTAAAATCGAAAGGTACATGTGAGGGGATTAAACAATAACCTTTAATTATTCTTCATTCAATTCCAAAATAGAATTGTTAAGTGTATGAAGACATACTCTGTTATTAAAATCATGGATAGTGATTTAGTAAGGGTAAAACCTTCTTCTATAGAGGATATGAAAAATGACACTAAGTTTTGGAAGATTATTCATACTAGAGGGCTCACTAATTTTATATAACATATTGATCATTATGACCAACACATTTTTAATAGATTTTTTGATAGTTGGAAAGATTGAATTTTGAATATTAAGGGGGTATTAGTTAAAATTTTAGAAGATTTTATTTCTTAGCTTATAGGTTTTAAGATTTAGGACTTTAAATACACCAAAAATAGCAAGGATTATAAATTTGAGAAGGAAAAGTTTCTATTAGAAAATGATGAGATCACATAGTATCATGGAGGGTATTTGAGAGAGGATAGCCCATAAACATAAGATTAAATTTATAAGTAGATTATTAAGTATGTTACTATTTAAATAAGGTACATGGTTGTCAATTATTACCATTTTAATATTTTCAATTACTTCATATATCAATTTTCTCTTAGTTTGCCTTTTTACATTCTTCACTCTCTAGAAATTTATGTCTTGGATGTTAATAAGTGAAAATAGAATCTCCCTTTACATCAGGTGGTCATTTTATAGATCCATAAGTTTTTATATCCATTAACCAAATGTGAGGAAGCCTCATCTCAAGGATCTATGTAGTTTAAAGAGGAATTTGAGAAGATTTTATAGATCCAAACAATTTATTAATGGGTTTGTGGAACAAGGTAAGTAAAATAAAGAGCAATCTCCTAAGACTATAGTGGATGACATTATGAGGGATCCTAAGTATAAAATTCTAGATGTTATTGAATTTTTTTAGCTATTGAATGCTTGTGGAGTAGAGGATTTAAAGGATGTAAATATGGTTGAAACCTCTAAATACAAGGAAAAATTTGGTGGTGAATTTTAAGCTATTTTTGTCAAGATTAAATAACAAAGTAAGATATAATAAATGGTTGAGGAAATTTACTTTCCAAAGGCTTTATTAAGGTGTTTCATGAAGCATCACAATATGATGAAAGAGTATATCAATAATACCAACCAAGAGGGGGTGATACTTTGCACTAAATCATAACTAGTATAGGTCATTATTCAAGTCCAAAAGATGAAATATAAATTAAATAGCATTGAAAGAGAGAATTAAAACCTCAAAGAAAACCTAGACATTTTAGTTGATTTAATTGGAGTTACAATGTAGAATTGTATTGTGAGTTAGTATGGCCTTCAACTTCTAATTAAGTGGAATTAGGAAGAATAGGGACCTAGGAGAAAGAAGGTATGGGCTTGGACAAAGAGATTGAAATTGATCATCAAACCCATGGGTTTTAAGTATGGATAAATATATTAATATAATGATGGATAACTAGGAGGAATAAATTGGAGGGCATAAGGTCATGTGAATACTACTCATTTTAGATCTTTGACTTGTTCTTATACTTTTTTGTTTTCTATTTTTTTAGTTCTCTCTTATTTATTTTTGTCTTAGTTGGGATCTAATGGCACATCTAACTATGTTTTCTATTTTTAAATGGTTGGGTCCCTACTTAAATCCCTCTTTTACCATTAATAAAAAATAGAACACATTCAATAAATAATCAAGCCCGCACACAAGAGAACTCAATGTAATGCAGAGTAATTATTCAAGGAGACCTCATACAAGGGGCATGTTCAAATTCCACACAATAAAAAATAATGACATATTTAAATGTCTAATCAAGATGGTATGACATATTCAAATATATAATAAACATATTTTGGCTCATGGGCTAATAGGAATGGAACACATTCAAATTATCCACAAGCAATACAATAGTAAGAAATGTAATAAACTAAAGGAAGTGAAAAATAAAGAAAACATAAGCAACCAACATAATCATATTATACTAATCCCTACATATATGTGTTGGAAAAACTGATATGTAGTATGGAATATCAATTACACTATGAAAACTATGGGCATAGATATATACATGTGTAATCATTAGCATATAAGATCAAATATGATAATGGATAAATGATAACAAAATATATGTAACCTGTATCAATTATGATCATAAAAAGTAGATTCCCCTAGGTTACTAAATGACATGAGTATACGAAAGATCCTACATCTAAAAATGAATAGCTCATGTGTTTGGGAATTCTTGTATCACACTCAAAGATGTGTGAAACATATATTTATATAGGGATGAAATGATATGTTATGTACTAACATAAATAAAATAAGATATATTCAAAAGAGCTAATAAAATCTAGGAATGATGAATATTTTTGAATGATTTGAATGTTTTTATATTCTATTGAATATTTGATTGTTCTAGATTTTTGGAAACTTGATTTTTGAGGATTTTTTTAATATTTTGGAAGAAAAAAGTCTATCCTATCATCCCATCAAATTTATTCTCATATTTAGTTACAAAATTAAAATATGGTATATGAAATTGACAACACCACCAAAGAGCATACATAGGTGTCACATCTAGATATTTAGAATATATGATATCATGTGTATATATATTAGGACTATGTGGTTGTGAATAAATAATAGTGGGAGTATGGGTTCATGGAACCCATCATTTAGTTCTTTTTTTTTTATTTGGAGTAACTATATTTGGAACCTATTTAATTTCTCTAGGTAACTAAATATGCTTTGTAGGTGTAATTGAGAATTTTGTGGAATTCAATATTTGCCTATGGTGTAAATGACTCTCAAGTATGGGCCACCTAAGAAAGGGTATTACCTATTTCTTACCCTTTCATGGATTATTAAAATTAGTATGTTTGCTAATTAGTAGTCTTGGGATAAACTTTTCTCATTCAATTGGATGTTCGTATGAAATTTTGGGAACTATGACTACCATGTTGGTATGAATGTATTTAATACACCCATACACTATGGAAGGTAATATGTAGAGTTTATGTGTTTTTATTTAAACATTTTAATTTTGTTCATGTAATATGTTTTAGATATGATTATTTAATGTGGTAAACTAATGGTAGTTATTCATTTACTTTGGTTTAATGATAATTGGGGAAATCACCACACAAAATCAAATCCATTTGATAAACATAAAGCTCAAATATAATGATCAAATGTTAAATAGGTTTTTGATCTTAGTTCTAATATTATAACTATTGTATCTTTAGGAGTATCAATTATATATGTTTAATCTATATTTGTGTGTGTTAGTTTTGTTACCCAAATATGTTGTATAGATATCTGAGTAGGCTCTATAAAACTTTGCTCAATTCCTTCTCCACATGTCCCTATATAAATAACTATGTCAACCAATGGCTCCTTATTAGGATTAGTGTGAGAATTATTATTCATAGTAGAGGGTACACTAGGAGAAGGATTATTTCTATTTGTTTATTTATGTGAAGGTTGATGGACCACATGTTCCTAAAAAGGAGTATAATGGGATGCCTTGACCCTATTATGATGACCTATAAAATAATAAGAGGAAATATACTTTGATGTGTCTTTATAAAGTGCAATAATATTTTGATCTATAATTTTTGATATATTTTACCTTACTGTAAAATAATTATTATCATGATGTCCATTAATACCATGGTTAGTGAAAATCTATGTCATGGATGGTAGTAATTTAGAAGAATATTAATCAACTATTTATACAATATTTTATGCAATATGTCATGTGTTATATCTCTTCATTGATTAAAATGAAGTGGTTTCCTATAAGTAGAGGTATAGATTTTAACTGTAGGAAAAATTTTGTATGTATATTATTTACTTTTGTGTAAAAAAATTATTGTTTATTCCTTGGTATGTAATGTCAATTTGGAGTAAGGTATTTGAGGTGGCTCATGATCCCTCTTTCTTTGTGTTTTTTTTTTTAGGAATTTTTTTAAACATGTTTTTCATTTAGTTGAAGTAGCAAGTGATTTAGTATTAGTAGTTGTTAATGCACATGCATATTTATGTACATCCCAATATAAAGTATTGAAATAAGTAAAGGGCTTGTGCAATACTCTTTATCAAAGTGGATAAATAATATTATTACTAAATATGAATTGTGATTATAAATCCAAGGGCATGTAGCTCAATCAATACAAGATATTAAATCTAATAGTATAGTCTTGAATAGAATCATTCTCATTTTGATTTAAGGCTTGAAAATAATACTATTATAGCATTGTCAACTTATGCTTATGGAAATTAGATAAGATGACATCTTCATATTTTTTAAATGTTTGTAAGAACCCATTTTTAATGATTTATAACTAATATATATCCTATTGAGTTAAGTTTTCATGGAAATATTTAAGTAATAATTCCATCTTTAGCTAAATGGTCAGAGGAGTATATATTATTTCAAATGACTAGTAGGATATTAATAACCATCTAAGGGAGAAAACATATGCATGAAAAACTAGAAGGATAGGGATTATTAAAAAAACATAACATTTAAGGAGTTGATACTTTAAGGTATTATCATTAAAGATAGCCTCATGGGAGGAAACTTACAACTTAAGGGTATTCATTTGACATTGAATGTCTCCTATAGTATTCATCATAAATAAAACATCACTATATGGAATTGGTAAATAGTTTGAAGATGTGAATATAGGTTATAATTTACCATCGACATAAAATATATGAATCATATGATCTTTACCATCATCCTTGCATTCTATGGTAGTATCATCACATGGTTTGGAAACACTAGGTAAAGGAACATCCATGTTACATGATGAGTTAAGAAAAATCATGATATCATTTTGGATGTTATGAAGGTTAATACAAATATATTGGAAATGTGTTATACTATTTTCAATTTCATGAGAGACAATAGGAATAGGGAATGTGACTTAATTTTATTTATTTTATAATGGCACATGTTTTTGAGCAAAAACATGTTAAAAAGGGAGAAATGGAAGTGTGCTCTATTTTTATGTAAATATCACCATCGAAAGTAAAAATACAAGTTTCACTTTCATTTTTTAATTCAAATGAGGAATGGATATATGATGTAATATCACTTTCTAATTTTGATATATCATTGTCATATGAGAAAGGAGAACTAACATTTACATCTTGAATTTATTTATTTCTACTTCACTTAGGAAATTATTTCATTATGGACCCTTTCAGAAATGTGCTTTGATGTTTATCTTGGATTGTAATAAGGGTGGGAGAACATATATCTATACTATTTTTAATATCATTATCAATTTCATCTCTCAAACATAAAAATATATGGGGATAAGTAGTACATGCATTTTTACCTTTTAGATCTAGAGATAGAGAAGTAATATCACCATTTTTATTTACATGAATCAAATAAGGAATAAAATATTAAATTTTAATAATATTTTTAATATAATTAAGACATTAATTCTTTATAACAAGCTCATAATTGACTAAATAAAATGTTAATTAAACTATTTGCTCATGTTTTGAATGCTCAAGTATCTCATCATTATAATCATAAACATGAAATGCATGAGAGAAATTAAAACTAGGCTCTTCACATCCCTCTTAAAAATATGTGGAATCATAGTCATAATCATAGGGGGAATAAGGATTTATGCCACCAATGTCACCAAATTCATCAATATTTATATTTTTATTAATGGTATTTTCGTTGTTGTAATTATAAGAAGTTGACATAAAGGAAAACAATTTATTACAATTTTTTTAGCCATAAGAGCCTCATAAGTAATATATTTATCATTAGGAGGATTAATAAAAAGATCAAAAATATGATATTTTTTAAGGTTATCAATAAAATAATCCATGGTGAGGATTCTAAGTTTGTACATAACCACATAGGAAAATAAATGAAAGGCCTAGGAAAAAATATAAAGAAGCATTCCTTGAGATATGCCCTTAAAAATAAATTTGGATTTGAAAAATAAAATATATAAATATGAAAATAATCCTCTTTATAAGGAAAAAAATCCTAATGGAATTTAAGGCTTGGTTAAAATATAGAGAATAAGTTCATCAGATGTTTAACCTAAACCTTAGAGATTTTAAAAAGGATATTAGAGGCTATTATTCTCCCAATCTGATGCAAGGATGAGTTATAACATGGAAATTTAGATCATTATATATTAGTCACACAAATCAAGTGTGAATATATATAATCTAGTGAGAGTGATAAAATCAACTCATCCTATAAATATGGTGAGATTAGATTATTTAGTCACTCCAATCTATAAATCTAATGAGGTTGAATGATTTAATCATGTCAGGTTCACCATATGTTTAAACCTAAATTTAAAATGGATGGATATGGTTAATAATATATAATTGGTTCAATCACAAAGGTGATAAACTAATATACATCATGCCAGTTAATTAGAAAACTTAGATAAATAATATCTAAATTATATAATTGAGATTGCTAAAAATAGTAAAGTACAACTACTGAAATATATTTTAATAAATAAGAAATAATGGTACTTAGTTGGTTTACTTTGTGTTAGTAGATCTGAACTGGAAATAAATGTAAATTATTTAGGATCAATATCCTAGATCATTCTTTATATTTTATAAATTAAACTTATGTGGCCCTATGGCATAGGTGTACCTATGTAATAATGATGGATATAGATGTTAAAAACTTCATTATTTTGGGGTTTTTGTTGCTTTTCTACTAATGTATTGATATCTAGCATGTAGACTATCACTCTTCATTGATTGATCAAATCCTAGCTCTTCACTCTTTTTCACCCTTTGAATGAGTTTTCTAAAAAATGGGTTAGTAGGCTCATGGTTGACCCAAAGGAAACTATATTAATGGTAATTACATACATATATAATATTATAATGACAACCTCAAACTTATTTATTTATCCTCTATGTGTTAGAAAGTGTGTGCTCAAGGGTGAAATACACTATATTAAGATGCATATAGTGATCTAGATTATAATTTAAAAATTATAACTAATGCATTATTATTTGAATGGTTTATACATGTAATATGACTTATCCAATGCTTGATATAAAAATAAGGATGAATAGTGAATAATAGAGTTATTTTGTGTAATTGATTTATTTAGCTTTGATAGGTGTTTTCTTGCTATGTTTCTAGATGAGGAATGAGAAGGCTTAGACTTGTATTTATACAACATTTTTTAAAAATATATCATGGTAGGGTTCAATAAGATAAATAGTTTGATCCATAGGTTCCAAATAATTTTACATTTGAATGAATTTTTCCAATTGGCAACTAGATAAGGATATGGACACTATTGTCAATGGTAGTGTTTGTATGTGGCTGGTAGTGTCCAGAAGGCTAGAAAATAGGTTTTGAAATAAAACTAGTAATGAAGGGTGCTCATTAGGTTTTAATATTTTTTAATTAGGATAATTAATTCATTATATTTATATAAATTTAACTTATGTATATAATTTAATCATAACGATATGAAAAGTGTGATCATTTTAGTAACATGGAGGTATATAACTTAAGGGTCAATCTATGATTGATATTCTTCAAATGCACAAGATTGAGATGTTATAAATATTTAGTTTTAGTATCTGTGATTGATATTATTCAAATACACAAGATGATATTACTATGTTAAAGGAAATAAATGTGTACTTAGGTGTGTATAACACACCTTGCCATTTCTTAATCACACTTTACGTGATTTTCTAGTGTATAACCTATAACTAAGAGCATGTTATAGTATACATTAGTGCATATAATATATAATTTTAAATTATTGAATTGTTTTAAAATAAATAGAATGAGGAAGGAGTACACTTGTGTGTCAATGTAGCCATGTTGTCTCTTGATACTTTTGCTTGGTAAATATTCTTCATTACAAAACATTCGAGTTGGAAAAGTTTCAATCCATAACCTTAGATATTTAAAGAGGGAGATTGGAAGGTATTATTCCCCAAATCTAATTTAATAATGAGTTATGACACAACTATTAAGATCATTATATCTCAATCGCATAACTCAAATGTGAATATATATATAATCTAGTGAGTGTGTATGATTTAATAAACTCATCCTATAAATTTGGTGAGGTTAGATGATTTAATCACTATAATGTATAAATCTAGTGACATTTAATGATTTAATAACTTCAACCTATAAAATTAGCCCACTGCTATAGTAGGAAAGTCTTTATAATAGTACATCTTGGTGTGATTGATGCATCCTGATGACTAGTATGTGTTTTAACTATTTAGGACCTAGGGTATATAAAATCATATCTTGTTAAAGGGATGACTATATCATTAACTTAGAATGAATATAAGAAAAAATTGATTTAACAATCCTTTCCCAAAATAGTAAATATGTTAAGAAAGTGTACTTATCTAGAGTAAAATAGGTATTTATATGGCTTAGGAGGTTGAAATAGGTTGGAAAAATAGTCAAACACCTTTCGTTCTATGATTATAACTAAAATATAGCTTTGGATAGTAGCATCCTTATATGGAGAATAGCTCCATGTGGTTCTAGTTTCCAATTATGGTTCTATTGCCTCTCCTAGAGGAGTTGTCTAGAACTTTTAGAGAAGCTACAGGAGGTTTTGGGGGACTTGTAAGTGGTTTTATCTCATCTAGAAGATTTTCTAAGTTACTATTTTTGTTGAATATCTTCTAAAACCCTAATGAGTACCTACACACACAAAAATAGAAAAAATGAAAAATAAAGGGGAGAATTTGGTTGTGGGATATTAAAATTGTGTATAGAAAAACCCCTATTGTATTGGCTACTACCTATATTAACCCCAATACTAAGGATCTTATATCACATGTAGTTTTCCCTTAGGGAATGTTCATAACCAATGTGTATGGTATGCTATAACGACTTTCACTTAGGCCCTTTTTTTATCAAGCATGCAATGTCTAGATATAATAGCTAAGTAGTATATAGAGTATTGAGTTGTATTATTGATTGATTTTATGTGATTATGTGACAAAATAGTAAGTTATATATGTAAACTTCTTTGTGAGGATATTTATATATAAGAAACCTTGATTGAATATAACACCTTGATCACTAGATAAAAGTCAAAAAATAGGGATAAAAACATAAGAGAAGGCTCAAGGGAGGGTTAGGACCCAAAACATAGGATAAAGTGACTCTAAAATTCTAGATACATAATTGGACACTAATGCCACATGGTGATAATATCATGATAATAGTGGTATTGTCTTGAAGCCTAAAAATAGAGTAAAAACCAAGTAGAACAAACTAGGGGTCTCTATGATTGTTAGGAGGTGACTTAGGATAATTAGGGGTGAAACAAATAGGGAAATTAAGGCATAATAAAGATTAAAAGACCCAAAATCACCATACTAACAAGGGTTATATTCATCACTAAGACCTTCATGTGAAAAAGAAATAAAAGACATAGTACTTATGGTTTTTTGACCAAATTTAGGTTGTAAACATTTGCCCCCATTTTATTCTAGTAATGTAATGAAATGGAAGTATTAGAATAAAATAAAAGGAGGAATGTGTACCTTCACTCACATATGTGGATGTGTTATGGAAGTATCTCACTTCTTGGCTAGAAAAGTGAATATGAGCTAGAGTAAAATATGTGAAGAGCAAATCCATAATCTGGGTGCCCTCTCTACTAAATTAAAATAGTGAATTGAATCATGAGGAATAAAACCCTATTTTACCCCCACCTTGATATCTGGACTAAATTTGAATATCTAAATCAAATATGTGGATAAATAAGGCCTATTTCCCCCCATTCTAACATGTGTACTAAATTTGAGTATGTAAACTAAATATGTGGAGAAACAAGGCTTGATTGCCTACACTCTAATATGTGTATTAAATTTAAGTATGTAAATTGGGTTTATTGGAATGATATGGATCAACCACTATAAATGGTCATGTGAACCAAATTGGTGAAACCCTAATGTCATCCTTGTGATAGCTTGGTGATGATATGAGTATAACCTGGTAATCTAAAAATAGAGAGCAATGGTGTGCGCTCTACATCATGCCCCAAATCCTAACATCTAAGTAATGTAGTTATGTATCTAAACATTTGTATATCTAATTAAAATTATATATCTAAGCAAAACTATATATCTAAGTAAAAATATATATCTACATGAACCTATATATCTAAATCAAACTATATATCTGTGTCAAACTATATATCTGTGTAAACTTGTATATCTACATCAAACCTATATATCCAATACTTATATTTATAAGTCAAACTATATATGTAAGTGAACCTATATATTTTAGTTAAATTGTATTTATGTAAACATTTATATCTTCTAAATATTTATATCTGAGTAGACATATGTGTCTAAATATATATATCTAATTAAACTTATGTGTCTAAATATTTGTATCTTAGTAGACCTATGTGTCTGAATATTTGTATTTGAGTGACTTGTGTGTATTTATCCCCCTTTTGGTGAGATAATTGAGATTGAGGTAAGGGTGTCTAGCCAAAAGTGGTAACTACCAAATGTGTTGGTGTTAATTAGTAAGGGCAATGTTTTTTTAAGTTTGAATATTTTGTCTATCATGACGGAGTCAATTTTTAAAATTGGTAATGGGATAGACATTTGGTCTATATAAAATTTATTATATTAAATTAGTTTTATCATTTTGTATAGCTAAATGTGATCAAGATATTGGTTTAACCAATATAGGGTAAGGAACATTGATTTTAAGTCCCACATGCAATAAATATCTTGTAAATTAGAGTTACGGTTCTCTAAATAACATGTTGGCAAGAATTTGGTATTAGTTGGTGAAATTGGCATGCAAGGTCAACCTTATTAAGGTGTGAATTTGATAAATGTGACTTAAATAGGTTATTTTATTAGTTTTATAATTTAATTTAATCATTTGAGTTTATAGTTATTGTTTTAATAAGCTAGAGAATATGTTGAGGAGATGAGGAGTGATTTTGACCAGGTATGAAGAAGAGGAGGTGTTTATCCAGGCTAGGGAGGAGGTTACCTTTGTAAGGAGCCTATACATTTTCTTGTTTTTTTCATTTGTAGAAAAAAATTTACTATTTTTATTGAAAATATAGTATTCTAGGGCCATTTTTTGGAAATGTGGTGCTTATATCCTAATATTGATGCTAGTTTCCAAAATAGTGTGCAAGTGTCCTAAATATGGTGTTATTGTCTAGCACTATTATCATGTATGCAATTTTAATGTCTAGTAGGCCTAGTTTATGATGTTTATTATTATCAACTAGTGTTTTATGACTATTTTTATTTATTGATCTTATATTTTTTATGGTTAATTCCATATTTGGTTATATTTTTATAGGTTGATGCATGCATGAGAGAGTTTTTGAGTGGCTAGATGATGAAGACCTTACAGGGTCTACCCTTGAAAAATGCTAAGATGGACATGGTAGAGAGAGTTGGTTTATGTCATGTGGCATCCTTAAATTTGATGCCTGAGGATAAACACATGATGACTGCACTATGTGAGAGGTGGGATGTAGATACCTACATGTTTTGATTACCTATTGGGGAGATGACTATCATTGTGAAGGATGTGTATAGGATCTTATAGTTAAGTATTATTAAAAGGAGAGTCATATTGCAAGATTATACTAGTGATCAAACTATATATTAGGATACTAGGTATTTTACTACTATGTCTGCAAGGACTCATCATACAAGGAGCCATAATGATATATTATTGTCATTGATTGTCACAATAGATATTCCAAAATTGTATAAGTTCTTAGTGATTTTATTGGCTTATTTATGGTTGTAGATGGGAGTGGGGTATTGATCTCCTATAGGATGCATGAGATAGTGCAAGACATATAGGAGAATGGTACCATATATTCATGAGATCATACTATGATAGCCCACTTATAATAAGATTTATACCATTTTATGTAGGAGATATGTGTCTAAGGTATTAGATCTTTGACACTATTACACTATTAGGCATATGAGCATATAATAATGAGTAGATCAGCATTACCTCACAAGGTGACGGGCCCACCTACAGTAGTTTTAGAAAAGTAGAATGGGATGACCCACATTTCTAGGAGGAACATGATGTAGTGTTAGAAGGCACTAAATAAGTTGATGGCTAAAGACATTATATGGAGGTCCTACAAGGGTTAGTCATGATGGCCTAAGGATGATGCTTAGCTGAGATAAGTTCAAGTGAGTAATTGGTTACATAACCATTGCATCAATGTATATGACAAGTTCTTATATGAGTTGGTGACATAATATTTTGGTGTTATTTAGGATGTTCCCCTAGTGCCAGTGGTGTGTTTAAGGAGTTCTCAAGATTTATTAAGGCTAGGTAGTAGGCCTAGACCATAGACTTTATAGTTAGACCCAATTCCATGTACAAAGTAGGATATAGTGATTGACATACCATATGTGGATGATGTAGGAGCCACTAATTCCTATATATCCTAGTAGAGAGATCATAGATGGGTACCTCTATTTCTAAGAGGTGGGATTGTTGTAGAGAATATACTAGAAGTGGAACCCCTTAGGGTTGTCAATGGCAAGTTATCATTGTTTGTTTGTGTATTCTATGTATTTGGTTACTTATTTACTTGGTTGGGAATTAGATGTATTGTGTTAGTATGTGTAGGTTCATGTGATGATAAGTATTGGGAAACTACCATAGAGTATGTGAAAGTAATAGCATAGCATATTCTTGATGATGTCATAGATGATAGATTAGTGGAGAGGGCCATGGATATATTAGTGTTCATACCCATTTGTTGAATCGATCTACCATATCTACCTTGGTGTATAGGCAATCAAGTGTAGATAGGGATGAGGCATGCATGGTTTTATAGAGATAGACCATGATCTCACTTGATTTTATGAGTGGGGTAAGTTTCTAGATAGTGGATGATTACATACATCTACAATGAGATCATGTAGAGTGTATTATCGAGGAGGGCATGTTTCATGAGAAATAGTGTAGATACAGTCATTAATTAAGGTCACAGACAGATAATGGGGCCTTAAATACTAGTATGGATATGTCTAAAAGTGAGAGTGAGGGACCTAGTCCTAGTGGCCATGTTCATATTATTAAGTGATGTACAATATTTGTATTGAAACTATGTTCTAAGTTATATATATGAATGTTTATTTTTTATATGAGCTTTGTGTATATTGGTATCTCAATCTGGTTATATTATGCATGTTTTCATGAGTTTAATTATGTTAAATGGTGATAATGGGATGTGGTATTTTTATAAGTAATGGTAAGGAATTATTTTATCTATTTAGAAATATTTAATCAGACATGTGTGGTGGACTAGGAATGTTATTTGTTGGTATAGGTCTTATAAGTGTTTTATAGGATATCTACATATAGATAATGCAACTAAGGTATGGAATATTTTAACCCATATGTCATGGTGAAAAAATTACCATACTAATCATGTTGTGTCGGTATATAAGTAGGCTTTGGAACTGAAACTATGTGTGATACACTGCTAGTGTCTAGGTATGTAAACATTATAATAAAGAGCTTGATTGGCTATCATGATAAAATTATGCCTGTGTTCTATAATATCTATATAATATCTTGATTTGATAATATTATTTGTTCTAATATCTATGATCTCTTTCAAATATATTAATTGGTGGTCAAACTAAGTCTATGTTATGATCTATGTGATTATTTCCAAATATCTTAATTGGTGTGAGAATTGAGGTTGTATTCTAATGTATGTTATCATTTCAAAAAATATTAATTGGTGTGTGAAATAAGTCTATGCTTTGATCTCTATGAATTGGATACCATCTATATTGAACCTATGGTTCATGATATCACTCAAAAATAGGTGTCCTAGAAACCACATACCTCATACGATGAGTAACTAATGGCTCCTTAAAGACATCATCCTAGGATAAATCTAACATATAAGATTGTGATCTAGAAGACTATGGATACTAATATCTTAGTACCCCTATGTGAGTTCTATAATTCCTTGATTAACGTATTGGTTAATGCAGTCTCAAAGAGCATAATAGTTATTGTCTGAATGTCTATTTATCTTATGAAAATTATGATATGGATTGTTTTTTACCCTATGAAAATGGTGTAATTGATGATGATTATTAGGAGGAATAATGATCATCTCTTTATCTAATAATGTAATCAATATGTCATGATGCCTATCCATGTCTAAAAATATATAACCCCTCTATGTGTGTCATGTGATCTACTCATTATAGGAGGTGGTTTATGAAGTGGCTCTTTGCCCTTGTTGAGTATCTTTATTGGTTATTTCTATTCCAGTGGTTTCTTAATAAATATTAAAGTATGTTATTGTACCATGTTATATGACTATGACTATGATATTTCTAAATCCAAATCTATCTCTAAATGTGTCTCAACTAGTCTCAGCTTTTTCTCTAATCCCATAGCTATGTAACATAGATGTCTGAATGATTTGAATGTCTCATATAATAATTTATCTTAAAGAGTAAGAATGAGGACTCTAATAAAAATGTGTTGTACCTTTAAATATTTTTACTAGTAGATCAATTGATGCATACATGTTTTTAATATAAAAATGTATTCATTTGTTATTTGTGATTGTCCCTAGTATAATGAAGTTAACCTCTGATATGTGACTTGAGGTCCCCTATTTTGAATATAATGCATGATAAAGACTTATTATAACTCATATTATGTGTATAGTTAACCACTAGGGAGCGAATTATTAAACCATTGTAATTCTTGATCATCTAGAGGTTGAAGAAATAACTATAATATAATCAAATAGCTAGTGACATCTGTCATAGTTTTATTATATGCTTTGAGATGCAAGTATGGATCTCCATTTCCATTTAACTTTGGTAATGTTGATATCTTTAACATTGATGGAAAATTTTAATTAAAGTTTCTATGGAGGATGGTATTATTATAAATGGCATTGGAATCCACCCATGAATGATATGTTTTAGTTTCTAATGTGAGATGTTGTACTTATTGTTTTAAATCACCCACAACATGCATCAAAGTGATTACCTCTTTTGAAGTTATATTATCATCATCAAGAGGTTCATTTAATTCTTGAATTGTGTTATTTATCTTAGCCGTTTGTATATTGAATTGGTAACCTTATTTAGGGAGGATTGGTTTTCTCTATGTAACCTTTAGAGGTGTGATATCTTGTACTTGGTTAGAGGGAAATTAACTATCACCTTAATTTAGTTTAGATTGAGAAACAATTTCTATTGTATTAAGGGGGTTGAGGGAGATTCATGGTATATCTTATTATTTTAATTTTCAAAGAAGTATCACATGATAATGGACTAGAAGGTACTTTATTATCATGTGAATGTAAGTTATGTAGACTATAAACATAAGCATAATTTGTGTATTTTTTTAATGTGTCCTAGCAATTGTTTTAATAAGAGAAATAGGCAAAGTAGGAGGAGAAATAGAAGGTGTAGACTCCATGTATTCTTCACCATAATCATATTAATCATCATTACTCCAAGGTTCATCAAAATTAGAGTTTAATGCACTTTTACAAATAAGAGTAGAAGAGGTATCATTCACATTCTCACTAAGAGAGAGAATAAGAGAAGATTTTAACTTTTTACTAATATGCAATGTATGATCATGTGTGGGTGTAATGAAATACATTTATTTCCTAGCTATTTTTGGATTGAATGAATTAATTTTACTTTAAATCTTGGAGTTAAGGGTCGAATAAATATAAATAATGTTTTTATTTTTCATATTATGACATGTAGGAGAAGAATTAGAAACATTTGCATTATTAGTACATTGCAAAAAATCATTACATTGAGCTTGGAATATAAAAGAAGGTGATAAAATAATTTCATATACCTTAGTTTGTGCATTTTTAAAAGGTGGAATATCATTGGTATATGATTTTTGAATTTAATTAAGAAGGGTAAAGAAGATGCATTAATCTTATCTACTTTACTTGAATCATAAAAAAGTAGATTTTGTGTATTGCACTTATATTGATTTAATTTGAATAAGGAGGTAGTGAAAGTAGTTGAGATGCTATGATCACATTGGAAAAATCACTACCAACAAGACGTTATTTTGGAATTTTATTGTTAATTTGATTTTGAGGTGTAAGAGAAGAGGGAGAGGAAAGCAAAGAAGATGTATCTATTAGATCCTCATCAATCATGCTCATAGTAATCCTCATATCCATCATTACAACAATAGTCATCATCATCATTATAAATGAAATAATTATCATGTTTTAATGAAAAATATCAAAAATTTGTCTATTAATTATTATAATTATGATAAAGAATCATAAATTCATCAACTGGGTGAGGGTTAGGAGGCTTCTTAAATTTCATTTTAAACTTACTAAAAAAGATAATGCAAATAATGAATATCAAACACAAAAGAGGTAGAATGTAATCTAACATAAGTATATGTGAAACTTTGATAAATATTTAACCCAATGTGTATAATAAATTAGGATTTTAATTAAAACCTCAATTGTTAGTATTTGGATGTACAAGGACCTAGTATGTGGATCTAGGTTTCTAAATGAGGGTTATTTTTCAAAAATATACATTACATTAAATTAATGAAACCCTAACATATGATTATTTTGAATGAGATAGGTTGTAAAAAAAATAGGAAAAAATAGAAGTTTGTAATCCTAATTTAGTGCACAAAAATTAGAAAAAGGTAAATCCTAGGTAAAACTAGGGTTTTAAGCAATATTTGAATTAAGATGTTTTCACCAAATGTTTTAACCATTTAGGACCTAGGTTGTGTAAAATAATATGTTGTTAAAGGGTTGAGTATAGAAATAAATTGGAATGAATATAGGAAATAATTGATTAAACAAACCTTCCCAAAATAGTAAATATGTAAAGAAAGTGTACTTATCTATAGTAAAATAGGTATTTCTGTGGCTCAAGAGGCTAAAATAAGCTAGAGAAATAGTCAAACACCTTTCATTCTATGAATATGGTTAAAATATTTCTTTGGAAAATAACACAATTATATGGATAGTGGTGCCATGTGGAACTAGAGTCTAATTATGGTGCCAGTGTCTCTCATGGAGGATCTATTTATAAATTTTAAGAAAGATGCAAGAAGTTTTTGGGGACCTATAGGTGGTTATATGTATTTCAAAAGCTTACATGTGTCATTTTTTTAATTTAATATCTTTCAAAACCCTAATGAGTACCTACACACATGAAATAAAAACCAAATCAAATGCAAAAGAAAGGAAAAAAATTAGGTTGTGGGATATTATGATCACATGGAGTAAAACCCCTATCCTCCTGGCCACTTCCTAAATATACCTCAATGCTAGGGGTCATAAATCACATGTAGTTCTCCCTTAGGTAATGTGAATAATAAACACACATTGTATTCTATAATTACTTTCACTTAGGCCCTTATTTGTACAATCACACAATGTCTAGATGTACTAACTGAGTAGTATGCAAAGTATTGAGTTGTACTATTGATTGATTTTATGTGACTATGTGCCAAAATAGTAAGTGCTAGATGTAAAATTTCTTGTGAGGCTATTTATATATAATTAAATTTGATTTTAATATAAGACCTTTTTTGTTGGCCAACAAGTCATAAAAAGGGGATAAAAACATAAGAGAAGGCTCAATCTAGGATTAGGAACCAAAACATAGGAGAAAATGACCATTAGACACAAGACATAATTAGAAACTAGTGTCACATGCTTCTATTGTCCCAATAATGACACTAGTGTCTTGAGGCCTAAAAATAGAGTTAAGATCAAGTAGGATAGGCTAGGTCCCCCTGTGATTGTGAGGAGGTAAATTAGGACTACTAAGGTGTAAAAATTATGGAAAATAAGATATAAGAAAGATCAAAATATCTAAAATGACCATGTATATTCATCAATAAGACCTTCATGTGAGAGTCCAATAAAATACATAGTACTTGTGGTTTCTTGACCAATTTAGGGTGTATAAATTATGAAATGGAATGTGACATGAAAAAGGTGAACCCACCAAAATTTTATGGAATAGTTATGGGTTGCAGATCTAAAGAGTGATGTAGACACCTAAATTTAATTTAGTATCTAATTTCACCTATTAAAATTAATTATTATTTAACATGTTTAAATTCAAATTCATTACATTTCCTTCCTTTTTTAAATAACTAAATAATTTAAATTTAATCAATGATGCACACTTTTAATCCAAATTTAATTGTTAAATCTAGATTTTCCACCTCACCCAACATCCTCCACTTTTATCTCCCTCATGTGTTGACTCACTCAATGAATCCCATAACTTCCTCAACTACCCTTGAGTCATACCTTGACCTATCAAATAAATAGACCCATTCTTGGTGACTCAGCTAACCAATTCCCTATTTATCTCAACCATTTGAACTAGTCATCATCCTCATGGATGAGGACCCATTCTCCACCATAGATTATTTGTATAATTCTAAATATTTAGATAATCATACACCTTCCAATATGTCGTCTAAAAACCTATAAATATGCATGCAATCCATCACTTTCATCCATCCACCTTTAATATGATGAGTGTTATTAAAAGTCTAAATGAATTTAAAGTGAATCAAATCCATCAAGAGTGCATTTTCTTATAAAAATGCTACCCAATCCCCATTTGCATTAGAGAAAGGATTGAGCATCCACATTCCATGCAAAGAGTAAATCTACCATTGATCGCACAATGGAGAATGTGATGAACTTTGCATGTGTTTGTAATTATTTCTTTGCTAGTTTAGCTTCTTCATTTCCTTGATAAATTTTGGCATGTTTGATGGGACCTTCCTTCATATTTTACATCTCACAATAATCATAGGTGCATTTCAAAACATTTTCAAATTGATTCTTTTAATTTTTATTTTTCATATACATTTGATCTTAGTATTGGTAGTTTTTTTGAAGTTGAAGGTTGTTTTATTGTGTTTTCCATTTAGTTGCATGCATTTTCTACATAATTATGAATTCAGAGACTCTAGCAGTGAAACTATAATAGGAAGGTATGAAATCATCACTCCCCCTATTTTTATAGTCTTTTGATAGTTTTATCCTTTCCATCGTCATTCTTCTTCATTTATGCTTCTATCTATGTTTTTTTGTTTTTAAAAATATCTATTTTTGTTTATATATAAAATTGGTGAGTTTGATTATGATTTAGGACCCTTTAACTATAAAATAAACTAAATAAATTATGAAATCATCATCCAACTATGAAATCATCCTCTCTATTTTTTTATTTTTCTACATAACATTGAAATTGCTTAAGTCAACTATGAAATTGGAGACTTTAACAATGAATTCAGTGAATATAGCTATGAAATCATTTCATAACTATGAATTCATTTTGTGTTTTTTTTGTTTATTTTCTGTTTCTAACCATTAAAATTTGTGTGTTTCTATTTGACTATGTATTTTTGGATTTGTCATAAAGGCTTGTTTTTCTCTTATTCTTCGGTTTTTTCTAACATTAGTTTAGGTTGCATTGACTCTAAGCTAAAACAAAATTTCTAAAAAATTATTTGTAGCTCACTAGTCATAGAAAAGTTTCATAAAGGCTAAAATAAAACCAATTTTTTTTCATATTTATTACTAACATTTTTATTTCATTTCTATTAATTATCTCACACTAGATTTATTAGTGTTAATTCATTTCTATTTCCCAATATTTTGTGTGTGTTGTGAAGTTATGTAATATCTTCCCTTGGAATCACATTGGTGATGATAATTGTGAATCAAAATTAATTTTAAAACTTTTTTGTTACCCAATTTGTGTTTGTGTGTATGCTCTTCCCTTGGTGCCACATTGGTGATGATACCTAGAAATTAGAGACAAGCATTAACTTTTTATTTTTATTTTTCTAGGGGCTATACTGACCATATATTTCACCACCATGTGATAGGACAAACCCTATGTACTAGTAGGGTATATAAATTGAGATCTAATTATTTCAAATTCCTACGTGATTGTGTATTTTAAACACATCATGATGTGAGTGAATTTCATGCTCTAATACCTAGGGTTTCAAAATTTGCCTTGAATTATGAATTTACTGATGTCAACATAATCAGACCACTACAACTATGTTTATCATAATTAGGATAAAACCCAATAGTGTGCATCTATTCAATCAACTTCTTATGTAGAATTAGGGCTTGACATATTGAAATATATATCAGAGGATTCCCATTTAGATAATCTTGTGAAAACCTTAAGCCTAGGATAGCTTATTTGTTATTTAAATTTGGTGCATTGGCTAAAAATTAATGCTGATAAGTTACCCTCCACACACCCTTGATATTATTTTTGTATATGTTCTTCAAGTGACCTAATAAGGATATTCAAGCTTGTATTGATGTATCTTGATGAATTGGGTATTAGGGAGTGTTGTAGACTCCATGAGGATGTTCTGTGAGTATTTTGGAGGTGTGTTCAATCTATCCTGAGTATGAATAGTGCTTAAGAAGTTGTTTTTATGTTTAATAATGGTGTCCCTATGTATAAGGTCTCTATTTGAGTTGTTTGAGCATACATATAAATGAGATAAAATGATTGTGATCATTTGAGGATGTCAAAATGGAAATAGGGAGTGGACTCATATATTTAAAAGTGATCATGTGTTATTGTTTTACTTGAGGGTGAGATAAATGGTTGAATAGGTCTCTATGAGACCTATAAGGGCTACAAGGGCCTTATTAAAGGGTGTAGTTCCTTAAGGGTGACCCATAGATGTTATGGCTGACCTATGAAGAGTGTATTGTGTTATTTCTTCATGTGAGGGATGCCTTACAGGATAAGGCATGCTTAATGGCTGACCAAGGTAGTGTTTATCAATATTTCTCTATAAATAGTGAAATCAAAGATGGTGATTTTTAGTCTTTGTGTGAGAGACTAAGGAGAGATTAGAGATAGGCTTGTGTGTGTGTTTTATGGATAAAATGAGGGGTATAGTTCCCTAAGGATGAGTTAAAGAGAAAAATAAATTGAGGACTATTTGTATGACTTGTTGGTCATAATTCTATTGGTAGAATAGTGTACTTGTTACTTGAGTGTGAACAAAGGTGAAGTGTGATAAGTAGAGGACCATCATTAGGTGTTTTTGACATCATTTTATATGTGGATGTGTTCATATGTATTTTTATGTTATCTCAAAATATAAATTTGTTGTAGCCCCCTTACAAGGTAGAACTTGATAAAAGTTCTAATTATTATTGCATCTCAGCTAGATAGGTGTGGCAACATCTTATGGGATTGTACTCTCACTAAATAGGAATTGTAATTCCTTGATCATTTGTAGATGGTCTAAATTAGATCTTGTTATTATAGGATAGTATTATAATTTTAGTTTCTAGTGGGTTTTCTCCCCTAAGAGGGTTTCCCATATATGTCATGTGTTATGTGATTGATCTTACATTGTCTCTCTTGTTATTTGATGTGAATGTTGTGTATGATTCATTAATGTTTGTGGTAACTAATTAAGTCCTTGTAAAGATAAAAATTTAATTTGGATTATTTGGGATAACTAATTCAACCCTGCTTTTAGTGATTGTACCTCTAATAGTTAGTATTATAGATAGGTCCTTTGGTAAAGGCTTAACAACTTAAAGGTGATCTAAGGTAGAATATTGGTAATCATCAAGGGGTTTTATCTACTAAGTAAATTAATGGATCCAATTATGATTTTTAGAGTGAAATGATGAGGACATATATTATTTCCTTAGGGTTTGATGTATGACAATCTATTCTAGATGGTTATGTTGCTCCTATTATTCCTCCATCTAGTGTTGTAGAAAAGAAGTTATTTGAGAACAATTCCAAGGTGATGAATGATATCATTTATGGTTTTTTAGAGACTGAATACACCAAGGTAATTCATTTTACATCTTCTAAAGAGATATGGGACAAAATGAAGATAATTTTTTAAGGAGATTCAAAGGTCAAGCTTGTTAATTTATAGACTCATAGAAGGAAATTTGAAGTCTCAAGATGAAGGAAGAAGATTTTATGGTATTCTTCTTATAGAGAGTTGATGATATTGTGAACATCATTAGAGGTCTTGGAGAGAATCTTAAAGAGGCTATTATAGTCCAAAAGGTATTAAGTTCTCTTTCTCTCAAGTTTGATCCAAAATTATCTGCTATAGAAGAGAGTTATGATCTTGCTTAGCTTAAGATGGATCAATTTCATAGCACCCTTACTGAATATGAGATGACAATAAATAATGATATACTACCAAAGAAGGAAGTTGAATTCAAAATAGAGATGAAACCTAAGAAGAATTTATAAGGTAATAAATCTAAAGAGGATGACATATTTGACATTGATGAGGATGAACTAATTTATTTGATTACTAGGAAATTGAATATAGGTTTAGGTAAGTATAAGGGTAAACTACCCTTCAAATGTTTCAACTATGGAGAGATAAGACAAATTTTATTAGAATTTACCGCATAAGCATGAAATAAAGATGATGAAGAACATGTTAAAGGTCAAGATGATGACAAGAAGACATACATGAATAAAATATTCATAAAGTATAAAAACAAGAAGAGGTCCTTCAAGAACAAGAAGAGTCTTTACATCAAAGAAGATTACAGCTCATTAGATGAGAGTGAAGATAGTGACTCAGAATATTATCATGAATAAGATGGTCGTACTAAATATGAAGCTATATTAATGTTTGAGAAAGGAATTTTCTCACATCTTAAGGTGTCCACTTAGAGTGATTCAGATAATGATTAAGATGAGGTGGACTATGAGACTATACTAATGAATGATCTGGAAGAACTGAAGATTAAGAAGATAAATAAGAAGATGAAATCTAAGCTCAAGTACTATGAGGATAAATTCAATGTATTTGAGGTAGGATTGGTTGAAAACTCTAGGGAGCATGAAATTATTGTCATGTTTATTAATTATAATTTAGAATATATGTCTAAAAGTCTAAAATCCAAAGAAGAAGAATATTCAAGGTATGTTTCTAAAAATTACTCTTTTAAATATGAGTTAGATAAGACATCTAGTAAGGTGAAGTCATTTATGAGTTTTGAAAAGAGCTCATGTGATCTAGACAACATTTTGAGTGGTCAAAATCATGCTAGTGATAGAACTGGTCTTGGATATGAAGAACAAAATAATGTAACTCAAGACAAGATGAAGACTAATGTGAACCAATACAATCATACTTTGAAGAAAAATAATTAGACAAGGAATAAAGGTGATAATATATTAAAGACTTATCAGATCATATAGCCAAATGCCATAAGGCATGCAATACTTAATGATTACTATTATACATGTAATCAATTTGGTCATAGGGCTAGAGAGTGTAAGAAACCTATTATAAATGAATTTGGACTATGATAGGAATAATTAGTCAAAAGGTGTGAGTCTTGATGTGGGACACTTTTTAAACCATTCTCCACATAATATTAGATAAGGTGAGTCCTCTTCAAAAAGGGAAGGTTGTTTTATTTCTCATGATAAAGGACATATGGCAAGTTTATATCAAAATATAGTTAGACAAAATTTGTTTCCTTCAAGGAATATGATGTGCTATAATTGTGAAAAAAGATGTCACAATGCTAGGTTATGAAATCAAAGGCCTATAAGATAGAATAGATTTAATCAGGCTCTTAGAGTTTAAGAAAGAAGGCAAGTTAACACATGGAAGCCAAAGGTGACAAGTGTGAGTCATGATGAGACTATAGGTCCAAGTAATCTATTTGCTATGGTGGAGAATGCATTTGAAATTAAAGATTACTAATATGTCTCTTTATTTTCTCATGTTTATAATGAAGAGATCAAGCTCAAAGAGAAGACCAAGGTGTTGATTAAGGCTAATCTTGAAGTATGTGTGGATCCAAGTGAGAATCTTATTGTTACTAATCATGTATCTTATAAATAACATCAATTATCTATGCCTAATGAACAATTTCCAAGATAAAACAAAGTTTATACATATGAAAAGGTATGTCATGAATCTTTGTTGTCTCCATATATTATCAATTCAATTCTAGAATAAAAGGAGAATGTTGTAGTGGTTGAGGAAGTTGTTTCTCCTAAGCCAAAGAAGAAAAATAAGAACTATAAGTATCAATTGAGAAAAGAGGAGATGGAATATGAGGATCTATTTTTGTTTTATATCATTGAGGTATAGAATGTCTCCCTAATTACACTTATTAAGAGACTCCTTTTAGTGGAGAAGCAAGTGTTATTGTGGTGTTCATTATGATGGTTCTAAGAAGATTAGAGTTGAGTGTTCTCGGTTGGAATAGGTCTTAAATGGGTTATAGGAAGTCAAGGTTACCAATGGTGTGGAATCTCAAATCTTGGTCCAAAAGAGTGTAATGTTGTCTTCAGGTGTATAAGAATTTTTAGAGGTGGGTGTTGACTAGAAGGTGTTATGTTGACTTTATTTATTTTGAGATTTTAGGGTTTTGGGCTCTACTAAAAAAGTGATCTAGTTTATGATTTGAGGTCTGAGGATTATTAAATTTTTTGAAAGGGCCAAATTGGTGGTCAAATTAAGCTTTATAGAGAATTTAAGGTTTGTGGTTCTCAAATTATTTAAGTTTTTGTCAATATGGAGGGTTAATTAACTAGTAGGTTTATAATAGAAGTATGTTTTAGATGATAATTTTGGTGATTAAAATTGGTGTGATTTATGGGGAATATGATATTTATCTATATATGAAGTTTCATGACTTGAAGATATGTCTACTAAAAATTGTGGGCTTTGTAAGTTCTAGGTAGGGCTATAAGGAGGCTAGATAGGCCTAGTTTAAAGAAGAGAGTTTTTTTTGCTCACTTTCTCCAAAAGAGAAAGGTAAGTTTGTTTTAAGAAGATTTCTCAATTTGGTTGAGATCATGTTTCCTATTTTTTTAGTGGTATAAATTTCTATTGGTGGTCCTTATGGTAGCTTGAGAGAGAAGGCTAGTTATAATGTGTGATGGTTCTTCACAATATATGGATATTTGAAGATAATCAAAAAGTGAAATTGATTAAATTTATTAGGGGTAGTCCCTCTTAGATGTTTCTTTCTGAGTTCCATTATATTTTAGTATTATTTTGTTTTATTTATTTATTGGTTGTAGTGCTTGATTGAAGAAAAGTGTTGGCATGGAGCAAGAGGAAGTTGTCAAGACAAGAAGAGGTTGGCTCAAGGTAAGGGGGAGTTTGTATCATATTTTATAATGTGTTCCTTTCCCATTTTATGGTATTTTTAGGTCCTTAGGATCATTTGATGTTTACTTTTTCATTGTGTCAAAGGGGGGGAAAGTTGTTGTTGTGGAAAGTTCCTATTGTGGGAGTGCTTTGAAGAGAGAAAAGGTGAGCTATATATTATTATATTGATGGGTGTTGAAATAAATGACAAAGGGGGAGATTGTTTTAGAATTTTCATGATGATGTCATGGTGATGTCATGGAGATGTCTTGGTGAGTGGATGAAGTGATTTGATAGCCTATGTAATAATGATAAAGTGTGAAATTTACTTGTCCTAGTGCACTTAAAGTATGCTTGGTTGATCTCTAGAGTTTGAATAGTTAGAGATGTTCAAGGATGGGTATGGTGATTAGAGAATGTGAAAGAGGTCCCTAATATGTTATCTATGCTTTGATAACTTATATGCATAAATTTAATTCATATGGTATTCCATAGTTTTCATCTAGACAATTTGGTTCTAGTGGTAGAAAATATGAAAAGGTAGTTTGATGATGTCACCATTACTACATAAGAATGAGTCAAGGGGATTTGGTAAAATCAATGTGATCACATTAGTCCCTAGTTATTATGCACTATATCTTAAGTCACGCATTGAAGCACAATCAAAGATATGAGGGTGCAAAGCTGGCTTCTCAATCAAAATTCATTGTTTTCCCATACTTTGCCAAATTTGTAATATGGCTAGAAAGAGTTGAGCAAGAAGTTTGATGATGGAATATCTCACATGTGTGGACATTTCAGGGGAAGGTGATCATATGGGTTTTTTTAGTTTTTTACCTAGTTTAGTTTTGATAAATTATATATCATGTGATGAAGTGCATCAAAATATATGCATATGCAAAGTTGGTCTCCCAAGTAATTTAGCTATACTTTCCCTTAGCCAATTTTGCAATGTGGAAAGAAGAGTTGATTGAGAATTTTGATGGTGTTATGTCTTCCACGTGTGAAGGTTTCAATGGAAAATAATCATATGGGTTTATTTATTTTTGAGCATAGATGATTTTTGCTAAATTTAAGATCATGCATTAAAGTGCTACAAATGTTATGTAAGCTAAAATTTGGCCTGTTAGGTAGGTTTTGACATAATTGGCTCTATAATAAATGTTTTTTAAAACACATTTTAATGGAATTATATCTCACACATGTGAGGGTTACAATATTAGTGTGTTACATTATTGGGTTCTCCTATGTTAGGAGATTATCTGGTCCAAATCTAAGATCTTGCATTAAATCATAGAAGAAGTTATTAAGGACTAAAAATGGTTACTCAAGCATATTAAAAGGGTCCCCATAGTCATTTCTAAAAGTGTTAAATCTTGAGAAAGATAAATGGTGTGCATTACTCTTAGAATTTAGGAAGTAGTGAGATAAGGATAGGTACACAATTTTTAACATTTGAGCAAAGGTATAGGATAAGGATCCAGTAGTGAGTGGGTGTCCATACAGATTGATCAAACGATGAGTGTTAATCATCAAAGACCTAGTGAATCTACATAGATCAATAGAATGCATTGATTTAACATTATAATATTGCATGAGATGAGGTCAATGTGACTGAGGTTTAATCTCTAAGCATTGGCACCTATCCATTAAATATCAAAAGAGATTGATGGTGCATATTCGATATGAGTTGAGAGGACATGAGATTTGAGAATTATTTTTGAAGGTTAACTATGACCATTTGTATTTGAATATTTGAATTTGAAAGGGGAAAACCATTGTCTAGTTTTTGGGATATAATTTTTGATCTAATATGAATTTGCTCATTCAGTAAAAATCAAAGTGGTAGAGGACTCCAAGGCACATCTAAAAATATGTATTTGAAGATCTAGAATTATTTACAAACAAATATATGGTTATCTAAAGTTTAATGTGTTTTCTATATGTTCTTCAAGTGACCTAAGAAGGATATTCAAGCTTATATTGATTTTATTTTGATGTCTCTTGATGAATTAGATATTGGATAGTGTTTTAGACTCTATGAGGATGACCTATTGGTATTTTGGAGGTGTGTTCAATATATCTTGAGTATGAAAAATGTTTAAGAAGTTGATTATATGTTAAATAATGTTGTTCTTATGTATAAGGTCTATGTTTGAGTTATTTGAGAATACATAGAGGTGAGATAAGATGACTATAGTCATTTAAGGATGTTGAAGGGGACATAAGGAGTGAACACATATATTTAAAAGTGGTCTTATGTTCTCATTTTTCTTAAGGGTGAGCTAAATGGGTGAATAAGTCTCCCTGTGACCTATAAGGGCTACAAGGGCCTTATTAAAAGGTGTATTTCCTTAAGGGTCACTCGTAAATGATATGGATGAACTATGAATATTGTATTAAGTAGTGGTTTCATGTGAGAGATGACTTAAGGGATAAGGCATGCCTAATGGATGAATAGGGTAGTGTTTATCAAGATTTCTCTATATATAATGAAATTAAAGATGGTGATTTTTAGACTTTGTGTGAGAGACTAAGGAGTGATTGGAAAAAGGATTGTGTGTGTTTTTATGGATTTAAGGAGGGTTAGAGTGCTCTAATGATGATTTTAAGATAATAATAGATTGAGGACTATTTGTACATCTTGTTGGTCATAATTATATTGGCAGAATAGTGTGCTTATTGTTTGAGTGTGAGTGAAGATGAAGTGTGATAAGTAGAGGACCATCATTAGGTTTTGTTGACATTAGTTTAGAGGTGGATGTTTTCATATGTGTTTTTTTGTAAGCTTATCATCTAAGTTGGTTTTAGCCTCCTTGCAAGGTATAACTTGCTAAAAGATTTGGTTTTTGTTACAGCTTATCTAGATAGGTGTGGCAGCACCTTATGGGATTGTACTCTCAATAAATAGGGATTTTAGTTCCTTGATAATTTGTAGATGGCCTAAATTAGATATTATTATAATAGGATAGTAGTCTAATTTTAGGTTCTAGTGGGTTTTCTCCCCAAGAGGGTTTCCCATGTATGTCATGTGTTATGTGATTGATCTTACATTATCTCTCTTACTCATTGATGTGAATGTTATGTATGATTCATGAATGATTGTGGTAACTTATTAAGTGTTTTAAAAATATTATAATTTAATTTGGATTATTTGGGCTCACTGATTCACCCCATGCTCTATGATTTTACCTCTAACAAACATTATATAAATTCAAATTTCAATTTTAAGACCACCTAAGGACTCTTACCACTAAAAACACATTCTATTTGATTTATAATAACTAAAAAAACTTAAAATTTAAGGTATTTTTAGGATGAATCTACATCATAAATGATTTAGAGGTCATAATCTAATTTTTCATCAATTGATGAAAACAAGAAACTCATTCATCATACTTACCTCAACTAATCCAACTTAATATGATCCTTTTTCTTGATTTCACAACCTTTATATCTCTCTTTAATATCCTTTTAATTTTATTAAACTTATACATTATTTACATCAATATTAATCTATTTACCTTCATTCCATTACATGCTTGCTCATTCACCTTTGTTTTAATTCATACACTAGTATTTATACTATGTACTTAAGTTGACTCACCTTCATTGACTCAATCAATTAGAAACTCAGATCAAACTCATTCTTGGTTTCCTTAGTCACTAGGTTATTTTCATCCATAAAATTCTAAAAATATCCTTTTTATCTTCACTTTCAAGCTACAAATCTCTCAGACAACCACCAATTACATACCTTACTTCTTATTCTATCACAAGCTCTCTCTAGTACCCTTTTTATTTGGTTTTATTGGTTATATGGATTATTAAATATGAGTTTTAAATAAATATTCACTTTTATTGATACCTTTTATCTCTTATTATGTCTTCACCAAATTTTGTGTTCCAAATTGTCCACTAGACCACTTTCCTAGCCAATTTTAGCTCACTATTTAGCCCTTTTAGGTCTTTTATACCCTATTTCACTCACAGTCCTTCTAAATCCATACTTATTTTTACAATTTAAATTTAAAAACTCCAAAATATCTTAACATACCAAAAACCCCTTCTTTTTACAAATTTTCATGGAATTTGGTTGGTTGAAATGTTGGCAATGTTGAATTTTGTCGATAAACCCTAAAAAAAGGCTTATCAATTTAAAAATGTGATTCAAATGTTTTCCATAAAGTCATTACTTTCAAAACACTATCCTTTAATTCTCATCTTACATCTAATTCTAATATAAATAGGGTCTACAACTTAGTTTTACAAAATCAAGAAAACTTTCTTATTCACTTCTTTTTTGGGTTACATCTTTATTCTCCTTTGAATCTAACCCCAAAACTCTCTTCTTCAACCAAAAATCATTTACAAGTTTATATATATCTATGAATACCTAACTAATGTGAATTATGAATTTGACTCAAGAGAGGATGGTTAGTTTGGTGTTAGTTTCAAAAATGAAATTGAAATTGAAATAAACACACTAACATAACATCTCTAAGACTAGTTACTAGGGGGAGCTTAGTTAACCAAAAAAAATGGAAACACAACTAAAACATGAAATAAGACCTTCCTTCACCTTCCTTGTATGCTCCAAAATGCTTGTTTTAGTGGCTTGCTTAATTTGTGCTCATGAAGTTTGCATCAATTGAAGCTTGGTTACCTCCTCTCGTTAACACCATGTGTGGCTTTGGATTGGCTCAATTTTTTGGAGATTATAACAATAATTTAAATGAATATTTGGAATAAATTTTTAACTATAAATTTTTCATTTTAGATCTTATAATTATGGCTTTGAGGCCTCCTATTTATAGATTTTCAAAAATGGCTAAAATCAACCTGAACCATCCATCTCAAGATGGATATGTGTGGCAAAAGATTAATATAATTTTGTAATTAAAATTCATAAATAGGCTCATAAATATTTGGGATATATGGGAATTAACTAGGTATGGAGGGTATTAATGAGGCATGGGAGGCATAAATCTTGATATTTGTCACATTTATGGCCTAGGGATGTCTTCCCAAGAAATGATGTCACTTTGTTGATGCAAATATTCAATATTCATTTATAAAAAAAAGTATTCAAAAATATCCATGGAATTATTTATTAGGATCATGATTTGTTTTAATTCATATTTAATCATGATTAAGCATGTTGGTGCAAACCTTATCTCTTTGGGCATAAATTACTCAAATTGATCAGAATGCCTTGTTATTGGCCTAAAATTTGACTAGATTGAAATTGGAATTCAATGTTAGATACATTAGATCCATTATCAAATTTAAGATGTTTTCAACACCAAATAAAAAATTCACATGTATTTTTCAAGATATTTGATAGAAAAGAGCAATCTAGGGCACCTAGGTGCGAAATTGGCATTTTAACTCGAAATGATCTGATCAAAGTTAGCTAGCCTATATATTGAATTACCCTAATTAATGATATCCTAGACAAAATTGGAACTTGAATATATCAATTTCAAATATTTTAATTTATTTTATTGCATTTATGCCAAATTGTGCATTCTTGTGAAAATTAATCAAAAGCCTGATTGGAGGTTATCCGTGGTCAATTTTAGGCATTTACAATTTGCCCATATTTGGGAAGGTGTTGCAAGATATAGGCACATTAACATCTTCTCAAAGACTGAAAATGTCATGTATACCTATAACTATAATGATGATGAACTAACTACATGATGCCCCCTTGAGGGATTAGTTAGCACAAGGAAAGGTTAAAAAATGATCCCTCAAAAAGAAAGAAGTGAAACAAGGGGACTAAAGAAAGGAAAATGATGGGGTAAAACATTATGAGTTTGAAAAATTAGTAAAAATCATTGATAATGCAAGTGGGATGGTGTATAATGGTTTGTCCAAAGGCAGTTATAAGCATTGTACCCTGATAGTGGTAATGTGGTATGATAACACAATGATTTGCCTAAAGGTAATTACAATCATTGAGAAAATGGAGCTACCCTAGTTAGGATAGACAAATAAACATGCCCCTATTTGGGTAAAAATAAAGTAATTTTGATGAGAACATAATGAGTTTTCCAAAGTTGGTTATAATCATTGAGAAATGTAGGTGGGATAGTGTACAATGATTTGCCCATAGGCGGTTATAATCATTAGACCTTGATTATGGAAAACATGATTGATTTGGTTAATGATGATGGTAACTTAACACATAGGGTAATGATGAATTATAATAAACTACTAGTAGGTAAATGCTCATATGAACTAACATAGGTTGAAATTATTTCATTATTTAATTACATTATTTGGGATATGATTGGGATTGAATCAGGATATCAGTGCCAAAGAGATTTCAATGCCACCATTACTGATTAGACTTCCTGATGCTGAGGTTTATTGTAGCATGTGTCAATAGGCATCATGTTATAACATCATGAGGACTTGGCCAAAATATGCATAAGGAATGGCTCCCAAAATCCAATACTCAATAGAAAATAATGGCCCAATGATAAAAAACCATGATGATAATGTAAACATATGAATATGGATGGATTCAAGTATAAGTGTAGGAAAGGAATCACCTAATGAATACACATAGACTAAATCAAGGTAATAGTATGAAGAGAAAACAAATAGGCACACAAACAAGATAATAAATAAACCAACAAATTAATTTAAGTCATATGAACATTACCCCTAAAAAATAGGTGACAACTTAACAAACTAACAGAATGGGGGAATAGAAGAAAAGGAAGGGGGTGTTTGAGTTGTCTCAATATGCACTAGGAAAATGGATGTTGCCTACATAGTTCCATGGACATAATATCCAATAAAAAATTTAGGCCAAATTTAGTTCTCCCAAGAAATGAGAATAAAATGATAACTGATCAAAACAACATAATTAACGTGATGGAAGAATAGAAATGGTCTTGAAAAATAGTAAGTGCATGAGAGAAAGGATAAAAAGGATGGGGAAACTAAGGAAAAAGTTATTTTCTTGTGACTTATTAAGGGTTACCAAAATCCTTAAGGCAAATAAGTGGTCAATGTTTTTAGTTTTTTCCAATGGTTTTATAAATATTTTTGGAATTTTTAGAGTATCTCAACTCAATCAAGAATTACAAGACACTAAATGGTCCAAGCTCATAAAATAGTGAGACTATTACTTAGGTTTCTCACAAAATGGTGAGATCATTACTTAGGTTACTCATAAAATGGTGAGAGCATGGCTTAGGCTGCTCACAAAATGGTGAGAGTGTTCAAACTTAATAATTGCTCACAAAATGGCAAGAGCATGGCTAGAAAGGGTAATTGAGATAACCTCAATAAGTATCAAGCATTGCATATATAGTCTTATATTAGGACCTCAAGTCACTATATTTACACATTATATTAGAGGAATCTAACTAGTGTAGTAATCAATTCAAACAAAAATAGGCACAGTTGGGATAAAGGCATAGTATGACATAGGAAATGGCAAGTTAGTAAGTCAAGGCTCAATGAAAAAATATTTCCCCTAGTTTTCCCATAGGTTATTATAACTAAGACACAATGGTATAGATTAATGGTACTAATTTACATAATGAGTTTGAAAAAGTAGTCAAAATCATTAAGAATATAAGTGGGATGGTGTACAATGGTTTTCCAAAAGTTGGTTATAAGTATTATACCCTGATAGTGGAAACATGCTATGATAACATAATGATTTACCCAAAGGTCATTATAATCATTGATAAAATGGAGTTTCCCCAATTAGGATAGATAAACAAGATAAAAACATGCCCCTATTTAGGTAAAATGAAAGTAAAGTTGATGAGAACACAATGAGTTGCCCAAAGGTTTTTATAATCATTGAGAAATGTATGTGGGATAGTGTACAATGATTTGCCCATATGTGGTTATAATCATTGGATCCTAATTATTAAAAACATTATCATATTTGGCTGATGATGATGATAACTTAACACAAAAGGAAATAATGAGTTAAAATAACCTTCTAGTAGGGAGATGCTCATCTAAACTAACATAAGTTGGAATTATTTAATTATTTAATTATTCTATTTGGGATATGATTGGGATTGAATCAAAAAGTTGGTTTTGAAGAGATGTCGATGCTACAATTGATAATTAAACTTATTGAAGATGAGGTTTAATATAGCTTGTGTTGGTAGGCATCATGGTATAACATCATGAGGACTTATCCAAAATATGGATAAGGACTGACTCCCAAAATCCAATACTCAATATAAAACAATGCCCCAATGATAAAAACCATGATGATAATGTAAACACATGTATATGGATGTATTCAAGTGTAAGTGTGGGCAAGGAATCACCCAAAGAATGCACATAGACTGAATCAAGTCAATAGTATGAAGAGCAAACAAATAGGCACACAAACAAAACAATAAAGAAATAAATAAAGAATCAAAAAAAAAAATTTAATCCATATGAGCATTACCCCTAGAAAATATGTGACAACTTAATAAACTAATATAATGGGGGAATAAAATAAAAGGAAGGGGGTGGCCGAGTTGTCTCCATATACACTAGGAAAGTGGATGCTACCTACATAATTCCATGGGCATAATATCTAATAAAAATTTTATGCCAAATATAGTTCTCCCAAGAAATGGGAATAAAATGATAACTAATAAAAATAACATAATTAATGTGATAGAAGAATAGGAGTGCTCTTGAAAAATGGTAAGTGTGTGGGAGAAAGGCCAAAAAGGATGGATAAACTAAGGAACAAGTAATTTACTTGTGACTTAGTAAGGGTTCCCAGAATCTTTAAGGCAAAGAAGTGGTAAATGTTTTTAGGTTTTTCTAATGGTTTTTAAAATGTTTTTTGGAATTTTAGAGTATCTCAACTCGATTGAGAATGAAAAGACACTAAATGGTCTAAGCTCATAAAATGGCAAGAGCATTAATTAGGTTGCTTGTAAAATGATGAGAACATTACTTAGGCTGCTCACAAAATAGTGAGAGCATGGCTTAGGTTACTCACAAAATGGTGAGATCATGGCTTAGGTTACTCACAAAATGGTGAGAGTGTTAAAACTTAATAATTGCCTGTAAAATGGTGATATCGTGGCTAGAAAGGGTGACTAAGTTGACCTCAACAAGTATCAATCACTTCTTACATAGTCTTAGAGTATGACCTTAAGTCACTATAGTTCTGCCTTACAGTGGAAGAATCTGACTAGTGTAGTAGTCAATTCAAACAAAATAGGCATAGTTGGGATAAAGACATAGTATGGCATATGAAATGGCAAGTTGGTATGTCAAGGCTCAATGAAAAAATATTGCCCCTATTTTTCCTATAGGTGGTTATAACTAGGACACAATAGTTTAGATCAATGGTACTAATTTTTCCAAAGGTGGTTATAATTAGTAGCAAGACCAATGATAAGAAAGGAATAATAAATGAAGGATGCAAATACCAAAACTTCTATCATACTATTCCAAAATAGTATCTCTATCTAAACTACTCGAAACAACTGTTAAAACTTGATTGAATTCATTGGTGCTGAAAAATGTGCAACTAATGGTGAAACCAAGGTTGAATGGGCTAGGTAGATAGGATTCAAAACATGCTTGGTTGATAGAATATAATGGTATAATGGATAGGTAATAGGTTAAGAGGAATGATAAAAATTATATTCATACAAAGAAGAATAGTGATAAGATGGCACAATTGAAATAGTCCTTATAAATAATATACTATAATGCCTAGGCATAGTACTGCTTGAGGTGAATAATATTCATCAACTTAGGAAGTTAATCTATGTCTGGTGTGATGAGCTTGTATGCTATTGATCCATAATTTACAATAATGATGAAAGGCCCTATTCATTTTGTTATGAATTTACCATTATGCTTCTTCTTGACTATGGTATTATTTTGGTTTTATTTAATAATAAGATCACCAAGTTTAAATGTTCTATATTTGACATACTGATTATAGTGGCCTTTGAGTTAGTTTTGATATGCTTGAATATTTTTTAGCATAGTTATCCATTTTTCATCAAGTAGGTCTAGCTCATGTAGGCAAGCTGCTTGATAGTCATGATCATCTAAGACATGCTTGACAGATATGTGCAGTGAAGGTAACTCAACCTCAATAGGAATGATGCCTTCAATACCACAAACAAGTGAGTATGGAGTGGCTCCTATGGGGGTATGGTGATTGGTATAGTATGCCCAAAGGGCATAGAATATCAAAGGTTCTAGTCATGATTGACATCACTGACAATAATTTTTAGAATGTTGACAATAGTTTTGTTTGATGTTTTGGCTTGACCATTACCTTGAGGGTAATATGCCATAGAGAAATGTTTTGTAATATTGTATTCAATACATAACTATTTGACATATTTTTTTAAAGGATCCTCTATTATCATATATAATTTCAAAAGGGATATCATAGTAGTAGATGAGATGGTTGAAAATGAACTTGGAAATATGCTTTCCAATCATGTAAGTGAGGGGTATAGCTTCAACCCACTTAGTGAAATATTTAGTGGTGGTAAGGATATGTTTCTGGCCATTTGAAGATATAGGATTAATTTTCCTAATGAGGTGGATTCCCCATGTAGAAAATGGTCATGGTGTCAACATTGGTTTCAGAGTCTTGGCTAAGGCATGAATCAAATTGGTATCCCATTGACATTTGTCACACTTCTTTACATATGCAACTGCATCTACATCCATTATGGGCCAATAATAACTAGTACATAAAATATTTTTTTATAAGACTTCCCCACTAAAGTGGGCTATATATACTCTTTCATGTACTTCTCATAATGCTAGTGTAGATTCCACCAAAGTCAAACATTGAAGCAAATTTCCATCAAAACTATGGTAATAGAGGGTTGATCCAAGTAGAGTATAATGAGTGGAGTGATGGATAAAGTATTTGGTTTGTTTTTGAGAGAGTTCAGGTGGTAAAACATCATCATGAAGGTAGTTATAAAGGTCTAAGTACTAGATATAACTAGGACCAACAATATCACAAATCATCATGATAGTGGAGGGTTCATGAGCTAGTGCGAACAAGCTCTTGATGAGAAAATAATAATCTATAGCTTTGTCTATTTGTTGAATCAAATATCCAATAATGGCCATAGAATCTATAGTTTTATTACTTGCCCTTGGTATATGCTCAAACTGAATGTGGTCAATCTATTGTTTGAGAGTGTCGACCATGGCCTTATATGGAACCAGCTTGTCATCTTTAGTCTGGAAATGGTTTGTGACCTGATTGATGATTAAATAAGAATCACTATAAACCTTGAGATGAATTATGTTCCACTATAATTTTTATCAAAGTCTTATAATAAGTGCTTCATAATTGGCCATATTGTTTGTATAAAAAATGCTAATTCTAAAAAACTTAAGAGTTAGATCCCCCTATGGTGTAATAAATAAAAGGCCTGACTCTAATCTATATGACATTAATGATCCATCAAAATATAGCTTCCATTTCTTCTTTTCAAGAGGTATGTCAATGATGGTCATTATGGATTCATCAATAAATTGGAATGTGAGTGGCTCTATGTCTGCAAGGGGTGCTTTAACAAGTTAATCTACAATAACTTCCCCCTTAATGGAATTTTGATTGGCGTATTTGATGTCAAACTCACTAAGAATCATGATCCATTTGGTCATTCTACCTTGTAAATCTATTTTAGATAGTATATACTTGAGTGAATCTACTTTTAAAATGACCATGTTTTTATTATTCAACATGTAGTGTCATAATTTCTGAGCTATGAATACTATGGCTAAACATGCTTTTTCAATAGGCATATAGTTGTGTTCATACGTGACCAATGTATGACTTAAGTATTATACTACATGCTCTTTTTCATTATCATTATATTGATCTATAAGTGGCCCCAAGGCATTATCTGTAGCTGATAGGTACAACAAAAATGATTTTCCTAGCATAAGGGGTAATAAAATAGGAAACTTTTCTAGGTAATATTTTAACTACTAAAAAGTTGTTTGGAAGTGATTATCCTAGTGTAATGCAACTCCCTTCATCAAAATATTTGTAAATGGATGACACTTGTCTACTAACTAAGATATGAAGTGTCATATTGACTAGATCTTGCCTTGTAATCTATGAAGATGCTTCAAATTGGTTAGTGGTGGCATCTCTATTATAGCTTGGACTTGAGCTAGATCAACTTCAATACCCCTGTGAGACATGATTAATCCAAGTAATTAGATTGATGTTACTCTAGACACACATTTATTTGGATTCAATCAAAATTTATACTCGTGTAGTCTCTCAAATATTCTACGTTGCACTGTTAGATGGTTAGCCCTGGTTTTTTATTTGCCTAATATGTCATCGATGTAGTCTTCAGCAATATCATGCATAATATCATAGAATATGATGGTAATGGATATTTTATATATAGCTATAACATTATTAAGACTAAATGACATTACCTAATAATAGAATGTTCCCCTTGGAGTGGTAAATGTTGTTTTGTGTTGATATTCTAGTGCTATTCTGATCTGGTTGTATCTTGAAAAGCCATCCATGAGTAAAAGTATCTCATAACCCACCATGGAGTCAATGATCATATAAATATTAGGCAATGGAAATATGTCCTTAGGGAAATATTTTTTTATGTCTCAAAAATTAGTATAAATTTTGATTCCTTCAGGCTTTTTACTAATAGGTACAACATTAGATATCCATTCTGAGTAGTTAATGGATCAAATACATCCTACTTCCAAGAGTTTTTCCAACTCTTTCTTTACTAATATAGCAATGTGAGGATGTATCTTGCATAAATATTGCTTAACTAGTTTGGCATTAGGCTTTACCATAAGGTGATGTAAAACTAAGTTGGGGTCTAAACCCGGCACGTCAGAATAAGCCCATGTAAAGATATCTACAAATTCTCTTAATAGAGTTGTAAAGACTTCATGTTCCTCATTGGTAAGGGAAGTTCCTAATTTTATCCATTTTGGGTCTGATGGAGTCCCAATGTTTACCTCTATTATTTTTTCAACTAGAAGGGTTGAACCATCTTCTAGGATAGTAGGTAAAGACTTGAAATATTGGACTATATCAAGGTCCTCTGATAGGACTGGCTCTTTGAATTTTCCTAGGAATGATGAATCTAGGTCCCCTAATGGGAGATCTAGCCATGTGACAAAAATAGTCATAAATTCATTAAGAATTTGATCAAACACTTATTTTTTCTTAAAATGAAACTTAGATCCATAGTCAAGTTCATCATTGGTGGTCTCCTATTCTAAATTTGAAGAAGAATGAACACCCCCATATAATGGTGCTTGAAACAAGTTTTCACCACTAAACTAGCCTTTATCTTTACTTTTTCCCTAGTCAAAAAGTGCCTCAAAGAGGTTTTCACTTTGGGACCTCAATTTTTTATGATTTTTTTTTGCTAAGGGTGTTTACCCACTCTCTAAAATAGTCCTCAGGATCCAATGTGATTGAGAACCTTGATTTATGATCTCCTAATAGAATGTTGTATCTAAGGCCTATAAAATCATATAATGCCTCATCATTCTAAAATTCATCAATCAGTAAATTGGATTCTTATTGATCCCAATCTATCAGTTGGGGATATTATAATGGAAATGGGTTGTGATAAATGACTGGGGTAAGGGTGTAAATGGCATTATGATCAATTAGGTTAGTCTCAGCTAGGTCATAATAAATAAGTGTATGATCAGACTCTGCTTCACTATTAGCATCATCATCATTGGTCATTGGTTATGAAACTTGAATAAGATATGTGAAGTCACCCCCATATGGTTTAAATCCAAGTTCATAGGGTCTTTTGTACTTGGTCATGGAAATTGGCTCAAGTGTTCCTTTTTTATTATATTTGAGGCCTCTTCCTTCATAGTCTTGATTTTTCATGATCCTATTAGGAATAGGATACTTTGTATCCTTATAAAAATCAATTTGGTTATCATTATATAACCATGATTCATCTCCTTTGAGAGGGTTTAGTTCTAAGCTATATACTAGTATGAACATGATTGGTCCTAGATTATGAATTTTATCTTTACTTTTTCATTACCAATATATGTGTGGGGTAACTTTAGGTCTTCTAAAGGCCTTTGGATTCTAAGGTAGATTGAAAATATTAAAGGTATCATGGGTCACATACTCCCCTAGGCCATTATCTAAAATGGTGAAATGATTAGAAGCTTCATGAGGTGGCATGTGGGAAATGGAATCTAGGATATTGGGATCTATGCAATTATCCTCTAGAGAATTAATAAGTATGGCCTTTTCTTTATCCTGCTTAGAACTTGGATTCATGTTGTATTAGTAATTTTAGCTTTGAAACTTAGCCTCAAGATTTTTATAATGTTCATATGGGTGTAAATATCTTATAATATTTACTTCCATCCTTGAGTGGGAGAACTTGATACATTGGTACAACTTTGATGGGGCTACATGAATCTCATGTAACCAAGGCCTATCTAGAAGAATATTATATGATAACTCAAGATGAAGCACATGTAAAAGTGTATCATGGGTTAAAATCCCAATGATAACTACCAAGCTAATGGTTCATTGTAACTCTCTATCTTGATTATCATAGGCTTTAATAGTTATCATTTACAGCTAGAGATTTGTCATTGTGTACCCAACAAGCTTGATGAGATTTAGAGACACTATGTTGAGGCCTAATCCATTGTTTATAAGGACATATTTCACTTTATTCCACTTTATATAAACTTTTATGTGTAATGGATTAATATGGAGTGGGCCAAGGGAAGACATATCACTTTGGCTGAATGTGACTTGTTGGGCAGGAGCTAGGTGTCCAACCAAAGATTGAAATTTACCAAGGGATATGTCACTAAAAATAGTGGATTAGGTTAATAACTCATTAAAAATATTATTTCGGATTATTACCATTTATAGAAAATCTAAAATAAATATTTGGGCTAGTGTCTTCTACAATTATTCCACAATATCAAACTTCTTGCTTGGGTCAATGGTAAATAGCTTATTTTGACATTGAACAACAACTAGTTGGATAATGGGCAAAGTGGTAGTTGGATGTGGGTATGGGATGGTAATCTATTACCTCCAAGTTTTTATTACACAATCAAGATTAAATACATGGCCATGCTTGCTAGTAAATGGTGGTAATGGTTTGGGACCAGATAGGACAAGTCTCAGTTATCAGTGCACATTTATGTGGTCATGGGGCAAGGATGAGTTATCGGTATAAGGTCCAAAAGTAGAAGCCTTGGTTTATTAGCTCACCTGTGTGTGGTCCCAAGTCAAAGAAGGATTATGCATGTAATTTTATTGAGTGGCATTTTTTTATCAATGGTCTAGATTGATTAAAATTTAGCCTAAGATTAATGGAGATAGTATTAATGTTATTCCTTGAAATATGACCTACAACCCTATTGTAGTCATGTGAAACTACATGGTAGATTTTTTGGTTGTTACCATTATGACCTTGGTTTTTTTATTCCATTATTCTACCATTATTGTTTCTACTATCAATTATGTTGGTTCTACTAGTTTTATAGGTTTAGCCTTTGATTTTGCTATTGCACTAGTCATGGCTATTGTTGTTTTTGTTGTTGCTAGTTATGTTACAAAAAAGGTTTTGATAGATGCCCATATTTTGATAGGAGGTGGAAGAAAATCCATCCAATTTGATCTCCCCATTCTCAAACATATTTTCAATCAAATTCTTGATTTTCACACATCTTCATAAACTATGCCTGTTGACCTGATGATACTCAAAATTCATTTTCATGATACCAATCAGGATAAGGGATGCCTTATGGATAATGCTTTGGTATAGGCCAACTAATCAAATTAGTGGTTGGAAGTTTACTAAATATAGACTCAATATGCTCTCTAACATCACTAAAAACACAATGAATAGGTATTATTCTCCTTGAAGGAGGGTTTTACAATGGTAAAGGTTGTGGCATTTGTTTCACAGGTCTTGGTTATTATGCTTACAATGTTGATTGAAGAGGTTGTTAGGTAGGAGTAAGCCAAAAAGGTGGTATAGGTTGAGTAGATGATGTTTGCACCATTTAGACATGATGTGACTTAGTTACTCTATTTACCACAACATTCCTATTATGGATAAATTTATTTAGTCTATCTTGGTTATTGGCCTATGTTGGTTGTGATGCTTGTGCTTGGATTGGATGATGGTTTTGGCCACTTCCCTGATTGGGACCTTGGTTCTAATTAATTGAATTAAGCTTGGTGAATGCATTATTAATGAGCACTCACTCAATCAACAAACCTTTATCAATGATTTCTTTAAAGGTATGTGCAAACTATAGTTCTAGATGATAGGCTATCTCACTATGAAATTTTTAGTGAATATAATGGCTAGTTGGTTATCTAGTAAACTATGAGTGAATTGGCTTATAATTTCTCTCCATCACTGTAGATAGCTTACAAAACTCTCATCATCTTTTTATTTAGCTTGCATCAAATCAACCAATGAAATCTCATGCTTGAGATTATAGGAATAGTGTTCCACAAAATTATCTCAAAGATAATCAAAATCAATTAATAAATTCTTAAGCAACTTTAAGAACCACTCCAAGGCTTGTCTAGCTAAGCTCCTTGGAAATAACAAAAAAATGAATATATTTTTATAAGCCACTGGCTAGCATGCAACAAAGAAATCAATTAAATAGGCTTTGGAGTCACCTTTTCCCTTGTATTTATCAAACTTTGGGGGATCATATCCTAGAGGAAATGGAATTTGTAATTAATCCATATTGGAAGATATTGGAAGGATGGAAACATAGATCATCTAACTTAAACTTTTTAATCTATTTCCCTACTTAAATGACAATAATTGCATCCTTCGTTTATTATAACTCTTGCTCTAAGAAACTTGTAGGAATATTGGCCTAGGTAGATGGTTGGGTAGTCATGAGTGGAATACTTAGATCGGCGTATGATGGGTGTATTTATTATACATTAGATTGGTTAGGAAATGGACTAGGAATATGAATACATAGATTAGGGTTTGAATATTGGAATTACATGTGTTATGGTGCAATATTTTGGTTAGGGTTGGTCATGAAAGTTTGATGTTGAGGATTTTGTGGCTAAGATGGAGGGATGTAATTGTACTATGCCTGATGTGGTTGAAAAGGGACATGTTATTGACTAATTAAACCTTACTATCGAGTGGGAACCTGTGAACTAAGACCCTACTTATGAATAAGTGGCACATTTTGAACCAAAGGTAGTTGTTACCTAGTAGGTACTTGATAAATATTATAACCTCTTTGTTACATGAATCCATGATGGGAATTTAATGCTTGTTGGAGATTTAGAACTTTTCATTGACCAATAGTTATAAGTTTTTGGTTAGAAATTATTTGGTTTTGAATCAGCGCAATAGCCTATAACTAGAGAAATATGTGTGATACAACCTGATGAGGTGAAACATTAGTTACCCCTATTGAGGTGGTAACATATTCAACCTCTATTGCATTGGTACAATAGATTATACCTGATGTTATGGAATAATACTCATCACTTGTTGAAGAGGAGTTGGATTCATCATATTTTGTTCTTGAGGCATGGCATTGGTTGCTATCTGACTACCTAATCCTAGTGGTTACATTCTTAAAGAAGTGGTTGGTTGAGAATTACAAGTAGCTAGTGGATATTGGGATGTAGAAACTCATTATCCTTGATTTGGAGAACCACTTACAGTGTTAATGAAAGGCACATTTTGTTGGCTAGCTATTTACATATTAACACTACTTTGATTTAGATTGGATGTTACTTGTGTGTTATCCACTATGTTTGGGCCACTATTTTGTGTAGAATCAAAAGATACTTATTCAATGGTTGGTATATGAAATAAGTTTTTAACTAAAGTATTCTACATGAATGGGTTTTCACCCTGATTGTCTTGACTAGTTAACTCTATTAAAACTCCTATTGAAGGAACTAAGTCAATAAGAGGTTTACTCACCATAGTTATCTAATTGAAATTGCATGCTAGATTTAGATAGGTTTGATATGCTACCTATATTTGGTTAAAGTGGTATTCCATGAGTTTATTTCCTTTGTTAGGCATATTAGGTCCTGATATGTCATTTGAACTAGGGAAAAAATATTTCTAGAAGAATCCTATTGACTATACAATATGTTGTGAGGAATTATTACTAGGCTTGGTAAACTTTCATGGGGGAAGTCTACTAGAAACTTGGCCCCTAACTGTATATATCTAACCAAAATCTCATCTTTGCTCTCTAATAAATGATGCTCAAATAAATAAGGATCATATGTGGAAGGTGCATTAATAGAGTATAGTTGTTGAGGAAATGGTTCTTCAATTGTGGGTATCGTATCTAGGTATTGTACAGTTTGTTATTGGTCTTGTTATGAATATGATGGTGTATTAACCAAATAGTTAGCTAATAGATCTTGGTTTTATGCTCCTATTTGAGTATTATAAGAGGTATAAGGATCTGTCTCATAAGCAATATTATCTACATAGGGGTCTTGCACCATTTCTTCTTGCACAACCACACTACTAATCCCTAGATTGTACTTGAGTCCACTATGAATGTAGGAATACATGTTAGGATCCATTGTAAATGCTTTTATGATAAAAAGGTAAGAGAGTTATACAAAATCTAAAAAGACAATGTCTAAAAAGATGATATTGAAACTGTGTTTAGATTCATCAAAAGGATGGAGAGGTTTATACAATGATTTATGATAAAAAAAGCTAACGTTAAGTATCAAAAATTACACATATTATATAAAAGGATAAAGTAAATGGACCTAAAATAAAAATTCCAAAATCTAAGGTTGAAGTGTTTAAAATCAGTCTAATCTAAGAAATAAATAGTTACTAGGTATTTTTTCCAAACATGATGTCAAAAGATAAGCTCAAAAAAGGCATGTGCTAGGACTCTTGGCCAAATGGTGTCAAAATAAAGAGTTTAAAAATAGATAATATTTTAGTCTAATAGATTTGAAACACTTCTAACAAAAACTAGTCATTCGACTCTTGGACATGAACTCAATCAAATAAGTATAAGGAATGAAACAAAAGGTACTTTAGAGATAGTCTTATTTATCATAAATGATGGTATAAAACTTAGTTCCTTTAGAAAATAGGATAGACAAATACAAATTATGTAACTGTGCTAGATAAAGATTCATAAAAGGTATACTTGGATTGGCTTGAAAAATGTGTACAAACTTGAACTATATGCAAAAAGGTCTATGAAACAATGTTTGAGATGTTATTGGGTAGCGTAAAAATGCTATACTACTCAAAAGATGTGACAAAATGTTTGTTTCAAAAACTATCTAAGGCAAATATGGTTTCTCACAAATTCAGTAGCGTAGCACTAAATTTTTTAACTCAAATGACATACATATCTTCAAAGTTTTGACAATATTTCTAAGGAAAAAAGGTATTCTTAAAATGATCTTAATGTAAATATGATGGTAACACAAAAAAATTTAATGCATATACTCAAAGTGTAAGTGTTTATCAGAAAATGACTTAAGTCTATGAAGTGGTGATAATTATTACGAGTCTTAAATGACCTTTAACCCAAATTGTAAATTGAACTTAAGTTCCCTCATGTTTAGTACAAATGGCAAACCCATTTAACACATCAACCCTATGAACTTATGAAAGTGCAATTTTAAATTTAAGTTATAAATGAAGGACTTAAAAAATGTTTGGTAGATGTCGACTCAATTAGAAAGCATAACTACGCCCAAGTGGATGATATGACTCCAATTTTTTATGAAATTTGAACAAGGAAAATTGATGATTCACATGAACAACATAACACCTCTTTGTTCAAAGGAAAATGAGGACAATGTGTTTTGGTTTGTATTATTTATTCACACCATGTTTTGACTCTAAACAAGACTTTAATTTGGGATAAAACCAACTAATTAACCATTTTTAGGTCCTAAACTGATAAGGTTTCTTAGTATTGTTGGAATCCATCAATATACATCATTTGAGAGACTTTTAGTATTCATCCAAAATGTAAAATTTGCATTATATAGTAAGGTTTTTACACCCCCTTCTCTTAAATGACATTACTGTGACATAGACATTAAGGCACACCTTGCACCAATAACACTTCCGTAACAAATGGGGATTTGTCTAAGATATACAAGTTCTTGATTGTTTCTAGGCAGATCAATTACACAATGACTTTCACATCATGATGCAAAATAAAAGCACACAATTGGGTGTCTATGGCACTTGGCTTATTGTAAAAAGGTCTTGTCCTTTTTGTAACTACTACATCAATCACTTGTTCAGTATAGTGTGATGTCCAAAGTGCAAATATATCCTATGTGAAAATCCAACATGAGAAGGTGGTTTAACCATTCAAACCTCTTATCCTCATGGGAGTGGATAAAGTTAGTACTGAGAGATGAAATCCTAGGTCAAATCTTTCCTATAGAGCTTATGAGAGGTGATTAAGTCCCCCTCACAAGCCAAGATGAAATAAAATAAAATAAAATACATAAGAGAAAGACTTTAGGTCATTTTCAAGATCACCCAAACTATTATGATTTTTTGGGGAGTGATTTAGATGACATTATTTATATGCCTTAGACTAGGCATGTGTGCAATAAGGGTGGCACTTTTGATTCCAAAAATTCCTTAAAGGGGATGGATGGAAGAGCATACATGCAATGTCCTCCTCTTTGCCAATCAAATTCTACTTAAACAACTATTGAAGATAAAATTTGACAAGTGTGTTCAATTTTGAGCCCCAAATGAAAGATTAGGTGATGTTGTTTTGACCCCTTATTCTTAAGTTGTAACTTTGACAACAAAATTTGTCAAATATTTACCTAAGCATCTAAATTCTTTGTTAAGCACCAAAAACAAGGTTCTTAATCCATCTTAAACTTTCAAAATGGTATAGAAAGCATGTTATAACAAATTCCAAGCTTGATCCTATAATGAAAAAGTTAGTATGTCCTTTAGCTTTGAAGCTAATTTTCAAATGAGTGAAACAACTTTTCAAAATGAGATATCTATTTCTAAATCATTTTTATACAATCAATCCCATTGTTTCCCTACAAAATCACAATTACTAGACCAAAATATCACTGTTATGGGTTAGACTAGATAGAAAAAATAATATCATTGTTTACGTATGAAATCACTGCACATATTAGCAATATCATTGTTACTAGACAAAAAAAACACAAGATCATTTTTTTGATGACAAAATAACTGCATGGGTGAATAATATTGTTTCTATAAAACAAAATCACTATTTACTAGTCTGAAAACATAAAAACACAAAATCATTGTTCAGATGATGAAATCACTATTATGTGAAATCGCTACCCAATAAAATGAAATTGCTACCCAAAAGAATGATATCACTACCCAAAAGGAGGATATCATTGTTTTGGATGATGATATTGTTGGTTAATTCAACAAAATCATTATTTCAAAATCAATGATTTAATTCAAACAAAATTGCTACTGTGTGAGCTGTGATATCATAACAAAGAGCAAAAAATGAGTTTTATAGGAACAAAAATGTTGTAATAAAAACGGAAAATTTTCTTAAATTTTCACTTCTTTTGGCCTTCTCACTCCAAGATCCTACCTGGAAAGGATTATTAAATTGCTTAAAAGGAATTTGTGACCAAATTTGTGAGATAATGTCCCACTAGGTGTGTCATTATGTGAACTAGGAATTTGACTCAAGAGAGGATGGTTAGTTTGGTGGTAGTTCCAAAAATGAAATCAAAATTAAAATAAACACACTAGCATAACATCTATAGGCCTAGTTACTAGGGGGAGCTTAGTTAACAAAAACAAAAATGGAAACACAACTAAAACATGAAAGAATACATTCCTTCACCTTCCTTGTATGGCCCAAAATCCTTGTTGTAGTGGCTTGCTCGGTTTGTGCTTATGAAGTCTGCATCAATAGAAGCTTGGCTACTTCATTCTCTCTTTGGCACCATGTGTGGCTTTGGCTTGGCTTAGCTTGGCTCAATTATTTGAAAATTATAACACTAATTTTCATGAAGCTTTAGAATCAATTTGACATTATAACTTTGGTATGTTATAGCTTAAAATTATGGCTTTGAGGCCTCCTATTTATAGATTTTCAAAAATGGCTAGATTTAAAATAAGCTATCCATCTCAAAATAGAGATGTGTGGCTAAGGATTAATCCAATTTTGTAATTAAATTTCATAAATAGGCTCATAAATATTTGGGATAGAGGTACTAGGCATGGAGGGTATTAATGAGGCATGGGAGGCATGAATCCTATTATTTGTGGCATTATGAACTAGGGATGTCACTTTGATGATGTAGATATTAAATAGTCATTTCTAAAAATAAGTATTCAAAAATATACATCTAATTATTGATTAGGCTCATGATCTGGTTTAATTATATTTTAAGCATGATTAAGCACTTTGGTGCAAACCTTGGCTTCTTAGGCACAAATTACTCAAATTGATCAAAATGCCTTATTATTGGCCCAAAATTTGACTGGATTGGAATTTAAATTTGATGTCAAATGCATTATATCCATTATCCCATTTAAGATTTTGTCAACACCAATTAACAAATGTACATGTCTGATGTAAGATATTTAATAGAAAAGAGTAATCTAGGCACCTAAGTGCAAAATTGACATTTTGGCTTAAAATGATCTAATTAAAGTTAGTTGCCCCATAAATTACATCACCCCAATTAATGATACCCTAGCTAAAATATGCACCTAAATAAATCAATTTCAACTCTTTTAATTCATTTTATGTTTTTAGGCCAAATTGTGCATTTTGGTGGAAATTGGTCAAAATCTTAATTGGAGGTTATCAGTGGCCACTCTTAGGTGTCTACAACTAACTCCTAACTCCCTCATTTACATTTGGAGGATGTGAACTAATATAACATCTAACATGAATAACAAAACACTTCAACATATGATCCATTTATGTATGGGTAGCCTTGATCACCTTTGATAGTTCTCACCTAAACCAATTATAACATTGAGACCTATTTAGACATGATTGCCAATTTCATAGTAAGATAATAAGTTTGAAAATTCAAATAAGGAAATTTCTAAGAAATTAGTAAATAGACTCAAATTTGAATTTCAAGACTACCTAAGGATTCTAACCACCAAAAACACATTCTATTTGACTTATACTAACTAAAACAACGCAAAATGGAAACCTTTGAAGATGCCCTTTCATCATACTACGAAGGGGAAAAGAAAACATTTCATGAAAGTTATAAACATTTTTACTTTGATTTGATTCACTTGATGACTTATGATCTTCATTTATTGGCCTTATAGATCCCAAGGCCTGCTTGAGGAATGTATACCTTTTTGTCTCTTCTCTACTACTGCAACCAATCTCGCATGCATATGTACATTCTCTCTTGAGACATAGTTTTATCTCTTCCTTCCTCTTACCATCTTCTTCAATGTTATACTTACAATCAACAAAGCATTAGAAAATCATGTTCTTTATCATGCACTTTAGTAATTATCCAACTCTCTTCTTTTCTTGCTTGTTGTTCTTGATCCTAAGCACCTTCAAGTTCCTTATATGCATCATCCTTGTTCTTTGCATCAGCCATCAATGCACCTTTCTCTTCTCCTTGTATTATTTCTTCCTCATTTACCACATGTTTTTCAACCTCAACAACTACAACTTCATCATGTAGGGTTTTTTTCATGTGCATGGCTACTCCTTTCCTTCAATAATGCTCTTATTTTGGCCTTCACTATTTCATGCCATAGATCTATATTCTCCTTTGTCACTTAACTATTTACTTGTACATTTGGTTAGGATCAAACTTATGTTCTTTCTTCAAGACTTAGTATAAACTAAGATAGTCCTCATACCTTTGCTCATTATACTACCCCAATGCTCTTTTGTATTCATTTTCATCCTCTTGAGTGAGGATATCTTCTTTCTTCATGTCACCTTGCTTCTTATATATCTTCCCTTCTTATTCTTCCTCCATCATTAAGACTCTATCTTGAGCCTCTCCTTCTTCTTGGTTCCTCTTGAACACCACTTGGTCATATGCTTCTTCATGTTTCTTACACCCATGTATTGGCCCAACTATCACATTCTATTCATCATCTCTCAAACCTGCATTCACACATGTAAAATCATCATTATTTTGAAATACATGAGGCTTTATTTCCTCCTTTTTCCTTTTTCTTAGGATGCTTGCTCAACTCCTTCATCTACCTCCTTACTTTACACATTTCTCTTTAAATTTTCCTCTTATTCAAGATGTCTTTGAGAGGCCATCTTACTCTTTTTCTTAATTTACTCTTTATTCAATTCCTTATGGAAATATTATTTTCTCAATCCCTTCATCTTCCTTGAATTCTTATGATCATTATACCTCGTTGACTTTGACTTGAATCTTCTATCACCAATCTATTCTCTCTATTTTGATCACCATGCTTAGTAACCTCCTTCCCTAATTTATATTTCTTATACATTTTTATTATATTCTTGATGTCATTATCCTCTCTAATGGCATGCACATTCATTCTCTAACTCATGACATTCATTCTTTTCACAAACTCCCTCTCACTCTTCACTAGCTTTTCACTAGGCAATCCTCGTAGGTCTCAAGTACCAAAACTTTTTAATGGTTCCAAGGCTCAATATTATTGCATGGGTAATATTTTATGATAATATATCACCTAAATTAACCCATTTCAAGTACTCAAACACACTTTAACATTCAATTCCTCATACAAGACTCATAATGATAACCCTAGGCTTGTAGCTTTTTTTATGTAATTCCCATTTATTTGATCAAAATAGGAACTTATATGAATATTTAAAACCATTTATAACCACCCTCTATCTATCTATATGAATCCACCAAATTTCATCACCTAACTCTCCTTTTAGATATCCTTTCCTTCATAGACTTTGTCCAATTAGGCCTTTCTAGCCCTCCATTCATGACACAATCATCAAATCCATATAAGTCTATACTATAATTTTTCAAAACCACTTTAATAATTTCCCCTATATCAAAAAATTTCATATTATGAAATTTCATGGAATTCCATTACTTAGAATGCAAGTTATAGGTTTTTTTTTGTTTTAAAACCCTATGTGGTCTTCTACATAGGTCAAGAGGATAGATAATTCACTTTCTTGAGTTTTGAAATGTTTTCAAATGAAAAAATACCTCTCTTTAGTCTATATACACCCAACACACCTTCCCAAATTGTTTAGTCACTTCATTCAATCCTATTTGAGCCTATATTGACCAACATATAGAGTTTTATGCATATGTAAATAAATATATAAGAGTTTGACAATTTTTTTACCTTTAAGGGAATTCTAGGGGTTATAATAAGTTTTTTTCACACCTTATTCACCTTAATAACCTACAAAAAATTCATCAACACCCTACCCATTCTCTTCCTTAGGCCCAAACACTTCTTTTTCATGGACTGGCTATGTCCAAACAGGGTATAGACTATGTACATGTTTGAAACCTATTTGCCTTCACAAAGAGATATCTCTCCTTATACATCATTATAAAATATTATAATTTATATATTTAATTAAATAACCCATTTACACAATAATAATTCCTTCCTAATAACATTATTTCCTTCCTTAATCTTCTAAAATGAGGGTCTCATTATATGCACTTAAGGTTTTGTTTGTGTATTCTTAGGAAAGGAATGTGTAATAACCTTGTCATTGCTTATGAATTAAAACCAAATGATTCCTCCCTATATATTATCTCTATCAAAGACCATAATTTTTATTTTAATGAACATCATCCACTCAAGTATATACCTTATTATTATAAGTATGTGCAGGGTTATTTAATAGCAATGTGTTTTCCTTGAGTTTCCAACACTTAGAAACATTGAGAAAATGATAATGGTGTCAATATGATCTTATTACATTCAAGGAACAATTTTAAATGCAATATTTCTATAAATAACCTAAATAAGTCACCCTAATACTCCTTTACTAGACTATAACCTATAGTTCTCTTATTCAAAACTATAATCTTACAAGATACTAATAAGATTATGGCCTCAAGAGCCTTCCAAAGATAATTTATGATTCAAAACAATCAAATATTTTTCAATAATATAAGAATACAAAATGATTTCTTTTTTTAATCATTTTATCATCAAAACATTACATGTTTGGTCCATCACATGACTCCACCACCTTTATTGAGGAGTTTGTTCATCTTTCTTCATGATTACCTATTTCTTCTTCTTGGATCTCTCTCTCCTCCTCTCTCTAACCTCCACTACACCATAAAACTCACTTACAATTTGATTTCATCTAACTTCAACATTCATTCCTTGGGTAGTTACCTCAAACCCCTTTACTATAACTAACTTAACGTGAGGTTTAGGATTACATGACTAGAATATGATTTCTAATTTAATTTCTTAGACTTATGTGCCTTTAAAAAACTTTTAAAAAGGATTATTGGCCCCTTTACACCAATATTCTCTCATCTAACCACCTTAGACCATGTTCATGGTCATTTTTGAATTAGTTACATATTTGAATTTTCAAAATCTAGTTTTGGAGGGAAATCTCCCATCACCTATAAAACTCATTCCTATGACTCATTATGACCTCTAAGAAAACATAGGTATCCTAGAGGATCTTTCACATACATTTCAATTACAAAATTTTACCAACTTGGATCCCTATCAACTTATGACCTGCAACAACACAAACGGATGTCTATTTGCTTGATGCTCCTACATCATAATCCCCAAGGGGGAGAAAACTAGTACCACTAGATTTTATTCTTGCCTTCTAGTTTATTATTTGAGGGTCCTTCATGCTCACTTGATTTCTACTCTTCCTTTATTTCTCCTTTTTCTTAGCTGGGTTCTTGCATTTCTTCTTCTTCATTTTATCTAGTCATTTTGTCCATTCATATTCAAACTTTATGAGGTGTATTAACTATTTTAGATCCTTATTTTCTGCATGTTATACCTTTTTCAAGTCACTTTCAACTTCATAATACTCAGGTGTAACTAAATGGTTCATTCTCTTCTTTTTCATGCTTGTTTTATGGCCTTTATCTTCATTATTTTCACTTGTTGATTGCTTATTTAGCATTGTTTTCTCATTAAATATGATAGCATATTATTCCTTAGGATCTAATGGATTCATATTCATGTAAATTTATATAATTTTATCCATTTTACTCTCTTTTGATGTATCTTATTTACACTTCTTCATTTCTTTATATTTCTTTTTATCACCTTGCTCATCTTGCAAGAGTAATTTCTTGTCCCACTCATCCTCAACATAGTGTAATGTTGTTTGACACCTTCTAGACTTTCCATGTTAATGCATATAAACTATAAATTCAAATTTATCTTCAATAATTTAATAACTTACCTTCTTGAATTTCTCATACTCCCTTTGCTTGCTAACTAACTTGCTTGCTTGTGGATTTGTTTGCATAATTCCTTGTGCTTTTGTATGTTACTCATTACCTATCTCTTACTCAATATCATCCATGATATTTATTTATTTAATCCACATAATTTCATCCCCTTTTATGGAACACAAACTTCTTCTAACATCTCCATTTCTTCTTGCAACTTGAGAGTATCCACCTCTCCATAACTTCATCAAATCTTGGAGCATATTTTTATTAACCTTCTTGGGCACCTTGATATTTGTCTTGTCCTTGTAATCCCTCATTGATGAGATTCATACCAATCTCCTTTTGTTTAATACCATTATTGTTAAGTACTCTTTGAGGTGATTCATCCTCACCTTACTTTTATACAAACTTGTCCATCAATGTTATAGTTTACCTATACAAATATTATTCATTATTGGAGTCAACTTTATATACATCATCATAAACAACATTTGAAATAAAATATTGAGAACATTTACCTTATTTGTATACATATTCTTGATTACATAATTATACCTTCATTTCTTTGGCTTCTTTTACTTGCACTACCTCTCTTATTTGCTTTATAGGCTTGTACTCTTCCTCAATCTTAATTCTTCCTTGGAATACACCTACAACATGATCCTCTTGTACCATTTTCATTCTATTTTCAACCCATTTTCTTCCTTGTATTCTCTTGGATTTCCATTTGATTCTCTTTCCATCTCCATTACTCGTCTTACCTTGGTTGTCTACCATGCCAACTTGGTGTTACTTGCCCTTTGTACTTTTCTTACACATTTTTCTTGATTTCCACCTGTTTTCTTGCCTTGATTTACCTCTTTATTGAGGTTCACCTCTTCCTTATAACCACCTTCTTTATTCATCTATTTAGGCCAAACAGATCCATGCCCTTATTTTCTCCTTGAGGTTTTTACCTTGTCCTTATTTCTCCAAATTTACATATTAGCCTCTTATTATTTATATATACAATCAAAATAAACCAAGGATAGAACACAAGTGAAAAGAAAGAACAAATGTGGAATCAAATCACAAAGGGAAAAGAACACCAAGTTGGCATGGTAAACAACTAAGGTAAAAATAATGAAGGAGATTAAAAGAGAATGAAATGACAATCCAATAGAATACAAGGTATAAAATGGGTTGAAAATATCATGAAAAGGGTACAAGATAATAATTTTATATGTGTATTCAAAATAATCATTAATATTGAGGAAGAGTACGAGCCTACAAAGCAAACTAGAGAGGTAGTGCAAGTAAACCAAGCCAAATAAATGAAGCTACAACTATGTATAAAATAATATGATTAAAAAGAAGATAGAGTTCACAATATTTTATTTAAAATTTTATTTATGATTACGTATATGAATTTGATTTCAATAATGAATAAGATTTGTTTAGGGAAACCATTGCATTGATGGAGAAGTTTATAGAAAATCAAAGTTAGGATGAAGCACCTCAAAGAGTGATTAAAAATCATGGTATGTAGCAAAAAGATATTGGATTGACACAAATTAATGAGGGACTCAAGGTAAAATTCAAAGATCAAGGTGCCCAATAAGGTGAAGAACAATATGCTCCAAGATTTGATGAATATTATGAAGAGGTGGATAGTTTCAAGTTTAAAGAAGAAATAGAGATGTTAGAAGAGATTTTTAATCCATAAAATGGGATGTAAGTAGGTGGAGTAAATTAATAAAATATCATATATGAACTCAATTAAGATACAAGTAAGGAAAAACATTAAGGAAACATAAGGAATTGTGCAAATAAAGCCACAAGCAAAGGGAGTATGAGCAAGTCAACAAGGTAAGCTATTCAATTTATCAAGATAAATATGAATTGATAGTTAATATTTATGTAAATTTAAATTTAATAAGGTTTAAAATAACATTTTACTATGTTGAGGATGAGTGGGATAAGAAATTGCTCTTGCAAGATGAGCATAGTGATAGAAAGAGATATCAATTGATGAAGAAGTATGAATAAGAGGTAGTAAAAAAGAGTGAAATAGATAAAATTATAGAGGTTGACATGAATATGTATCCATTATATCCTAAAGAATAATATGTTAGCATGATCAAGTAGAAAACATCACTAAAGAAGGAAGCATTAAGTGAAAACAATGAAGAAGAAGGCCATAAAACAAACATGAGAAAGAAGAGAATGAAACATTTGGTTGCAGATAAGTATGATGAATTTAAAATTTACTTGTAAAAGGTATAACATTCATTAAATAGGAAGCTACAATAGTTAGTACAACTCATAAAGGTAGAAGATACATGCAAAAAAAGACTAGACAAAATGAAGAAGAAGAAATAGACCAAAAAAAAGAGCAAGAACGGAAGAGTAACAGTCAAGTGAGAATGAAAGACCCTCATATACTAAACTAGAAGGTAAGAAATAAATTTTTTGGCACTATTTTTCTCCCTCTTTGGGAGTATGATGCAGTATTATCAAGTAAATATACATCCTTTTATGTTTTTATAGGTCATAAGTTGATAAGGGTCAAAGTTGGTCAACTTTTGTAATCAGAATGCATGTGAAGGATCCTACAAGATCCCTATGTTGTCTTATAATTCATATTGAGTCATAATAATTAGTTATATAAGTGATGGGATATTTCCATTCAAAAATGGAATTTGAAAATTCAAATATGGAACTAAGTCAAGATTGGCCATTAATATGGTCTAAGGTGGTTAGATGAAAGAATATTGGTGTAAAGGGGGAAAAAATCCTTTTTAAAAGGTGTTTTAAGGCACATAAGTCTAATACATTAAATTACAATTCATATTATAGTCATGTAACAACATAAAAGGATGTATATTTTCTTGATGCTACTGCATCATACAAATATACCTCATGTTGAGTTAGTTATAGTAAATGGGTTTGATGTAACTACCCAAGGAACCAATGTTGAAGTTAGATGAAATAAAATTGTAAATTAGTTTTATGGCATAGAGGAGGTGAGAGAGAGCTCCAAGAAGGATAAATAAGGAGCCATGAAGAAAGATGAACAAACTCCTCAATAAAGGTGGTGGAGTCTTGTGATAGACCAAACATGTAATGTTTTGATGATCAAATGAATAAAAAAGGAAATAGTTTTATATGATTATATCATTGAATATTATTTTATTTTTTTGAATCATACATTGTCTTTGGAATGCCCTTTAGGCCATAATCTTATTGTTATCTTGTAATATTTTAGGTTTGAATATTGTAACTATAGATTATAGTTTGGTAAAGGAGTATTCAGTTGACTTATTCAAGTTATTCAAATAAATATTGCATTTCACATTGATACTTGAAGGTAATAAGATCATATTAACCCTATTATGATTGATTCAATGTTTCTAAGTGTTGGAAACTCAAGGAAAATACATTGCTATAAAATAACCCTACACATACTTATAATAGTAAGGTATAGATTTGAGTGGATGATGTTTGTTGAAATACCAGTAATGGTATTTGATAGAGATAATATATAGGGAGGAAAAAATTGGTTTTAATACATAAACAATGACAAGGTTAGTATATATTCCTTAACTAAGAAAACACAACCAAAACCCTGAGTGTATAGAATGAGACCCCTATTTTAAAATATTAAGGAAGGACATCACACTTAGAAGAAGGAATGATTAATTTTTCAATGTGTTATTGAATTAAATAGAGAAAGGATAATATCTAGTAATGATGTATAATTATAGATATCACTTTCTGAAAGCAAACAGGTTTCAAACATGTACATAGTCTTTACCCTATTTGGAGATAGTCAGTCCATGAGAAGGAAGTGTTTAGGCCTGAGGACGTGAATGGGTAAGGTCTTGATGAAGCATTGGTTGGATAATAAGGTGAATAAGTTTTGAAAAAAACTTCCTATAACCCTTGGAATTCCCTTAAAGGTAAACAGATTGTCAAATTGTTATACAATTATGCAAATATACATAAAACTTTGTATGTTGGTCAATTTAGGCTCAAATAGGATTGAGTGAAGTGACTAAACCATTTTTGAAGGTGTGTTAGGTGTAAAAATACATAGAAAATGTCTTTTTTTCCTTTTAAAACTTTTCAAAACTCAAGAAAGTGAATTATTTAGCCTCTTAGCCTATGTAGAAGACCACCTAGGGTTTCAAAATTAAAAAACTTATAAATTGCATTATACCCAATGTAATTCCATGAAATTTAATAATATGACATGTTTTTATGTAATTTAAATGATTAAATTGGTTTTTAAAAATTACATTATGGATTTGTATGGATTTGGTGATTGTGTCATGAATGGAGGGCTAAAATGGCCTAATTGGACAAGGCTTGTGAAGGCAAGGATATCTATAAGGAGAGTTGAGGGATGAAATTTGGTGGAAGCCTATAAGGAGATATATGGTGTTTATAAATTGTTTTAAATATTTATAATACTTCCTAGTTTTATCAAACAAAGAGGATCTACACACACACAAAAGGCTACAAGCCTATGGTTGTCATTATGAGTCTTATATGAGGAATTGAATGTTGAAGTGTTTTTGATCACTTGAAATGGGTTAAATTAGGTGAGATATGATCATAAAATATTACCTATGAAATAATATTTATCCTTCAAACTTTATGCACTAAAATTTGCTCACCCTGTTAATTTTACTAATTTTGTTAATTTAACATTTCCTAGCTAATTTAACTAATGTCCCATTATCCATATCCCATTTAATACATTATAAAATCCTTAAACCATACCATGAAAAATTAATCCCTTCATTATTCCATTACAAAACCTATTTACCCATTAACCTACCCCCTAAAGCAAATTACCAATTTAAAAATACAAAATATTTTACCTACCCATCTACCACCCTATTCCTAGATATTACAAAACCCCTAAACCATAATAGGATAATTATATAATTAGAGGATTATAAAAATATCCTTGATTTTATCCCACTTTCTCTATAATTTTCTACTGTATAGGTCTCCATGGAATTAAAAATTCAATGGAAAATCCCTAGCCATTGCTTTCAATGGCTCAAAATTGAATTTGAGCCATTGATTTCTCCCTCCATACGTATATAATCAAGCTCACTCCCTCCATGAAACTAAATTGTAAAACTATAAAAATTTTGAAATTATATTTCATCCATATAACCTTATTTCATCTATCCATAGCCACTATCAAGCTCAAATTATTCATTAAAAGTCGTTATCAACATCAAACAAGTAATCCAACAATCATCAATTTTGCATATAACATCCATTTGGCAATATTAGAGAGGAGATATAAAGAGGTAAAGTGATGGTAAGAGTCTTATTATTGATATTATTATCTATTTTATCCCCTCATATTTTTGTGTTTATATTTTATGTTTCTATTACTAAAACTAGTAATAGGAGTTGAATCTAAAATTTAGGCTACATTTTTGGGACCACAGTAGGAGCATACTCTCTAAAATAACCTTATAATCTTGCTAGAACTGATTTGGATGATTTTAGGAAAAAATGGATGTGAATTGAAGACCAAATTTTGAAAAAACTTTCATGCACAGGTAAGCTATGGTTTTACAATGGTATCTATTGTATTGTAGTTACGATATTATAGGTTAAGTCATGATATTGTCTGACTACTAGGTTTGATCACTAACGGTTTCTAAATTTTATAATTTTTTGGATTTTTATAGTATCACTTCTCCTCAACTTATTTTATTTGACTTGATAATCATATTTTTGTCGGTTGGAGTTATGGTTTTGTGAAAGCTAGTACTCAGGGTCATTTTTTGTGATTTGCCTTTGCTAACCCCACTTTGCAAGTTAATCATTATTTTGTTTGGTATTTAGAAGAGTGTTTTATTTATCTATTTAAGTAAATATGGGGTAACCCATAATTCTAACCATTTTTTTTTTCAATGACAATATCATAGATTTTGAAATAGTGACTTCACCTTGGTAATAATGATATTATAGTTAGAGTCATGATTTTGTAGAACATGGATTTGCTCTATACCTCTGGCTTTTATCTATCATTAATATTTTTTTAAATTATTATTGTTCTATTTGTGTTACCTTTGGGTTATGTTTGTTTTTTTGGTGTGCAATAAAACAAAAATAATATAGCCTTGATCATTTTGACCATAACTCATAATACCACAACTTTCCCGTCTACAATTTTTATCAAGTAATTATGATTTTGCCATCGAGACTTGTGGTTTTGTCTTCCTTGAAAATATTGGTAAAATATTCATCGAAAAGGTTTTATTTTTAGATAAGGATCCCTCAATTTATGTTAAATAATTACAATACCCTCTACAAGCTAAGGCTATCTTTGAATCATTCTAACCATTTTATCTAAACTGTGTGTTTGTATAAAATACCTACAAGTTTGTTATTTGTTTGTAGGGGAAACAAGCATAAGAGAGAGGGTAAATAAAATATAAAACACCTTACCATCAACCTATTTTTCCTCTTTCTACAACACCACAAGTCTCAAACTTGTGATTTTAACCTAAGATGAATAGTTGTGTAGTTTTTAGTCATGGTTTTATGTTTACGTATCAAAATAGGATAGTTTTTATAATCCTCCCAATCCTTTTAGCTAAAGGATTTTGTTCATTATTATATTTGTAATTTCCTTATTCTAATTATTCTATCTATAGATAAAACATATATTATTTTATAAATTTTATTCATAAAGTTATAAGAATAAACCATAAATTAGTGTTTAGAAGACTTTCCTTTGAGTCTATATGTCTATTTATAGTATTTTTAAAGCTAACCTATCTTACTGATATTTATCTACCTTAGACATATTTTTTAATTTCTCATTTCCCACAAAACTATATATTGTGAAATTTTGACAATTGAAATTTTTCTTTGTTAAGCTATAATTTTGTCTAACTCTTATAGTTTTGTAGGTTGACTTCCATGATTAGCTAACTTCTACAAGATCATAACTCATGATATATGACTTTAACTTAAAGTAGAAATTTTGTAGTTTCTAGTTGTGATATTTTATTTTATATTTTTAGTTTTTTAAGGAGTCATGATTTTTTAAAATTAAACTACTAACCCCTTTTTGGTGCAGGACCCCTCAAGACTAAGGCACCCCATTTTATTTTCTAACCCTTGTGATTGCAGGAGGGGTGAAAAAACATTTATATTTTAGATTGGTTATTTTTATATAATTTCTTATTATGTGTAACCTTGATTATATATATATATATATATATATATATATATATAATTGATTGTATATACTTGTGTCTTTCTCACATAGAATAATTAATCAATAAAATAATTATATTGCACTTGCCTATTTTTTTTTTATATATATATATATATATATATATATATATATATATATATATATATATATATATATTATTGATTGTATATACTTGTGTCTTTCTCACATAGAATAATTAATCAATAAAATAATTATATTGCACTTGCTTATTTATTATCTCCCCTAAGTATAGGATAGCACGTGACATAGAATTAATTCCCATGCATGGGATTAACAAATAAGGGTCGATGACATGGATTTCATCACCTTACACTGGACTAAATTCCATGTTCTAATGGAATCTAAAAATCAAGAAAGCTATCATTCAATACCTGAGTAGAATTCCCCATAAAGGGTTCCATTGAGTGAGGGGTGATTAAGATCTAATATATAAGGTGGTTAGACAACATCCTATATGGACTTGGACCCATTATACCTTCACATATATAAGGGATGCACCTAGAAACCCTAGTGTATACCTATATTAGTAACCTTTGACTGTAATATGTGTACTATTAGAGTTAGTATCAACTCTTAAGTAGCCATTGAGTATAAATGGGGTCAAGAGGGTTTGGGATATTTTATAATAGGTCACTAGCTTATAGCCTCACCCATGAAGCCATTTGATGGTAAAGGCATTGAGTTATACACCCTTATCATTTGACTAATTTGAGAATTGTTATTGTGTTGTTTGAGTGTTGTGTTAAACCCATATTATTTGCAAGTCAAGACATCCATTCCCCATTTTATGTGTGACATCTTAGATACCCCTGGGCTTTGCATCCATTCTCATTTCATCATTCTAAACCACACCCATCCTAAATCTCACATACATATCCACACCCTAATATTTCATCTTCCATCTACCCAAATCATATCCATCTTATAGTCTCTATCCATCTTATATCATCTACCCGTCTTGTATTGATTACTCATCCCATATTTCCCACTCTTATCTTAGACTATTAACACATCTAGTACTCATCCTACATCATCCACACCCTTAATACCCAGAAATATTCATTATACATCCCTATCCTAAGTAAATCTATATAAATCCTTCTTGTTTATCCTATATCTCCCTTCACTTATCCCACATAGCATCCCATATATACCCTATATATATATATATATATATATATATATATATATATATATATATACCACCTTATAGATTTTTTTCATCTCATAACCTCCTATCATATATATTATATCTTTCCTACCCCATCCATCCCATATCTCTCCATCACTTTTTGATTCTATATTTATTCTTGAAAGCAAATTATAGTGGTCACCCATCCCCTTTATCCTTATTATCATCCTTAGACTAAGTATTATCAATATACATAGTCTTATTAAAATTCTAATCTATCACCCATCACTCATCCCTATAAAGTTCCTTCTTCATCCAGCACCCATCAAATTATCCCTTTATTGGTGGACAAGTTATTTTATCCCATCACTCTCTTTCATCCTTACTAGATTGGATTCTTAGAAGACTTTATATTTTGGTAATTCATAGTCTTAGTCATCCCATCCTTTTCTAAAAATCATCACATCAATCTTCATGAGCAATAGTAGATTTAGATTCTAGATGGAGTTAGTATTCAAACACTTCCACATTATCTATCACACCTCATCACATCTCTCTTTCAAAATGGTGATTCACACCTATGCCCAACTTAGGATTAGACAAGCTTCCAGCCAAGACAATAAACCATTGGGGAATTTAGTTGATCCAACTTGAGATCATGATGATACTAATAGTGGCATGCATAGCCCCATAGAAGAGGATGAATGATTCAATCCCCTCCATAATGATGAGGTTTAAAATCTAATTGAGTCATATCTCTATTAAAATTGTGATCATGTTTTATCCTATGACATTAAAATAGGGGGCCTACTACCCTCAAATTTTGATCATATCCTCTTACAACATATATTTCATCCTCCCACCCATCCAAATATACCACGTCAAAATGTACATACCAATAAAATACCCTAAGAATAGGAATGTGTGGACCATATAATGATAGAACAAGAATGCCCAACACCCCTTAAAAATAATCATATTGAGGCTAAATAGAGACAAGATATATTAGAGTACCAATTATACCAACTTAAACAACAAATAAACCTTTTACTTTGTGCCCAAAATCAATGTCCTTTCATCCCCCCATCAAAATTTCCATAGCATTCAATATACCCATAACATTCAAAACACCCATATCCCCCATAATAGTCAAAATCAAACCACCAATCCTCTTTGGGTCCCCACATTTTCACAAGAGTGGAAAGTGATAAAGGAGACTCTTTATCAAATAGACGCACACTTAAAGGCATTAAAGTAAAAATATGAATATTTTTGTTCCTCCCCCTTGGACATGAACATATTATAAATACCTTTCCCACCTCACTTTGAGGTGTCTAAGTTTGAGTAATACATAGGGAAAGGTGACCCTCAAGATCATGTGAAATATTTATATGTGGCTTGCCATAAATTAGCATACAAAAATGCCTATCTATTAATACTTTTCCAAAAAATCCTTACTGGACCAGCATTACAATAGTTTATGTACCTACTAAAGGGGTGTATATAAATCTTTGGGGAATTAACTAAACAATTTTTCAAATACTTCTCCTTTAACATTGAGCACATCTCTATCATAGACCTCTATAACACCAAATATAGAAATTGGGAAAGCTTATCATACTTATTACAAAGATGGAGATGCCTGACAAGGTGCCTATGATGTATAGTACATTAAAAAGAGTTAGAAAAAATATTTATGGATAACCTTAATGTTAACATCAAATATCAGCTAAAACTCTAATGTACTAAGACTTTTGATGAAATAATTGAGAAAGGGATGCAAATTGAAAAATCCCTTATTGAGAAATGGACAATCAAACTGTACTCTTGGAACGAGCACAATAAGAATCAAGATAACTCCTTTTTAAGAAATTAAAAAGTCTTTAACAAAAATAAAAATGTCATGGGAGATGGGATAAATAATTCCAAATAACATCATGTATAAATAGTACAAACTAAAAACCCCATAAAACAATAAAAAGTCTCCTCTATTAGAGTTCCATGAGGCAAGCCAAAGCCTTGAACTAGAAAAAGGCCACTCAATAGCTTGGGAGTACCTATTGAAATGGTCCTTGACCAATTAATTAATGATAATATGATCAACCTTCCTAAAATTAGACCCATGGATGATATTCAACCTAAACCAGATTGGTACCAAGAAGATGAATTTTACAAATACCATAGGGTTAAAGGTCATGATATAGAAATATGTATGCAATTAAAGCACTATATCTAGGATCTAATTGAAATCAGTGATATCAAAATAAAATGTGAAAGTCCTCCAAATCAATCTAGAGATTTGAATATAATTATTTATAAGGACCTGCTACTCAAGCATGATCAAAAACATAAGAAACCACCAAGGGACTAGGGCAAAGCTTCTTCTTCTAATCACACTTACTACCATGTCATGCCATACCACTATGTCAACACTATTAAAATATTATGTTCTCAAGACCCCACTCCATCCTCACCCACCATCATAAAAATTAATCAAGCCACTATTGATTATGTGGTTACCACTCGATGGAGTAAAATCATAGTTCCTAGGGCACCACCCAAGAACCCATCCACTTCTACCTCTTCAACACATAAAGGAAATGTCTCTAAGAAAATATTAGTATCTTCTAATAAATATTATGATATCATTTAGTAGCTTGAGAATACCCTAGCTCAAATTTCATTAATGAAACTTATCAAAACATGTCCTTTACATAAGGAGATACTTCATCAAGTTCTAAATGACCTCAACGTCCCTAGTGATTTGGATACTAACCAATTCCAAGCATTAATGGGATATCTATCCTCTTTTTAGCTGATTACTTTTGGTTTCTATGATCTACCTACAATTGGCCCCCACCATAATTATCCATTATTTGTTAAATTTTCCATATTCCACCATCACATTTATTGGGTGTTCATAGATAGAGGGTTAACATTGAATTTATGCAATCTGGACTTCTTGAAGAAGTTGGGGTATTCAAATGCTCTTTAGGGCCTACCTTGATTATGGTAAAATCCTATGATGATAATGACATGCCATTTTTAGGAACTATTTACCTTCCCATTGCCATCATGCCTATAATCTACCAAACTCTATTTCATGTTGTGGATGTTTATCTACCTTATAATATGCTTCTAGGTCATCCATGCATCCATGAGATATAAGTTATCCCATCTACTTTACATCAGTGTCTAAAATCCCCCCAATTTGGTGTAAATATCACCATCCCTAGATAAATTCATCACTTTTATAGCTATCAAATGGACCAATCCTCATCATCATATCATTGTCCAAGCATAGATAATTCCATCCTAAGTCTAATAGTTTCTAGGTATATATCACTAGATCATCTTGTACCTACATCATATCCACTACCTAAGGTTACCCACCTAAAAATAGCATCTATGGGTTGTGGAGAGTATGAATATAAAACCTTTTATGTAAGTGACTTGCCACTCTCCCTACGTAGTTATGGGTCCCTAACCATGCGAAAGGCTAATCCTTTTAAGTATCAATTTGAAAAAATGGACTTATACAATATAGTTCTATTATCTAAATAGTATATTGATGTTTTATATGAATCATGGCTTATTTTAGAAGAATAATCTCTAATATCTCCTAGAGAGTGATATCCCCATGTTTAAAAAATTATGGAAAAATGCATTGTAAAGGGAAAGGACTAGGTAGAAATGAACAAGATAGAATTGAACCCATATTAGTTTACGAGCATCCACAATATCATGGTTTAGGGTAAAAACTACTTGGTGATGAACTAAAAAATATTATTATGGATAATACTTTGATCCCTGAGTAGTCTCTCTCTGATGAAGAAGTCAAGATGGGTTTAGTTTATAGTCACTTCGAAGAGCTTGCTACCACCAACCTCTTTCCTAAAACCATCATTTCCACATTCAATGTATCCCTTTGCTACACCTCACTCATTTACTAAGATCAAAATTAGGAGCCATCATTTGATATATTTCAAAATAATGAGGCCAATCTAGAATTTATGGGAGCTCAAGATTTTGTGCCTTTTGGAGACATAAAAAGGGATTTTATATTAATCTATTGAAATCAGATTATTTTGGGAAAAAAAGACATCCCCTTGACCAAAGAAATGAATATAAATATGAATACAAAGGGCCACTTCAAGATCCAAAATAATTTACCCATGTCTCATCAAAATTATAATAATATATGGAAATAGACACAAAACTCCCAAATGGGTTCACTTCAAATATCCCAAATTAGTCATTACCCCCTTATCTCCAAGACTAGTCACCCTCTCTCATGGAAGAGGTGATTTAAGTAAACATTAAGACTGATGAAAATCCCAAAATTGTTAAATGGGGGAAAATTTAACACCTAAGGAGTGACATATTCTTATTGATCTACTTAATGAGTTCATAGATGTTTTCACATTGTGTTATTCAGACATGCCTAAAATAGACCCCTCCTTAGTAGTACATAATTTAGTGGTGCACCCTAATGCTAAACCAATTAAGAAAAAGTTACAAAAGATGCACCCCAAAATGGCCCTATTGGTTAAGGAATTAAAAAAATTCTTAGAATCTGGATTCATCCAAATAATTGATTATTTTGATTGGATTTATAATATTATCCCTATATTAAAACCCCAAGGAAGAATTTGAATTTACACAAAATTCCAAGACATTAATAAGGCATATCTAAAAGAAGACTTCCCTATTATGAATATTGATATGATTGTGGACTCAATAGCAGGCTATGAAATGTTATCTCTCATGGATGGATTTTTAGGTTATAATCAAATTAAAACCACACCCAAGGATCAGTACAAGATAGTTCCATCACTCCATGGAGGACATTCTACTACTACGTCATGCCCTTCAACCTTAAGAAAGTAGGTGCTACTTATCAGTAGGCCATGTTGGTCATTTTAAATGAAATAATTCATGATATAGTCAGAGATTATGTGGATAATATCTTGGGAAAGTTATGCCTTGGGTTAGAACACCATGATGTCTTAAGAATAATATTTGAGTGGTTATAAGAATACAAAGTCAGGTTAAATACCAAAAAGTGTGTATTTGGGATTACCTCAGGAAAATTATTAGGATTCATAGTTTTTAATAAGGGCATAGAAGTGGACCTAGACAAAGTGAAAGTAATTATGGAAATTCCTCATAATCTCAAGTAGCTTAGAAGTCTTTAGGGAAAATTACAAGCCATTTGGTGATTTATCTCCTAGCTCAAAAAAAATGTCACCCCTTCACTCATCTCCTAAAGAAGGGGACTAATTTTAATTAAAACTCTGAGTACAAAAAATATTTTAATAATCTCAAATAATATTTTTCAAATATACCTGTAATATCACCCCCATCATGAGAAGGCCCTTTCTCTTGTATATTTTAACAACTCCCTATGCAATAGGTGCCATCCAGACACAACATAATGATAAGGGCAATGAACTAGTAATATATTATCTCAATAATACTCTAATTTTTATGATCTCAAGTACACTCTAACTGATAAGGCATGCTTATACATGGTCTTTACATCATAAAAGCTATGGAATTATATGATCAATAATTAGGTTTAGCTCATTTCCAAGGTTGATCCCCTCAAGTATTTATTATCAAAATCATCCCTTACTAATAGAATGGACAAATGGATCATGTTACTCATTGAATTTGACATTTAATATATTAATCCAAATTCCATTAAGGGTTAAGTAATAACATATAAACTAGATGAAGCACCAATTGAAGTGCCTAAGCCTCTTATAAAAACCTTCCCAGATGAGTCTATAATGAGCACTTCAGAATCTAATAGCAGGAAGTTATATTTTGACAAGTCATTTACTATGCATAGATCAAAGATAAACATTCTTCTTGTCACCCCACAAGGTGACCTTATTCCCAAAGCTTTCTTCCTCTCTTTCCCATGCACTAATAATATCTCAAAATACAAGGCCTTAATAAATATCCTTCACCTATCCATCCAATGGAATATCCAACATTTACAAGTATTTATGGATTCATAACTTATAATCAAGTAGGTTAATGATGAGTTATAGACTAAGGATGAGAAATTTATCCTTTATAAATAATTGGTTAATAAATTGAAGCATATTTTTCAAACTTTCATGCTTGAACAATTACCCCGAGGGAGTAACAAAGAAGCTGACTCTATGGCCACTATTAGCTCCTTAATTGATCTTCTTGAAGACATCTTAAAAGGGAAATTTCTAATAGAATATATGATTCTCCTAGAACATCAGTCCATGGATCTATTAAAAATTTACATAATCAATGATCCTAATCTTCCCTATTATCATGACATCTCTATGTATCTCTATGATAACATCCTACCACCTAACCTTAATTGCCATAAATGAAAGGATTTTTTCATCAAACCTCCTGTTACATAATACTCGATAGCATACTATATCATAGAGCCCATGATGGCACTTTATTAAGATGCCTAACCTTTGAAGAGGCATCTCTCATAATAAAGTAGGTTTATGATGGTATCTATGGTAGTCACATCAGTAGGATGGCCCTAGCCAAGAAATTCCTCCAAATTAAATATTATTGGTCAACCATGGAACAAGACTCCTACCAATATGTGTAGAAGTGTGTCATTTTTTAAAATCATGGTAATCTCTTCCATGCACCCACAAAATAATTACAAGCCATCATGAGTCCATGTCCATTCTCCATATGGGGCCTTGATCTAATAAACAAGATAAATCCTACATCTTTAGATGGTCATAAGTTTATTATAATGCCAATGGAGTATTTCATTAAATGGGTAAAGGCAATGTCACTCACCTATACCTCATGCCTTCATATTTATAAACTCATCCTCAATCAAATAATTTTTTGCTTTGGCATCCCTTTAAACATCATTATAATAATGGAAAATTATTTAAAAATTAGGAATTTAAAGCCTTGTGTCAATGATATCACATCAGGAAACATTTATCTTCTCCTTAATACCCCCAGGGGAATGGACAAGCTAAAGTAATGAACAAGACCCTTATTAAAATTCTCAATAAAACATTCAATCAAGTAGGAAGAATTTGTCACCTACAATTATATCTAGCACTTTGGTTTTATTGAACAAGTCTTTCCACACCTACTAGGGCCACTATGTATGCCCTGGTAGATGGGACAAAAGCAATCCTTCCTATGGAAGTAAAGCTCCCTTCCCTATGCATCTCATTAAAGGGCATCATCATTAACCAAAATTGTAGACAATAATGTTAATAGGAACTATAGATTCTCGATGATAAATGTCATAAGGCCCTTTATCATTTATGAACATATCAAAATACACTAAAAGGCTAATATGAGAAGAAGACCCAGTCCAAAAAATTTGAGGTTAGTGATATATTCTTGAAAGAGAATTAAAAAAACTAATGTTGATAGGGACAAGAAGGGAAAATTTTAAGCTAATTGGCTTGGGCCATACATCATAATTTCCAAGTTTGGATCAGGAGCCTATAAATTAGCCACATTATATGGTTAATAACTTGATGATCTAATTAATATTATGCATCTCAAGTGGTTATACATGTGACAAGATCCACCATTCCTCTGTCTATGAGTTCGCACTCTTGGGGCATATACTCTTCCATTCCATCACATCTCCCCATTAGTCCAATAATTTATAAAAAAAAATCCATCTAATGGTGAAAACAAATTCTCTAACACCTTAAGCATGTACCATGATGAAAACTAGTTTCTAATGTCATGGTAAAATAACCTATTCCTGACCCTAGTCTTAATAGTGGGAATCCATTACGGGTTTTTATATAACAATAAGATATGGGTGATTTTCAACAATAAAAGAAGTCATGTATTGATTTATCAATGGGTATGTTTGTTGGGGAAGTCCTCTGGAGTATTTTTTATCCATATCTATCATTTATATATATCCCCAAAATCCTATCCCAACTTTATTTCCATCCCTCATCCCATTACCCCATCATTTCCTTTTTGACAAGCATGTCTCCTTTTATCCTCAAGATAATTCCCATCTCCATTTTTTGCTTTGTTGTCTCTAATACCATGGTTCACACCTTACCACTAATGTTTTCATTATGGAGGGGTAAACAATAGGCTTTATATTCTAGTGTTTAGCATGCATTATGATACAAAATCTTGATAGATCATCCTAACCCCCATATACCACTAATTTTTAGAATTGGTTAGAACCTTGTTCTGAATATAGTAGTTTTGGACACTACATACCCCATGTATATATCCCCTACATCATCACTAGACCCATTGTATATAATCATTTTTTAATCACATCATCAACCATTTATCCTTGAAAATATCCTTATTTTTCATCTATATTATTGTATGATTGTCTTGTATAATTTGTGTGTTTATTTTTTATTACCTCAGGCTATTTAATTAATCATATACATATTAATTAGATTATCTTATCTAGTTATGAATATTGTTAGATTTTTGTATATATTTTATCTTGTTAACTTTTGGGAAACAAGGATGGTATTAGTGACCCCCAAATTTTATTTGGGATATGCAACTATCAAATAGAGTTCCCTTATGCACTGGATACTTAAAGTTTCTATGACTTTTTCATGTTATATGGCACATTTTACCTATCAATGCAATATTAGAAATGTATTGAAAAAAATTTAATGTCTTCCAAAAATCACTACCTTTCCCATACACCCCCTAATTATATCACTTATCCTATCATAAGTATTCCCATCCCATCTAACCTATAACCATCTTATATAAAACCTAATCATATCCCATCCCATCATTTTCCTGCCTCCATGATATAAAGGTATTCCTACCCAAAACTACATTTTGAGACATAATGAATTAAAGAGGATTAATATTTTATTAAACATATTAATTTATGTCTTTCATTATTATATGAATTCATACCATATCTTCATACCATACACATTATATCACATCTAATATATATCATTTTATCATCATCTTATAAGTAATAACACCAAATCATTAGAAACATATCAACATGATCCATATCACATCCCATACCACAATAAATATATGAAAAAATAATAACACCATAATCATTTCCCATATATCTATGTCATCATCCTTACATTATCACATAATCATAAATCAATCGTGTTGGCCATTTTGGCACACATACTAAGCTTATCTCCAGATAGAGCAGGTTGTTAATGGATGAAAATATGGACAAGGTTATAAATGGAAGAACTATTCTAGGATCTAAATATTTTTACAAGGATTTTAAGACAATTTGGGTCCACTTAAAGTGTAAATTTCCATTTTCTAAGGATAGGACTATATTTTTTCTAAGTTTACACTTTTTCAACTTTTGGCCAAGTGTAGAATTTAAAATTCTTTCAAAGAAAGTGTTCCACAAAAATATTGAAACAAAAGTACAAAGCTTAATTCTTTTGATAGTTTTGTCCCACCTTATTTGGTTAAGTGTTAGAATTATTTTAGGACTTTTGTTTCAAGGTTTTTGGTTAAGTATTAGGAATTATTTCACACAATTTATCCAAAATAATTTCCATGAAGGGTCATTTATTTAAAGAGGATCCTTTCCAAAAGTTTTGAAGGGTATATTTCAAATAAGTTTGTCCTTTTTAAAATTCTTGAAGGGTACTTTTTCAAGCAAGTGTCCCAAACACTTTTCTCGAAGGGTCTTTTTTTAGGAAAATGTCCCAAACACTTTTTATAAAGGGAACATTTTTTTGCCAAAGGGTCCAATGTAGAAAGCCCAAAGGGTCAGTTTGTTATGTAAGTGTCCTCTTAAATTTTCTTGAAAGATATTTCTTAGGAAAATGGTTTGAAATCAAAAGCTCAAAGGTTCTTTCTATAGGAAAGTGGCCCAAAGCAGAGTTTTTGAAAGGTAAGTCTTTAGCAAGGTAGACCAAATAGAATATCCAAAGGGAACTTTTCAATAGTTTTTCTACGCATTTCCAAAGGTTGAAGGGAAATTTTAAGGACACAATTCCTTTGATAAAATTGTCCAAGAAAATTTTATCAAAGGCAAACTTCTCTCAGAGTTTTGTTCCAAGGTAGAAGACTAAGGACAAGACTATAATTGCAAAGACCCCATGGGATACCAAGAATACTTGGAATGGATTAGAATGCATGGGATCAATTTTGTTCTTCATTATATTTCTTTTATACATCAATCACTTTTTGTGGGACATCGAATGATGGTCAAAAGGATGTCAAATTTAAAGATAGAGTAAGATAAATCTTATTGAAATTAAATTTGATGGTCACATGATCATTAATGATGATCATGCAAACATCATTTAATGGGAGTGAGGATGTCAATTTTAGGATCATGAACTAGCCATTAGCTTTCAAATAGTGGATCCTAGTTAATCTAATGGTCCACAATTGATCGGGCACTCAGATCTAATAGTGAGTAGAGGTCAAAGGGTTATCAAATCTCAAAGGTGAATATGGGCATAATAAGTCTTAAGGATGCATTCAACTAGTATAATATCAATGGTTCTTAGGAATTTCTACTAAGTGAAATTAGTGGAGTGAGATGAGTTAATGTGTCAATGGGTTGAATCATATTTTGATGACCAATTAAAGCAAAAGTGAGCCCATGATTCCTAATGGAGGTTGAGAGGCTATTTTTGACCATGGATAATGGAGTTTTATAAGGTCATCTTTCCACCTTTTAAACTTGACTGAACACCATTAAAAGGCCATGAGTGATGTATTAAATCATGGATAACATAGAGAAACCACCCATGTGGCTAAATATGGACCTTTGGCTCATGGGTTCACATCATGAATGGATCCTTCTCTAACGATGTTTTCCATTTTTAGTATAAAGAGATAATATTTCAAAGGGTGCCATGAAGGAAAGAAAGTGGACCCCAATAGATCATCCCCAAGATCAACTACATGAAAGTGACCTCTCTCTCTCCACTATGAATTCCAAGACAACCACTCAAGAGTAATGTATAATAAGACATTATTATAAATGATAGATCTGGCTACTATAATTTCACTACTATGGAGAACCATATGAAAATGACTTGATCCCACCATTGTAGATGTCATGGAGCATCATTGATAAGATATTATAATTATGCAATGGACTGGAGTGACCTAGACCAATCAATAAGGCTTTGAATGAGCTTAATTTATGAAGGATGTTGGAGCAAATTTTCAAATGAATTTGAACTCACTTGATTCCCTTTTTGAGCTCCAAAATTTCCCTCTCTCTTGCTTCTTTCCTTTTATAAATATAGCCTTTGAGATATTGTTATGGATCCCTCTTTTGGGCATGAATAGAATTTTCTAAGATTGAACCTTGTAACCTCTTGAGATAAATAAGATGAATCTTTTCAAATTTCATTATATTTATCCTATTACATTTATGTCAATTTGATTTGTGTAAGTGGTAGATTTGTAGTCCTTGCCAAGTCTTGATCTCACCTAACTGGTAGATTTTTTGGTTATGTAAGTCATGTTTAGTGTTTAATGACATTTGAATAAATCCAATATTAAAAGTATTGACTAGTTTAGTTCCTTGAACTAGGCCTTTCCATCATCTCCATTAGGTTTTGCTCAATTGATGAACTTCTACATGAAATGTTGATGCATGGTAGGCATTTGGAGTCATAGATCTCATTATTTGTTTCTATCTCACTATTATTCTAGATGCTCAAGTATGATTAGATGTAAAATATTCATGGTGCATCACCACATCTTAGAATAGATTTTACCTTATGAAAAATTCTTGCCCCTTTTCACCCGAACTAGTCTTATATTTAGAAGCAAAGGTCCAAATTCTAACAATCTAAGGAGATAACCTCATAAATAATCTTAAAATTCTAGTCTAGATATAGGAAACCCATGGCCTTAGACCATTCCCATGTTAGTATAGGTATAGGTTATAGATGAATGAATTTGACCCCTATTAGGGTGCTATCTAGATAGCTAACAAATCCATTTTACAACATCCATAAGTATTTACATATATCATGTTATTTCATCTAATATCATTAAATCTAACATATATCTAACATATAATATCCATCCCATAAATCTAACATCTAACATCACATATAAGACCATACATCTCATCACATCATAAATAAACCCATCATGTAAATGCTAAAATGTGTATCCATCATAACAATAATCAATATGACACATCACATCATGAATCTCATCTAATATATGCACATAATATACTCACATATTAAGTCCATCATAATAAATCACAAAAATATAATCACATCATCACATCAAAATAAATATAACACATCACATCATCTACCAAAGCATCATATATATATAATATAATATAAAATATTCCACATGGTGCCCATGTCAAAAAATAAATACATGTGGGCCTATGGGGTAATAATGAGTTATAATATATATATATATATATATATATATATATATATATATATATATATATATATCGTATGTCTCATATAATCATGGTCATGACCCTGGTGGTCCTATTGGTCCTCTGGAAAGTTGATGCATGAAATGTGAAGAACTAGCTCAAAAAGAAGGAGCATGCCACTCAATCAGCTCCTATGCCTCATAGAGTGTCCTATAATAATATGCCTTATGGGTCAACCTCATAATTCTCTTCATCACCTACACCATCCCAAACCCACTCATCACCTGACCAACTTTATCCTTGGCCCTCTAGACCAGCTATACCTCTCCTCTCAAGGTCCAAATCCATACCCGCATCTACATAATCTAGCCCTAAAAACTTGTAATATGTGCATCTCTACTTTGAATCTAGCTCTATAAGGTATTTATATGTGCTTTAGATACAATGACCTATGCCTTTAAACCTATCAACTATGTTTGGGCATGGGTCAGCTACCCATCTCACTATATTATCTAGGCCTACAATATTGTGACTTATCCCTATAGCCCAGTCACTTGTGCTTACATCTATACTAATTTACCATCTCTCTATCATATAATAATCTATAGATACACCTCAATCTTGTATCTCTCTTGAGTAATCCCAACAATATCTAGTAAGTAGGTCTAAATATCAATCTATAATCAAGCCAATAAGGATCTCTTACTCTTTGATAATGTCTACTATGAGGGCCCTACACCATCTCCACCACCACTACCTCCTACCTGTGCACTGTCTTGTACCTATGTGTATACTTGAGGGCCCATGTGTGCCTATGCCAAAATTTAAGTCCCAATCTATGCTACTATTGATAAATGACCCCTATCACCTCCATCCACATTCATGCCATCCACATCCCCCATCCCATCCTAATCATCCTATGCAGGTTCTTATCTCATATATATATATCCTATAATATGCCTACAACACTCTCTTAACCACCCCTCATTAAACCAAAAACCTAGGATAGGTTAATATCACTAGAATCTAAGGTCTCCACCATGTTATGTATGCTGAAATAACACCTAGATCAGGGATAGGTGTCTAAAAGTCCCAGGGCTCTAGGGAAATATCTTTATAATCTATGTAATCCTTAGCTCTATTTACTAGCCTACCCTAATTCAACTACTCTCACTCATTCCAATAAAATAATTTATCCTCCCCAAACACATCTAGTATAAATTAAACTACCTCTAAATGTAATTAGGTATATACCACTCTATCACTAGGTCTTTGCACCACATCAAATAACACTTAGTCAACATGTATTGGGTTATTATCACCTTATCATCCCAACCAAAATTTAAGCCTCTATAGGGAATCTAGGTGATGTGATCTAGATGAAGACTATAAATAGAATCTTGATAGAAACTTATCTCTCCCAAATAACCTTACTACATGCCTAGTAGAATATACCAACCAAATACCATAGGATGATGTGGCTACCTTATTGAAAGAGTCTCCAATGACCACTATATAGCAATGTGCTCCTAGATTTAGATCTATAGAAGTATAGATGGCCCCCAGCTTGATGCTCCTCTATAAGCACCTAGATGTAGCTATAATTAAAGGTGTGCCAAAACTATAAGCCCCATGAAAAACTCTAAAATATTGGACTATGTATACAATGACATTTCCTAAGCCCAAATGGAACCGCTAACCACTCTTTCCTAATAAGAGTATGTCAGTGATAAGAGACATAAAGGTCAACCTATCAATATTACCCTTAATAAGACACTTGTTAATATCAACATGCTTATCTCATAACCCCACCTGTAATCCCCCTACCAATCTCTTTAGTGTCATGGGTAGTGTATGAGATCTCAAATACATCCTATCACCCTACATCTATAGGTGAAAGATTTAGTATACATACTCTAAAGTGATAGTCATCTCTCCTATCATGAAATTAAATGTGTTGGTCTTTGAATTTCAATGCTCCACTAATGCAATGATTACTACATAGTCAATATGTATCACTGGTATGGTCAAAACATCATGTATCCTAATCAACTCCAGAATGCCATACTCATCCTCTATCAATAGATGCATCTCATGCAAAACCATAGGATGGCATGATCAGGACTCCATCAATCCTAGGTCTTCCTTCACCAATAATCATCAACCTATCACTACATCTCTCACCAATCACTTCCTATATATCACAAATCACTTTAAGTTACCTGTATCCCCCTTAAACTTGATTCCTCCTATTTACATTAGTATAATCTCACCCTAACCTACCTTTACACATCCCCAATCCTATTTTCATCTTATAACACCCTTAATGCTCACATATATCAAATTATTGTTCTTTACCCCCATTAACCCTATCCAATAGTCTTACTATCCCTTTTATCTAATTAACCCCTTTCTTAATCACATCCCATCACCTTGATCCTACCCATTTAATTAACTCAGCCTCTTAACCTATTCTCCCTTTCTAACTAATCTAATCTAATTAAAATATAAGTTACTTCACTAACCTCTATTTTAAACCTCTAACAACCCCCCTCAATCCCATTTAACCATATAGCCTATCACACTTATACATTTTCCTATCCCAACTAGATCATAACTTGTGAGCATGTCCCCTTTGTCGATATCGACAAAATTGTAAATCATGACTTATAATTTTATTTTACGTTATAGTTTGAAAAAACCATGATTCCATAATTTATGGCATTGCAAAAAAAAAATTCTAGAGTCATGGTATTGAAATATCGTATCTTTATACTTGATATATTACAATCCCATGTATTACCTTACAAAACCACCATTCATGATGACAATATCATGACTGAGAGCATTATCATTAGTCATAGTATTATCCTAGAAAACTAAATGACATCTTTTTCTATAAAAATACACAAAATATAAATAAAAAATTAATGAAATCATAGATTTTAGGGTCAAGTACTCATTGTGGGTCTAGCCTCCGTGGATCTATGGAACTCCCACACTCATTCACCGTGATGATAAGCTCAAAGAAAATGCTCCATATTTTTAGCCTAGAGTCAAAATCAAAAAATACCAAAATCGCAAATGACCCAATTTTGACTCTTTTGTCTTATTTGACCCCCCATCATTTTATTTTACCCTCCTCATACACTCTAACATCCCTTTGATCATAAATCCCACTAATCTTGTTAAATTATGCAATTATCCTAATTTGTCATCCCTAATTATCTATATTATCACTTGAGGAATGGAGTTTCTATCTCCCTGCTATCCACTCTTCATCTCATGTTAGAAACACATCAACCTAATGTCGTTTATGACTATGTAGGTATCACCTATCCTCGATTTCATAGTAGGGGTGGCTCGACAACCATTCATCCCTCATCACCATCCCATCTTTGGATTAGTCACTCAATAATCACACATTATTTTACACTAAAAATCTTATGTAAAGTAGCCCTATATCATTAGTTAACACCTATTGTTACTACTATCTAGTTTCAAGATTTACCTATCATGTGTCCTTGTTATAGGACTTATCACTATCCTAAACCCATCTCTTTTAAATTAATTTTATCCTATCAAACAAATCACTTTCTAGACATTCATCATTTATCTAGAACCCATCACCTTTGCACTAATTTATCTCCTTAACTTAGAAAATGGGGCATCTCAACCATAGCTATGTTATTACTTGGGGCATCCGAACACCCTTTTATCATCTTGGCCTTATCCTATCCCTGGGATTTTTGTTCGAAAGGCCATCCAGGTTAGTTTTGTAGACACCTAAAAAGTGTCTAACCCTTGGTCCTTTCTCCCTCCTAGTCCCCCTTGGTCCCTAACCCACCTAGGTCTTATTAATTGAAAATAAACATCTATTTTCAATTAAATAAGGCCCCTTTTTCCCTCTCCTTGCCACCTCGCCACCCTAGGATACCCTCCTTGGATCCCCTTTATTCCCCACATGGCCATTTAATGCCTTAGTCTCCCATTCCAACCTCTCCTCTCGTCCATTTAACCCCGTCGACCGTTTCACCTTGGCATTCATTTGACCCGGCCGTTGGGAAACGGATGAAAGGCTATTTTTAGCCTTTCTCCGGCCTTTCAGCCGCCGACGTCGGTCAACCTTCGGCTGACGTCGGCGATATTGCCGGCGTCGGCAGCCTTCTTAACGTTTTTCTTCACCATTCTTTCCTCCTCTGGTCCCGTTTGGCTTTTCTCCCCTTCTCTGCGTTTCTAACTCTCGCGTCCCGACTCTTTAATCTTTCGTATCAGACCCTTGTATTAGTCCTGCACTTGACCTCTCTCCCTCAGGTACACAGCAATCTTCTGCAGGTGAACAATAGGGAATCTCCATCAGCAACAGGTTTCACATCCGGCAACATCAACAACAAGACCAACACTTTCCTCAGTAGGCACAGGTATGTTGTATTCTGTTTTGTTTCTTTATGCTTTCTAATTATTTTTAAGCTAGATTCAGCTCCTCTTCCCCTCCGTGCTCACTGTCACCCAGACCCAGATTCCTATCTCCCTGATTGGTTTCCTCTATCCCTCTGTCCCTCTCTATGCATTTGACTCCCCTTCTCAGACCCCCTGACTGCCTCAAGACCAGACTCAGACCCGTCCATCAGACTCAAACCAGACCTTAGACCAAGACCCGAAGCATCCACAGACCAGATCCTGACCAGACCCGTCTAGAGGCCATTGCCCCGACCGACGCCGGTCATTACACCCACCGACGTCGGTAGACTAACCGACGTCGGCAGACAGACAACCGACGCCACTAGGACCACCGACGCCGGCGACTGTGACCAGTTTGACAGCTTCTTCCAGGTAAGCATTTGCTTCCTTTTTCTCTTTCAGTTTTGCTATTTATTTCAGTCCTTTTTAGCATTCTGTATTTTTATCAGACTTATCTTTATCAAAACAGTGGGTTGACCTCCCTTAAGGAAGTTCTCATACTTCTGGGAATAGGCTTTTGCCTAGCAACCCACCATCTGTCTATCTAACACCTTTTTGTCCAAGTTTTCTTCTTTGCAGGTGTCATTCCTCCACAGCCAAAGAGGAGTATTCACAACGTCTAGATTTACGGTGCGCAGTCTTTATCCAGGTACTTCACAAGCCTTGTCCATTACTTCTTTAGTTTCTTCTTTCTTTTAAATCTGAAAAAGCAAAATCTTGAATAGAAACATTCTGGCACGCCCGGTGGGACCCTAGGTTCCTCCTGGGTTCCTTTTTCTTTTTCCATTCATTTAGGTGCATTTAGGCTCCTTCCTTCTTGTCTCTTTCTTCTATTCCAAATGTCACTATAAGCAGGACTAAAACAAACATTTCTTCCTTGCATTCTAGACTAGTCTAAATATCATACTCTCGTCCCTTTCTCCTTCTTGTCTTCATAGCAATATCACATTTCGACTTGGGCTTAAAACGTATTGCACTTTCATTTTTGCTTGTGCTTGCATTAGTCCACATCTAGTAACTTAGGCGCATATTGAATAAACCGTAGACACTTTATGTTACACTACCTGATCACATGCACTAAAACAAACATATAACATACCTGAGACAAGGCCCGACTGGGATTTCATCACCCAGCGGATACCTTACCCGTCCCGGTGACCCCACTTGGATTTCATCACCAAGGGGGAAGCCCACTCCGTTCTCTGGCGGAGTCTAAACTCTAGGCGAGGTATATCTTGGCTAAGTGAGACCAGCTAACCACTGGAATCGTGAAGTGAGGGGAGCTTGCTCCTTAGCACCAGGCCACGTACCAGACCCTAACACAGATCTTTGAGCACCTAAAACAACACCTGAAACCATCCTTAGACTGCCTTCTTCTAGGACCCATTTTTCAGCCAATCTCCCCAAACATTCATCTAAGGCATAAGCCACGACTTCTAAGGTTAATTTCTAAGATTTATCGCTTAGGCCTGTCTGTCTCTCTTTGTTTTCCTCTTCTCATCTATTTGTTTGAGTGTGTGAGGACGTTTTCTTCTTTGTTTTTCCAAGAACCTTTTGGCTCTCTGGAAAACACAGTCACCGACATCGGTTCTGCCACCGACGTCGGCTTCCCCTGTCACCGGCATCGGTCCTTCTACCGACGTCGGCTTCATCTGTCACCGGCATCGGTCCTTCTACTGACGTCGGTCTCTGTTACTGTCCTTTTTCTTCAAAACCAGCAGCCTGAAACCTGTCCATTCTCTGTCACAAATCACATTCTGGTTTTCTGAGACTGCAAAAACACAGTTTCTGGAACCAGGACTCTCTTCTTAACCACTTTAGCCAACAACCGCTTTCATCTATCCTCGTCCCTAACCAAGTCCTATCATGGAGATCCACTCGGAAACTGAAAGAACTCCTACAGGACCGACCCCGACCCCGACCCGGACTCAAATTCCCATCATCACTGAAGGGGACCAGGATTTTGCAAGATTCCTGGACCTCAACACCGCAGCCCTTCAAAACTATCTCGCGAGAAACCCAACGTGAGACCTTTCGGGTGACATGGCGATGACATCCACACCATTCGTCACCCAACCCTTTTCGACTCAGCCTTTCGCCTCAACTATTAACCCAACCATGGCCAATACGCAAAGTTTGGCCTCCCCGTCTATTTTTAGACCGACCTCCACCGGGGTGTCATTACCCCCTCAACCGCCTGCAATTCAACCAAGTTCTACATCATATCAGAACTTGATTGCCTCGACCCCTCGTACTCTTGCGCCCACCAATGTAGGCGTGCCGACTTATCTTTCTACCAGTGCCGCCATTCAACCACCTTTGGCGGTGCCCAGTCAACCTGTACCTTCGACCTTCATAGCGCAACCACCTTTAGCCTCCGCTTCCGCCCCTGCGACTAGTCATCCGTACATTGTACAACCGACTATGTCGCACGCCTCCTCTAGCCTCTTCCAAGTGCCCTACAACTTAGGGGGCGCTCAACCTGCCAATCCGTCAGCGGACATCATTAAGATGCTGATGGATAAAATGTCTAGTCTCGAAGCCTCTATTTCCGGTTCAAGCAATACTTTGTCATATGACCAAATTTGCAACGAGCCTATCCATCCCTCCGTCCCTATTCGACCATACCCTAACCATTGGGAGCTTCCTAAATTCACTCGCTTTCAGAGTAAGGAAGACCCTCAACAACATCTACAGACATTTAGACATGCCTGTTATCTTTTTTCCCATGATGATGCGTTGCTTTTACGCACGTTCCCTATGTCCCTTTCTGGCCCTGCCCTTGACTGGTATAGTTCTCTTGCCAGACACTCTATCTTTTCATTCATCCAACTCGCCCAACTATTTCTTGACCATTTCTCAATCAACATCACCAAACAAGTCTCAATCACCGACCTTTACTCCATCAGGCAATTTGACGACGAATCAATTGTCGATTTTGTCGCTCGTTGGAGAGGCCTGATCAACCAGCTCTCCTTCTCTTTGCCTCAACCTGAGCTCATCGAGCTCTTCTCTCAAGCATGTGCTAGACACATCTCTTCTACCTTGCGGATTCAGACATTCCGCACTTTTGACGAAGCTTTCATCATGGCTCGAAAGCTCGAACTCCATGCCCTTGAAGAAGATAAGGTCAAATTGCGTAATACCAACGCAAAATTTAATGGCTATTCTTCTTCCAGACCTTCTTCTTCTGCCAATTCCGAATCTAAAGGAGTGGCCAACACTGTGGTCGTTAGATCACCATCCTCGACAACAACTAATCACTCTCAACCTTCGACATCTTCCAGCATCACCAAACAATTCCAACAATGGTACATTCAGCGTTCTTACACTCCACTTGGAGAACCATACGCTTCCGTTTTGGAAAAACTTCTCAAGCAGGGGGTCCTCAATCTCCCTCCAATCCGACCACCTCAATTTGACCCTTCTAAAGCCATCCCTACATGGTATAGGGAGGCCGACTTCTATCCCTTTCATCGCGTCCAAGGCCACGACATTGACAACTGCCGAACCTTCAAAAACATCATCCAAGACATGATCGACAAGGGGGATCTTATTTTAGATAACTCGAACGCCCCTCCTAACCAACATATTGACATCTTCAAACACCCTTTCCCTAATCATCCGCCTACTCAGAACAACATCCAGACTTCGACTAATGACTCTCAAGACCATGACATTCACACAATTAGCACTATCTTGCCTCTTGTCCTTGACCAACCTCTTCCATTAAAGGATGAGGAACCTTCTTCTCCTACTAGTCCTCCATCTACCTCTCTTGCATTGGAGGACGCTTTGACCACATCAACGCCATTAATCCCATCTCCATCCAAAGACCCTACCTTGCCTACTCCTTAATTACAAGTAGAAGGCATGATCATCCATGCCCTCTGCCCACTTGAGGAGCCGCCCTCTCTTATTTCTTCTCCACCAAGAGAAGAACTAGTCTCTCCACCCGCTTCAACCGAGGAAGACCCAGTCACGGTTTCCTCTTGCCCTTTGCGTGAGATTTCTACATCTCGCTCACCTTCGTCCACATCTAAACCCAAACCCATATCTAACCTCGCCTCGCACAATGGCGGCTCTCGACTCAAACTAACGAAGACTACTAGACCACATCGGAGGATTTCTCCCCCACCTTCGTTATTGCCCTCTATCTTGGGCCCGCATCCGTCCACTTTAATAGGAGTGCTTCCCACTCCCATCCTTCACAGAGGAAATTTGCCTCCATTACTCCCTCATCCTATCAGACATACATCTCATCCAAACCCTCGACCTATGCCTCTTTCACCTCCCAGACCAATGTCATCAACTCCCGCTGCAATAAGACATCTCGACCCGTTAGCAGGTTCATATGCCTTGCTCTTACGGCAGTTGTTGCAGTCCTCTCGCCTCGACCTCCCGCCTCTTAGACAATATCAATCTCTCGGACCTAAACCACCATGGTTCGATGACACTTGCATTTGTGCGTATCATCGCACGCCTGGGCACGACACGGAGCATTGTCATGCCCTCAAGGTCGCCATTCGCCAATGTTTGGCGAATGACACCTCCCTTCTTGACCACATCATCAATAAACCTTCAACACCGCCTCACCCATCACCTCTCGGATCAAAACCCTCCTGGTTCAACAACTCTAAATTCTGTCTTTATCATCACACTCTGGGACATGACACTAAGCGTTGTTGCACTCTCAAAGCTATCATTCGTCACCACCGGAAAAAGGATTCCTTGCCCATCAAGGATCCTCTTGACCACCTCTTCAACAAGACATCAACCCCGACTCATGCCTCTCCAACCTCATCGCCTAAATCGGGATCTCCACGCCAGCCTATGGTCCCTTTGCTGCCTTTGACCCCCTTATTCGACATTAACACCGTCCATCTGACCACTAAACCTCAACCGACCTTAACCAATCTTTCAAACATTCTCCCTACCCATTGGGGGAATTCATCCTTCATTCAAACCTCGACCAACTTTTCAACCCAGTCTCTACCACATATCAATCACTCATTTAATCACTCATCTCGACCAAGTGTCCATCGACCTAACCCCCGACCAATTATTCGACCAGTCTCAACAAAACTTCAACCACATATCAATCAACCTGACCTCTCGACCAAACATTCAACCTTTTTCAATCAACCAACGACAATGTCAATCAACTTCACATCCATCAATCAACACTTGACCAATCTGGAAAGAGGCAAATTGGGGCAAGTTTGCTCCTAATTGACTCGGACCTTAACATACAAGCATGGCCCAGGGTCTTATTAGACCCTAAACCCCTTTCTTATGTCTTGCGTCTTCGACCATTCTTCTACTAGTCGAGTACTCATCTACTTGACACGTAACTTGAGCTCATCCCTTGAGCAATCCTCGTCCTCTTAATCCTCATCCCTTTCAACCATATTCCCCCTTAACAAATCCTCTACAACCCTTTTAAGATGCAGTGATGCTTTGTCCTAATAAAAGGGGCGTCCTTGAGCTTCTACAGTCTTGTCTGTGACTCTCATTTCTATCAATATATCCAAGTCAAGATGTCAAAACATATCCATGGTCTCTAAATCAAGTCAAATCAAAAAGACAGACTGATCCCTCGAAGGACCGCTGTACTATCATTGCTGTATTACTAGACTGAGCCCTTGAAGGACAGCTAGGCCAACTTATCAAACATTATCAAACAAAAATATAGACCACTCCCTCGAAGGATGGCTATGACTACTCTGGCAATAAACAACAACTACTTTAGAAGCTTCCCGCATCGATCAGCTTCGCAACATGACCATTACATCAAGTGACATCTCTATGCAGGCTTCCCGCATCGATCAGTCTGTGCCAAAAAAAAAAAAAAAAAAAAAAAAAAAAAAAAAAAAAAAAACGAGTCACGGACATTGGCTTGTAGTTGTCTCAGGGTCTCCTATAAAAAGGGGCAAGGTTATTCCTACTCTTACACTGGGTTACCCTATCCTCCTCCTATCACCGGCTCAAGGGACTTCGAGCTCACTTTAATGTCAAAGTGATTCGATTACCGTTCTAACTCAACACTGGTCAACGACGCAATGCATGAACGGGGCTTTGGTTCTAATCACCCCTATCTATGCTTCCTTTTCTGGTCCTTGTCAATGAAAGAGCAATTTGCCTTTCACCTTTTCTCTGCACTTTGGTCACGTTTTGGCCACATCACTTGTCGACTCATCCTTCAACATTTTTTAAACCAGCCTCGACATTTTCAACATGACATCAGGCATCATCCTTGTCCCATTTCGCATAGTTCCCATGGACACCAATACACATGGAAACTATCGACCAGACCCAATTTATGTTAAGCATAAACCAATACTTGCTGAAGCATAAATAGACCCTTTATTCATTTTTAGCATATATCCATCACGACTATGGAAACTTGCTAGAGATGAAAGACTCTCGACCACTTCTACAGAATACACCATCTGTAGCATCCTTTTATCTTCATCTTAGCCTCATCTCATCATTGACCATTTTGACCCTTTTAGTCCGAACTACACTGGTCTGAGGCCCTAGGACAAGGGCTATGTAGGCAGCACTCAGATACCACATCTTCTGAGGTTAGCTCGACCACCCCCTTTTGTTCATCTCTACGATGGACAAACCTTCTCTTCTTTGACTCTTATCACGCCCAACCTCGTCACTTTGACCAAGACCTTTGACCACAACCACTCATCGACTTTGACCAAGACCAATCAATCCCTCTGACCCTCCCTCCCTTTTAGGGAGAACTACATCGGCCTGAGGCCCTATCACCAGGGCTATGTAGGCAGCACTCAGTTGACATGGGGTCTTCTGGGGTTAGCTCGGCCGCATCCTTTCGTCCATCCATCCTCTTGACCAATGACCATTGGCGACCATGCCTATCTCCTTCGACCTCGACCTTCTTCCAAGACAATGTTGCCTTGGTTGTTTTTGCGTGTATGCTATTCCACGGCTGGTTAGCAAAATTGTTCGCAGACTATTTTTGACCACTCACAAGTATAGGATCACGAGCCAGTTGATCCCTACTACTTGTGGCCTTTTCGTGTTTCTGGGAGCACTTCCTGAGCCCTGGATACCTGGGACACGATGACCATTTGGAGCTTCAGCTTAGATTGAGTGACCCGATCAGCAGATGACTAAATGCTGGGGCCCGGTTACTTCAATTTTGGCACTCCTTGACCCTTGACCATGTGACAATTTGACCTGACCATCTTGTGCAGTGGCATGCACGCAATCATGACTTTTGCAGCGTTTTCACTCACTTCTCTCTTTCTCATCCACCTTTTGTCAAATCAGCACCCGACATCAGGTTCCTTCCCTCGACTCCTGCTTTGAGGGGGAATACCTCATCCATGCTTCGGGGCAATTCACATCATCCTTCACCTTGGGGCAACCACTCCCTGTTTTTGTCTTGCAGTTCATCCAAGAACAACCAACAAGACAAAAATGGGCAAATGTAGACACCTAAAAAGTGTCTAACCCTTGGTCCTTTCTCCCTCCTAGTCCCCCTTGGTCCCTAACCCACCTAGGTCTTATTAATTGAAAATAAACATCTATTTTCAATTAAATAAGGCCCCTTTTTCCCTCTCCTTGCCACCTCGCCACCCTAGGATACCCTCCTTGGATCCCCTTTATTCCCCACATGGCCATTTAATGCCTTAGTCTCCCATTCCAACCTCTCCTCTTGTCCATTTAACCCCGTCGACCGTTTCACCTTGGCATTCATTTGACCCAGCCGTTGGGAAACGGATGAAAGGCTATTTTTAGCCTTTCTCCGGCCTTTCAGCCGCCGACGTCGGTCAACCTTCGGCCGACGTCGGCGATATTGCCGGCGTCGGCAGCCTTCTTAACGTTTTTCTTCACCATTCTTTCCTCCTCTGGTCCCGTTTGGCTTTTCTCCCCTTCTCTGCGTTTCTAACTCTCGCGTCCCGACTCTTTAATCTTTCGTATCAGACCCTTGTATTAGTCCTGCACTTGACCTCTCTCCCTCAGGTACACAGCAATCTTCTGCAGGTGAACAATAGGGAATCTCCATCAGCAACAGGTTTCACATCCGGCAACATCAACAACAAGACCAACACTTTCCTCAGCAGGCACAGGTATGTTGTATTCTGTTTTGTTTCTTTATGCTTTCTAATTATTTTTAAGCTAGATTCAGCTCCTCTTCCCCTCCGTGCTCACTGTCACCCAGACCCGGATTCCTATCTCCCTGATTGGTTTCCTCTATCCCTCTGTCCCTCTCTGTGCATTTGACTCCCCTTCTCAGACCCCCTGACTGCCTCAAGACCAGACTCAGACCCGTCCATCAGACTCAAACCAGACCTTAGACCAAGACCCGGAGCATCCACAGACCAGATCCTGACCAGACCCGTCTAGAGGCCATTGCCCCGACCGACGCCGGTCATTACACCCACCGACGTCGGTAGACTAACCGACGTCGGTAGACAGACAACCGACGCCGCTAGGACCACCGACGCCGGCGACTGTGACCAGTTTGACAGCTTCTTCCAGGTAAGCATTTGCTTCCTTTTTCTCTTTCAGTTTTGCTATTTATTTGAGTCCTTTTTAGCATTCTGTATTTTTATCAGACTTATCTTTATCAAAACAGTGGGTTGACCTCCCTTAAGGAAGTTCTCATACTTCTGGGAATAGGCTTTTGCCTAGCAACCCACCATCTGTCTATCTAACACCTTTTTGTCCAAGTTTTCTTCTTTGCAGGTGTCATTCCTCCACAGCCAAAGAGGAGTATTCACAACGTCTGGATTTACGGTGCGCAGTCTTTATCCAGGTACTTCACAAGCCTTGTCCATTACTTCTTTAGTTTCTTCTTTCTTTTAAATCTGAAAAAGCAAAATCTTGAATAGAAACAAGTTTTCTTGGCATGCTCCCTCGAGGGGGCATCGTACCTACTAACAACATATAACATTATTTTCATGCAAGATTATGGTTTTTATTTGAAATACCATTACTCATTCAATCTTGTACTCTCACAATTCCCTTTCAAATAGGGTAAAAATGTATGCACTAAAATTTTCTCACCCTATTAATTATACTAATTCTATTAATTTCATTAATTTAACATTTCCTAGCTAATTTAACTAATGTCCCATTAACCATATCCCATTTCCTATATTATACAAACCTTACCCATCCCATGACCAATTAATCCCTTTATTATTCCCTAAAAAAACATATTTACCCACTAACTTACTCCTAAAGCAAATTTCAAATTTAAAAATACAAAATATTCTACCTACCCATCTACCACCCTATTCCTATCTATTCCTAAATATCTAAATCCTAATAGGTGATTTATAAAATTTAAGGATTCTATAAATATCCTCCATTTTATCCCCCTTTCTCTATAATTTTATATTATATAGATCTCCATAGAATTAAAATTTCCATGGAAAATACCCAGTCATTGATTTCTCCTTCCATGCCTATATAGTCAAGCTCACTCCCTCCATGAAACTAACTTGGAAAATGATCAAATTTTTACCATTATCTTGTATACATATAGCCTTCATGCATCCATATATAGGAACTATCAAGATAAAATTATTCATTATAAGCCATTATCAACATCAAGCAAGTAATCTAATAATCATCAGTTTTGTATATAACATCCATTTGACAATCTTGAAGAGGAGTTATAATGAGGTAAAGTGATGGTAAGAATCTTATTTTTGAGTTGATTATATTTTTTATCCCATTATGTTTATGAGATTATATTTTAAGTTTTTATCAATAAAATTTTTAATAGGATTTGAATCTAAAATTTAGGCTATAGGAACCATTAACATGATTTGGTACTTGAAACCTAAGAGGATTACCTAGTGAGAAGCTAGTGAAAGAGTGAGAGGGAGTTTGTGAAAAGAATGAATGTCATGATTTATAAAATGAATGCGAGTGTCATGCAAGAGGTTTAATGACATAAATAAGAGACTCCAAGTGTATAATAAATAAAAATTAGGGAAGGAGGTTATTAAGCATAGTGATCAAAAGAGAGAGAATAGATTGGTGATAGAAGATTCAAGTTAAAGTCAAACCATTAAATGAGATTTTTACCAAGACTAGATTTAGGAGTGGATGTTTTGGATAATTATTAAATATACCTATGCATTATCTCTTCTTCTATTTATTTAGAAGGTATCAGAGTGAGAAGGTCATTAGGAAGTAGATGAATAAGGTATGTATAAAGAAAAGGTACATATTTGTTTTTTATTTTCATTCTATGAATTTAATTAGTTCATTAAAATAATGTTGAAGTCTGATTTGAGATTTCTAAGTCAAGTTTTAGGTATGTGAGAGAGAGGAAAAAATATTTTAAATAAAGAGAAGAGAGGTGTGGCAAATCTGTTAAGCCAATAAGGCTTAGAGAAAGAAGAGCTAGTGAAATATCAAGAGAGATAAGCTCAAAAGAAGAGATTAAGAAAGATATAGAATTCGTAGGTGAGGAAAAGAAGAAAGAGAATCTAAGAGAGAAAAATAATCACGAGAGAGACACCAAGTGAATGGTTTAAATAAATCAAGTGGAAAGGCTTGTCAAGAAGAAGAGAGTAAGGTCAAGGTAGGACTTTAGAGAGAGTGTGAAAAGTAAAGAAGAAAAGGAAAGAAAAAGGGCTTGATGATTGAGGAATGACACAAGAGGATGGAAGTAAATAAAAGAGAATTAGAAAGAGATAATTAGTACCTTCCCAAAGAAGTCATTTTTAGCAAGGAGGACAAGAACCAAAGTAAAAAGAGTGTAGCACAAGTTTCCAAGACAATGGAAGAAGAGACTATAGTAGTTGAAGGGAATTTTGAAGAGTTGAAATCAAGAAAGAATGAATTGTTCCAATCAGACCAACAAGGTGAGTTACTCTTAGATGAGCATATGAAATAATTATTTTCCATTTTGTCATATCATTTATCCTTTATACAAAACAATGAGTATGTAGAATAATTTGTTGATATAATTATAAAATTAAGGAGAAGTTAATGATCAAGTCAAGAATGAATAGTATAAAAAGGTGTATAAATAGGTTGAATGCATTATAGGATAAGGGATAAAATAAAAAATAGTATTCCCATAAGAAGCAAATACAAAACCAGAAACTCAAATAAGAACAAGCAAGCATGAGCAAGAGTATGGTTTCTAAGAAGATAAGAGGGAGGTTGTTTTTATTAACTTGTGTCTTCCATGTGTAAGTTGGTTGTAGAATAATAACTAGGTCTTGAATATGATCAAGTGGGAGATCAATGTACAAGAAGATGACCTTAAAGGAAAAATAAAGAGAGAGATGAATAAAGAAGGAGCCATCATAAAGTTAAGAAAGATTCAAGAAGGCCTACATGTCTCAAATAGACCTTGGGATCTAGGAGGAGATACCTTTGAAGAAAAATATGTAGTGAAGAACATGAATTTCATATCAGTTATAACTTTCATGGAAAGTTTTCAATTTGTTCCTCAGTAATATGATGCAGGAGCATCACTAATATTTGTGTATGTCCTGAGTTATTAGTAAGTTTTTATGGTCATAGGAGGTCTTTAGGAATAAATAATGAATGATAGTTCCTTGTAAATTTTGAATTAGGGTCCCTTTGGCATTTTCCCACCAAAACCCATGATTTGAATTTTCAAACTTCTTGTCAAGCTTTGGAGGCATCATTCATGTCTAATGAAGGTTTAAACATTGTAAGTTGTGTGTTTATAATTTATAAAGGAGTTTTGGATATTCTAGCACATACCTAACTCATAAGTTAGTGATTTTAACAAATATGTTAGTAATTAGGCAGTTAGCACTCTCAACGAACAAAGAGGGAGTTACAAGTTAGTTAGGATAGTTACATGGAATAAAAAGAGTTTATAAGTGTATTTTTATAAGAAGTCAAAGTTGGAGATGGATTCAAAGTGTAAGAAGATAAACCCAAAGAACATGAATAATAAAGCATTCTTGATTTGGTAAGTAATTTAGAGAGCTTGACTATTAAAATTTTTTAATCTTGAAAATTGAGTTTCACTATGGATTGAAAGCTTCCAAATATGATAGCATGGGGAATGCATTTTTTAGTAACTATTATCCAAATTTGGCCCACATACCAAGATTTTGCTTGGATATATCAACTAAGTAGTTTATTGATTTATCAAATGATCAAATGACTTGAGTATGTGATTAAGATGGACCAGACCATCATCATACATCATAGAGAAATGAACAAACTAATTTGATTATGCATTTTATAAATATGCTCAAAAATCCTCTCATGCCCAAAGGGTCATGTGGAAATGATGAATTTAGTGCCAAAATCATCCTCTACAAATTTTTTATCTTGATGATTTTGCTATCTCAAGATATAAGCCTTTAAAGTTAGACTTACAGAGTGAAATGTGCATGGGGATGTCATGTTAAAGGTGTAGTAAATAGTCATTTGAATTCAAATGTTCTAAGGATGAATGCATGGCTAATAAGTGTCAAGATATCATGTACCTAAATGAATATATAAAAATGTAAATTAAATAACAAGGATAGTGGGGCCAAATAGATTAATGAAGAACATTTAATCATACAAATCAAATAAATGGTACACAAGAAGTAAACAAGTCAATGGATCTCAAAGATAAATGTGTAGTTACCAAGTGTTAAAATCATAGTAACTACTGGTTAAATCAATGGTATGTATTTAAGAAATGAAAAGGAATATCTATGGTGCACATAATGCCAATAAGTCAATGAGCTCAGATAAAATCTAAGGTCAACATGTGTCACAAGCATAGGAGCAAATGAAACTAATAATACGATCTATAAGATGAATTTAGAATTGACATATGACACAATTTGGGAAGCCTAGATCAATATCAATAGTCAATATTAAAATTCAAAGACATGACACTTTGATTAGAGGTCAAACATGTGATGTAGGTCAAACTAGAGCAATGTTTCAAAGGGCATATGTCATAATTAGAGCTTAGTCAAACATCCTTAAGCATAAGACATAGTGACATAGTCAAGATTGTCAATGATGAAGTTTAATCTCCATTAAAACATAGTATTAACCTCTGGTTAAAGGATTTATAACTTATAGAGCCCATTTAGAACCTAGAGAAAAGGCATCAAGCACTTTGTTGCATCCCAAGAGAGCTATTTCTATGATCAAATCTGAATTAGGCTTCGTAAGATCTAGGTAATGGTAGTAACATAATAAGTAAAACTTATTACTTATCATTTCCTTTTTATAGTATTATAGTACATGCATTTACCTTATATTTCCATAGGGTAAACTATCAAAGTAAAATAAGGGGTCTAAAGAAGGAGAAAGACTGGATTAATAACAAGTCAATACTTTGTATGAAAAAACATTATGTAGGTTGGGATAAGCACAAATTACAAGGAATAATATGGTATAAAAGGCATATTGATCATGATCAAATTTATGAGCTTGCTTGGGTACTGAGCACTTAATCCAAAATAATAAAATTATCAAGAATGGTATAGATCTTCGTAATTCTTCTTACTGACAATATGTCTAGGGTGTAGAATTGTTTCACAGTTGTGAACATTGCTCTTTAAATAATATCTATGAAGATAATTATTCCTTGTATTCCATAAGATTTAAAGGTATAATATGTCTATTTATACATAATAGAGATCAAGAAAAAAGCTACATGACCTATAGGCTTTTCATTTATAAGATAACTTTAACAAAACCAATAAATGAGATTAGTTTTCATCTATAGTATACCTATGTTCAGATATTGAAATGGGGAGAATATGTTATTATGAAGTGTGTATCATATTATAATATATTCATGGCATTGATAAATAGGTACCTATCACCACTCAAAGTAGACATAGCATGGCTCTGTCAAATTGAAGATATGAGTATTTTATCCTCATGAACAAGTCAAGTGGAAGATGGCATAGAGTCCCAAGGTGGAGATCTAGTGGTTAGAGAAAGTAGTTAGATAATTTAATATATTTTTAGGGGTATTTAAAGGTTTTTCATCATAAACAAGATCATGAATCATCATCCTAAGACACCTTCTTATCCTCTAGTGTATTGTTCAGGGAATGAGAAGATTCAAGCACTATTGGGACAAATGAAACTATCTTGTCTATGATATATTAACCATGATTTGATCAAAATATGGTGGATAATTTAATAAATGTGGTTGGGATTATATCTAAGGTATTAGACCTCATTTATTTATTTTTTTGCTCATGCTCCCTCTTTGCTCTCCCCTTTCTCATATATCTCTTATTTTCTTCCATATTTTAACACACATAGTCTTTCTCTCTCTCAGATTCTAAACTCTCATTAGGACTCTTTAATCTTGAAAAGTAGGGGACTCTCTAATATATTTAAAAATATTCTCATCTTAATTAGGTTAAAACCTATCAATATTTTGTAATAAATACCTCTTGATGTAATAAAAGACTTTCTTTACCTATCTCTAGCCTTGGATCTATGTTGAGTGAGTTGTGCATGATGGCATAGTGAAGGAGAATATTCCTCATCCATTTTCATCCTTTTTGACCTCCTTTAAGGTGTTTTCAAGATATTACAGGTCTAAATTAGTATTCTACCTAAAACTAGTCCATGAAATACTTATGCAATCAGCTAGTCTGTGAGGTTGTGTGAGTTAACATTATCTTGTGATGAACTAGTGTGGGTTCAAGCTTATGGGAGTTTCGCATATTTATTTTGTGCATCACCTTTTATCATTCTTAGGATTCATTTCCCCCTTAACCCTTTTCCCTATGATAACATTAGTGCAGGTGATCCATCAACAGGAAGTTAGCTTTATCTAAAGGTTCAACCCTATTATAGGATACCCATAGCATAGGGTTATTTCCATATTATGGCTAGGGTGGGGGATTTTGAATAACTCCTCCAAAAGGGTTAAATATCATGTTATAATAGTTTATGGCACACCTGATGGGACTTACTATGTTTTTTAATGGTGAATAATTTTGGTGTTCTCTTCATCTAATCAACATTTGGAGGCAAGTGTGCAAACATTAATGGTGACTCTAAGCATATATTAGCTAGTTTAAGTAGCCTAACTAATTGCTTAATAATTATAATTTATTATGTAAAATCAACCATCTTTTGATCAACATACTTATTCTCTACCTCATCATCACACTTATCAAGAAGATAATGTTTATGTGTTCCCCCCAAGTGGCCCTCAAATAGCCTATCAGACCTATCATGACCTTTACCCTCCTCCCACCCCTAAATATGACCAAGGATAGACTCCTTTGCATTTAAATTATCACTTTAATTCCCCTTGTCAAGATTAGGCTTATCCTATTACATCTTTATCAAGATTCAAGTATGCATTATCATTTTATATTGAGTTGATAAGGGAGGTTGGTAGGGGTTTATAGTTTTCTCCAATCATCCCTATACATGTTCTACAAGAGGCAAGGAGTGTTCTTTAGTTTGTCAATAATATATGGGTAGTTTATGAGGATGAATAAAGGTCATCTATAAGGAATGAGTACATAGAAATGATGAGAATCATGATCCATAATATAGATAGTGTGTTGATATCTTGTGAAGAGTAACATGCTCATTTGGATTAGTCTTATGTGTCCTCTCCAATCCAAGAACCTCAAGCTCAACCATCAAGATTTCTTGATTAGCACCCTAGTCAACCTTGTTGAAGTCCATCTTTATCAAAAATTAGAGAGGTAATACTAGACCAAGGTAGAACAATCATGAAAATCAATGAGGGTGTTAATCTTGGATAATAATTCCCTATTCATATTATGGAGGTGATATAAATATTCTTTCAATAATTTTGAAATGTGTGGGAACTAATTGAGTAAGCTAACTATCTATAGGCTAAGAAGAAAAAATTGAAAGGGTGGGTATTATCCATTAAAAACGTGTTTAATAAGTGGGAGAAATAGGATGTAAAACTAGATTCAATTAGGTTTACCTATCCTACCCCTATTCCCATTCCCACATAAGATCATGAAGCATTTCCATCATGGATCTTCTCTAAGAGATTCGACCCTAGCTGTGTCATACCCTCACTTGTGAGGCCACCCTCTCTTATAAATATTCAAAAGGAAGAAAAAGTGTCTATTCTATATTCATTTTCATCATAAAAATAAGTTTATAAAGTCATAAATAATAAGGATGAGGTGTCAGTTGAGGTAGTTCCTTAAGAACTAGCAAAGAGACCCTATAAGGTACCTAGCTAGAAGGACACTCTCTTAAGCTAAAAGCAAAGTGAACTTATTCACCATCCTACCATCTTACCCTTAGAGAAAGAACCTATTTGATAAAGGATAGAGTAGGAAATTTCAATCATAAGTGAGCCACAAGAGGACAATTCAAGTGTCTCCAATGAGGAAATCATGATAGGCAACCCACTTCATAGGGAGGAGCATGTTTCATCTTTCATGTTATAGGAGATTGATGAAAATAAAGAGTAAAAGCTTCATGAACCTATTATGGAGGTCAAGGGTAGCTCAAGTGATTTATAAAATTAATGGAAACATTTATGTTTGGATTTTTTGAGTGAAATGGAGTAGCTTAGTATTGTAAACTTTCCAAAAGAATACAATACTCAAGTTGAACATGGGGTAGTCCTTGAATGGACTATTAAAGGTCCATTATACATAGATGAAGAACATGATCAGAACTAGGTGCATGAGGTTGGTCTACTTCAAGATGAGGTGTCAATTCAGGATAGCCTTGATATGTTGTAGCTAGAGGAAAGTATATCAAAGATTGAGAAAGATAAGTGTGATTTTTTATACCTTGGATGGTTAAGTCAACCCTCATTTGTAGTTGAAGATCAAGATGAAATATTGAGTGAGGTTAATAAAAGAGAATTGGTAAACATATTATTGAAAATCTTGAAATGTTATGTCAATAGTTCAATGTCATAACCAAATAATTTGAGGAGGCTAAGATACATGTCCTTATTCAAAAAAGTATGAGCATGCTACTATAAGCATGATCAATCCTAACTTGCAAAAGGACAAGGTGGAAGAACATGGTATTTTTGTGCCACCAAGTAAACCAAGTGCAGTTTCTCCCAAGAGCCTAGATGAAGTCTTCATGTAAGGCTTTCTCAATGGTGATAAGCACCATCAAGCATGTTCTTCTATAGTTAAACATGAACCAATATTGGAATACTTGGACTAGTATGTCTACATTAGAGACATGTTTGTTCCATTTAATCCATTGGAGATAACATCAAAAGAATTGGCCATCAAGTTGCTTGGTTCACCATTTATGGTACCTCTAAAGTAAGGTATTTTTCATCTTGGTTTGTTACAAGTGAATGATACTAAAATTTTCCCATTTGACCTAGGAGGAAGGTGATTTTTAATTTTTATATAATATTTTATATATTAGATTAGATTTCTTGCTTTTATCTAAGTTCCTATGTGTACATTTGTTTAGTAGGTTAGTTTCCCTTGATTTGTTTAGGTTAGTTTCCTTTCCTATTATGTGTTTCCTTTTAGAAAGTGCCATGGTAACTTTTTTTTTTTTTTTTGGTCCTTATTATTTCAATAGGCGGTATTCAAAGGGGTAGTCAATTTTAGATTCAGATCAAATTGTCAAACCAGAGAGGAGACTCCATACCCAATGGACTAGTCAAGACAAATGGTCTGGGTTATCAAGCATAATAGGCATGCTTCCCAATTGTGTTACCAAATATGTTGGCCAATTTTAGCCCACATACCATGCTTTTTATTAGATAGATCAAATGAGTAGTTTCCTAATTGAACAAATGATCAAATGACTTGAGCAAGTGAAGAAGATGGACTAGACCATCATCACAAATTAAAAATAAATGAACATACCAGTTTGCTTATGAATTTTATAAGTATGATTAGAAATCCTCTTATTCCTAAAGGATCACATGGAAATGATGCATTTAATACAAAGATCATCCTTTACAAATTTGGTACCTTGATGAGATTGTTATCTCAAGATATAAACCTTTAAACTCAGACTTGCGAAGTGAAACACGCATGGGGATGTCAATTTAAAGTTATGGAAAATAGCTATTTGAATTAAACTATTCCAAAGATGAATGTATGAATAAAAAGTGTCAAGATCTCAGGTACCTAAACAAAAATTTAATAATATGCATTGAATAACAAGGCCAGTGGGCCCAAATAGATCAATGAATCATGTTTAATCATAACAAATCAGATTGATGGTGAGCAAGAAGCTAACAAGTCAGTGGATCTCAAAGACAAATTCATAGTTACCAAGTGTCATGACCATGATAACTATCAATTAAATAAATGGTACACATTTAAGCTGTGTAAAGGAAGATCAATGGTGCACATAGCATCAATAAGTCAATGAGCTTAGATTAAATATGAGGTTGACACGTGGTCTAAGCATAGGAGTAGATGAAACTAATAGTAGGTTTCATAAGACAAATACATAGCCAATAAATGGCACAAGTTGGGAAGCCTAGATCAAGATCAATCGTCAATATTGAATTTCAAAAACATGAGATTTTAATTAAAGGTCAAACATGTGACCTAGGTCAAACCAGAGTAATGCTTCAAAGGGTATATGTTACCATTAGAGATTAGTCAAGCATCCTAAATCATAAGATATATTGATACAATCAATATTATCAATGATGAAGTTATATCATAATTAAAGCATAGTCTCAACCTCTAGTTTGAGGATTTAGAACATATAGAGCCTGTCTTTTGGGGTTACATAATTATTTCATGACTATGATCATTGATCGTTAAAGAAGTTCTATGTCGATAATGATTCCTCAACTTCCACAAGATTTAAAGGTAAAATAGATCTATTTATACCTAATAAAGATTAAGAAAAAAGATAAGTGACATGTAGGATTTTCATTGATATGATAACTATAGGAAAAATAATAAATGAAATTGGTTTTCATCTATAGTAGACCTATGTTCAGATATTTAAATGGGCTAGATATGTGATTATGAAGGAGAGTCTCATCTTCCAATATATTCACAACCTTGATAAATAGGTACCTACCACCACTCAAAGTAGACATAACATGGCTCTATCAAATTCAAGATATGAGGATTTTGTCCTCATGAACAAGTCAAATGGAAGATGGTGTAGAGTCCTAAGGTATAGATATGCTAGTTAAAGAAAGTAGTTAGAGAATTTAATATATTTTTAAGGGTCTCTAAATTTTTTCATTGATAAACAAGATCATGACTCATCATCTTAAGACACTTTCTTATACTCGAGTGTATTGATCAACCAATGAGAAGGTTTAGGGACTATTAGGACAAATAAAAGCTATCTTTTCTATGATATATTAACCTTGATTTGATCAAAATATGGTGGAAATTAAAGAAAGGTGGTTGGGACTATATCTAAAGGATTGGACCTCATTTATTTATTTTTTTACTCATGTTCCCTCTTCTCTCTCCTCTTTCTCCTATATTTATTATTTTATTCTATATTTTAACACACTCTCTCTCAAATTCTAGACTCTCACAAGGACTCTTTGATCTTGAAGAGTAGGGGACTCTCTGAGATATTGCAAAATATGCTCATCTTGATTAGGCTAAACCATATCAATTAATTGTAAGAACTACCTCTTGATGTAATAATAGATTTTCTTTACCTATCTCTTTCCTTGGATCTATGTTGAGTGATTTGTGCATGATGACATAGTGAAGGAGAATCTTAATAATCCATTGTACTATTTTATAACCTCATTTAGGGTGTTTTCAAGCTATTTTAGGTCTTGATTAGTGTTCTTCTTGAACCTAGTCCATGAAATACTTATGCAATCATATGGTTTGTGAGGTTGTGTGAGTTAGCATTATCTTATGTTGATCTAGTATGGATTCAAGCTTATGGGAGTTTTCCCATTTTGATTTGGTGCATCACCATTTATCCTTATTAGGAGCCCTTTACCTCTTTCTAACCCTTTTCCCTATGATAAAATTAGTTTATGTGATCTATCAAAGAGGAATTTTTCCTTCTCCAGAGGTTCAATCCTATTATAAGATACCCATAGCCTGGGGTTGTTCCCATATTATGACTGGGAGTGGAGGGGCCTGAATAATTCCTATACAAGGGTGAAATATCATGTCAAAAGAGTAACATGTTAGAGAATGATATCTAATTGAATTTAAATGTTATTTTTACTAAGAAGATGTATGAAGAGTTCATTTTTAGGTGAATCAACTTGTAAACCTTATATTATATGTCCTGCACTTTACTGGATAGAGAAAACATCAAAAAGTGCAAGAAAGGTTTTGGTTTGGGATTGATTGAAGTGTTTTCCTCAATAGAGATTCTCCTTTCCATGTTTTTTAAGTATTTATATGTCATTGAAAACATATTGAATGTGAGTTGTATCATGTTGTATGATCAGACTCTATGTAGTCTATATTTACATATACAATTATGAATAAACTTGTGCTTAATGAGGTTAAATATGCACATGTAGACATTTTAAAATGTATAATCTATATGTAATAATATTTAGTTTGTTCTCTTACAAGAATATAATTCATTTTCTTAGGATACAAGAAATGAATTCATCAAAGTCTATAAAAAGAATATTGGTACCCTATTTTCATGTGCATGAAAATTAAAAAGGATTATGTTTACCCATTTGGAGTGAAAGAGGTATTTCAAGTATAATAAGGTGTAATGAATTATATAATCATGAATCTTGTTAAAGGATAAAATGAAAAACCTTGTTCATTTAGTAAGACATGTTAAAATCCTTTTCAGACATGAAAATTGAATTTTAAAAACTCTTGGCCTCTTCAATAGGGTGTGATTTGTAAATTGGCCATATCTCGCTAAATAACTAATGAAAAAATCTAAAATTTGGATAATAGAGGAATTTGGATGTTACGAATCTAATAAACTTAGTCTCAGGTTGATTGATCTAGTATATAGAAAGATATGTATAAAATTCTAATTGTGTAAAAATAAAAACTTAAACCCTAAAAATTTATTTATAAAAGAGTTTAATATACACAAGAGGAGGTGTAATTGGTTTAGTTTCATTAAATTTCAATTTCATAAACTCTATAATTCTATTTCTATTAGTGTGTATCTATCTTTTGATAAAAGGATCAAATTAGGATTCATTAGCCTATTAGCCCTTTATGGTATTTTTTGAATGATCAAAACAAATAAGTTAAGGGACTAAATAAATGAATATGATTACTGCTATGTATGCCATTATGATTCAAAAAAAATCAAGGAAAAATTGAAGAAAGAAAAATAGTGTTTTGGGTTATCTATAGCCCATATGATAGAGACAAATATCAAGGAATGATTGTACAAGTTGTTACATGGAAGGAAGCAAGATAGTTTATAATAGAGGAAAGTATAAGATAAAAGAGAGGTTGAGGCATAGTAGAGAATCAATAGCAAAGGATGATCCTAGAAACCTAAATTGGAAGACATGAAAGAATAATTCAATAATATATTTGAGCTTAAGTTATTTCTTCCCTGGGAGTATTATATAGAGGCATCAAACAAGTACATATAATTTAGTGTGTTTTTCCATCATTATGGTTTAGTTAAGTGTTATAATTCCTATAAGGACCTTAAAAGGGAGATTGAGTCATTTGGAATATTGATAGTAGGTTTTCCTTATCTTGGGAGACTTTCCTACCAAAAACTTTCATTTGAAAAGTTTTAACTATGTTTGCATGTTTAGGAAGTCTTTTGAGTAGTGTTGGGTAATGTAATGTTGTCAAATGTTGGTATAGGGTATTAAGTGAGTCAATTTTGTGTTATTGTCAATAAGGGTCAAAGTTAGTAAACTCTTGAAATTAAAATGCATGTGAAGTTACCTTCTAAGGTCAATTTATGTATTTAAGGTCATTTGGAGTAATCAAGAGTCCTATGAGTGAGTTTGCTATGTGTTTGCAATTTTCCATCCAAAACTATCAATTTGAAAATTCAAAAATGTCAACTAAACCAAGGAGGGTCATATTCATGGTTTGAAGTATTTAGGTGAGTTAAGGTGGTTCAAGTGTTCCAAGGAGTCATATTAAGAATATTTTGAAGTCATTAAATGTTTAAGTCATTATGGTGGTAGTGATCAAGAGTCAAATTGAATGGTACAACTCTCACCCCCACATAGAAGTTATAATGTAAGAAGATTTTGTCTTATAACTACCTTAACCACTATTAGAGTTGGTTGAATAATGGAATTTTTACATCAATATTGGAGGGATGAGATAATAGGGAGATAAGAGAGATCTCTAAAGAAGAGGATGAGAAACTAGAGAATAGAAAGATGAGTAAACTCCTCAAGGAAAGTCACAAGTCCATGACAGGACTGCAATGTAATAGAGAACAAATAAATGAATAAAGGAAAGTTTTGCTAAATTAAATTATCCTTTCCATGGATATTTATTTCATCAGTCACATGTTTTCTTTGAAAGGCCCATGAGGCCATGAGCTTGTTGTTATGTAAGATTGTAGGTTTAAACCAAGGAGAGTAGGTCACTGTCTTAAAAAAGGGTATTTGAGTGTTTTTTATAGGTTAGTAAGGTGAATTTTATCATGGAATACATCATTTCATATTTTGGTACTATTTATACCTTTAGATCATTGAGAGAACCTATGAAAATGGATAAACTTAGAGTAAAAGGCCACAGAATCCATGAAACCCTACAGACTATTCTCATAGTCAAATAAAGAAGGAAAATCCATGTGCTTTAAGAAACATACAAGAAATATGTTGAGATAAATAATGATATATGGAGGTTTATAAAAATCTGTTGTATCATTATATGTTTGAATTCAATAATAAGGTGAAATTAAATACACATTTCACTATGAGGAAAAAACCCTGTGCATACAAATTACAACCTCTATTTTAAAGGGTATTAGATGGATCACATGTTTGAATAAAATAATGAGCATGGTGTCAATGAGTTATTGAGGTATATATATGAAATTAATTATTTGGTAATATTTTACAATAAAAGAGAACTTTTTTAAGGCAAATAGGTTTCAAATATTTACAACAGTCTGCACCCTATTTTAACACAAACAATCCATGAGAAAGAAGTGTTCATGCTTGAGTAAGAGAATAGGTAAGGTTTTGATGAAGTTTTGTTATGTTAGGTTAGGTTAATAAAGTGTGAGATAACCCATTTTAATCATGAAACACTTTTCAAGGTAAACTGATTGTCTATAACCTTGCATAGTCAACTAAACATGTGTAATCCTCTATGTTTTTGTTGTTCTTAAGCATGAAATAGATGGAATAAGGACTCTATCCTATTGAATAAGATTAATTGTATGTATATATACATAATAAATGTATTTTATTCCTTTTAAACATTTCAAAACTTAATATAGTGTATTTTTAAGCCTCTCCGCCTATGAAGGCCTTAGTATTAGCTTATATAGTGTTTCAAAACCTAAAATGCTATATAAGGAGTTATGACGATTTGAAATTGATAAAACTTGGTAATATTACTCATTTTTTAATTTATAAATTGAATCAAAATGTTTTATTTTGAAATAGTAAGTTATAATATGTATTCAAGATCTGTGGGTGTGTAATAGGGCTAAGTAGGCCTAATTGAGGAGAGGTTTACAAATCAAGTCTTGTTTAGGTGTGGATTTGGACCATGAAACTTTATAAAAACCTATAATAAGATAAATGGTAGTATAATATTGTATTTTATATCAAATGGAGTTGATATATTTTTCAAACAAAGTTAAAAAGTTAAAAAAAAAAAGGTTACAAGCCTAGTGGAGTCATTAAGAGCTAGAGGTATAGAATTAAGTGGTGAATTGTGGTTGAGGGATTAAAGGAAGATAAATCAGTTGTAACATGACCATAAAATATCATCCATGATAATATACTACATTAATAAAACCTAAATCAATTATTGATGTCTTGAAGACCTTTTAAAGGTGGTCTAGAAGGAGCTAGTGAGTGATTTATTGATTTAAGGTGAATGAGTGAATAGAGATGAATATAGGAAGTTCATGGAAACATTAAAAAGCATATATTTTTAGTAATAAGTGATTATAAAGTGTTTTATAAAAAAAAAAAGAGAATACTATATATCCTAATGCCAAAATGGGAGAAATCAAAGGAGATGGATCCTTGTAGACAAAGTAAATCATTAAATGAGATCTTTATGTAGACTAGAGCTAGGAGTGAATGTTTTGGAGAATTTTTCCATGTAAATCTACATCATTTGGTATAAATTCAAGGTAATATATTGGTTTTCATTTGTTTTTAGTTTTTCAAACTTGTTGGTTTGAGATGGACACAACATGTTATGAGGAATGTGTGTGAGGTAGCCTTGTAGGGTATTTTGGGAGGATTATGATATAGATATGATATATTGATATCATTAAAAGTTAATTTCATAATTTAGAAGAGGGGGAAAAAATCCCCAAAGTCCAATGAGAATGACTAAAAGCTATTAAATAAAGGGATAGAGAAGACAATTTAAAGGAAGAATATTGAAGCTCAAGTGAGAGTAAGAAGAGGAAATACTCTAAGAGAGTGTCAATAAGGATAAGGATAGGTCCTAGATAGATAACTAAAAGAATGGAAAAAATCTAATAGAGGTCTAAGAAATAATATTGACAAGCTTGCTAAGAGTGTAGACATCATAAATCCACACACTATAACTCTAAGTGTTGAAGTACCCCTTGACCACTTTGGGACACTCTAGGGACCAACCTAACCCCCTAACCCCTAACCAAGATTACCCATAGTTGGTTTAGTTAAACTGACTTAACCTAACCTTTTACCCCTTTTTACCCTTTACCCTTAACCATCGATGGTTAGGATGATCGTTCATGGTCACATTTACCGTCGATGATCAAGGTCTACCTCTTTAACCAAAAGCATGCAAATTACTTGCCTTGATTTTATAAATATAAGTTATCTAGATCATATTCCAAGCCATTATAGGGATTATTTATAATTATATATCCTAGTCAAACCTTCACTTACACCTCTTACATGTGCCTATAAGAAGAGAGGAACTAGGAGGTGAAATTCATCTACAATTGTTATCAAAAGCTTGTGTATCCAAGAGTTTATTTCTTGCAAGTCAATCACCATCAATAATCCAATAATCTAGAAATCATATCTAAGAGTCAAATTTTCCACTACCTCTCCATCACATCTTAAGGTGCCATTATTTTTTAAAATCAAACTAGATTCTACTAACATGTTAACTACCCTAACCATTTACCCAATCTACTTCTAGTAGGATAAATTACTTATTTCTTAGTATTCATCTACTTTATCTCCATTTCATAATCAATTTAGACCTTATCCATCCCTCAAAATCCATCTTTGGATCTTATCAACTAATGTTTTTATCAACCCAGATATAGCCATAGTAATCATCGATGGTTGACTAAATCACCGATGGTCTGTCCAATCATCGATGGTCACCTTAACCATCGATGGTCAACTTATCCATTGACGGTCACTGTGGTAGTGAAAACTAGCAAGTTTTTTTCACCTACCTACACCTAATCAAACCTATTTATCTATGTTCCTACCTATTCATAGACCCCTCTCTAATTTTTTGAAGTAGACCCCAACCCCTTAGCACTAGTATTAATTATTTTGTCACTAATTTAATCATTTCTAGTCTATTTTCTAAGAAAGCACTTTTTTATTCAATTTTAGTAACTTTGATTTATTGAAGCAAGTACTTTATTTTATATTTTATAAAATTAATTATTTAAAATGTGTGGATTGATATCCCCTAAGGAATTTATCACTTCTAAGATCTAGTTATCGCTAGGCAATCTACCCAATCATTGTATAACAAACAAGTTTGCTTTAGTGTTTTCTTATTTACTGGTCATCCTCCAAAGCTAAAGAGGATATCTTCACAATATTATAATTTTAATGTGTGCACAATTAAATAGGGTTTTCAACCATACCCATTCTAAGTTTCTTATTTTCCCTTTTCCAATAATAAGTAAAAAAATCATTGAAATATTCTGGTACACCCAGTGGGACCCTTGTGTCCCTATTTGGGTTTGCTTACATTCTCTCTCTATTCTATGGTCATTAATGAAATAAAAAGTTTTATTTGGGCTTAAAATCATTTGCATACATTATTTCTTTAAGGTTTAGTTCACATAGCTTAACTCAAAATGCAAAGTAATATATTGTAGATTCACTTTCAACAATTAAACATCAGACAAACTTGAGACAAAGCCCAACTAGGATTTCATCACTTAGTGGTTGCCTTACCCTTTCTCGATCATCCTACTTAGAGTTCATTACAAAGGGGAGGACCAACTTAGCTCACTATTTGAGTATAATATCTAGATATCAATATATATTGACTAAGCATTTGACACCCTTATCACTATGGTGTGTGAAGTAAAGGGGTAGGCCCTAATATAAAGCCATGTATTGATTACAATATATTTTTATTTTAAGCACATAAACATAACCTAAAACCAACCTTATGTTAAGTACAAAATATACTGAGAAGGGGGGTGAATCAGTATCTTATATATCTTCTACTTAATTTGATTTATTTTCTTTAACTACTTACTCACACATTCAAGATATGCAATAAAACTAAAACAATAACATGCACCACACAAGAGAGAGAGAGAGAGAGAGAGAGAGAGAGATGCCAAATTTTTATGTGTAAACCCAAAGTGGGAAAAACCATGAAGAAAAATCTCAAGTATATGAATGATCACCAACTCAAATTATAAAGTTCACAAGCACCAACTTGTAGGAGCACCAACCCCTTTGTCGAGCACCAACACAACAACTATTTATGATCACCAACCTCTTTAAAATATTTTTGAGAACCAACCCAAAGGATTACCAACCCCTCTTATGTATAAAACACAACTATCTCTCAATGTTGATTACTCAACAAATTATAAAACTCTACAATATCTCCTACTTTTCTCTCATCTTTTATTATATAAAACAATTATAAAACCATGCACTCTCTTACATATTACAAATGGATTCTCAAGTCTTTATTTTTATCTTTCCAAATGACCTTTGGCATTCACCCTTTGTGACCCTTCAATCCTCATAAAAAATGGCACCAAACTTGCATGACCCTTTGTATCCTTTTATTTGAAAAGTCACATGGTGACCCTTCATAAGTAAATGTGTCATTTCCTTTTTTTGTCTTTATCTTGGTGACCTTTAAAATTATTTAAGGTGACTCTTCATGGAAAAATGTACCATACCCTCTTTTTTCTTCACTTGGTTACTCTTAGAATTCCTCAAGATGACTCTTCATGGGAAAATGCATCCCATTCCTCTTTTGTCTTTATCTTGGTGACCTTTCAAATTCCTGAAGGTGACTCTTCAAGGAAAAATACACCATACCCTCTTTTGTCTTCACTTGGTGACTCTTGGAATTCCTCAAGATGACTCTTCATTGTAAAATACATCTCATTCCTCTTTTATCTTTACCCCATGACTCTTTGACTTCTCCATGGGCCCTCTTTTGACTTTTATGCAACCAAAAATATATTAATTGATATTAAATAAATATCAACACACATTAGCCAAGATATAAATATTAAAAATACCATTAAATTCTATGGAACCTTTATCACTAATGTTAGACCTTTGACATCAATGACAATATTTCCAACAATCTCCCCTTTTGTTATTTATGGAAACCTCAAACTCAAACTACCACATTTTGAAACCGATACTATACATGTCAACCTACACATAATACCATATAAAAAACATATAGTAACTCCCCTTTACTATAGCATCATGTACCTATTCCCTATACCTATTTTTACACATGTACCTATTTCTATTCTTCTCCCCTTTTAACATCAATGGTAAAGGGCTTATCCTGGAGCTAACACTTAGCCCCCCTAAACTAATGTTGATCTTCAATGGTAGGAATTAAAAGAAATTACTCCCAACTTCACCTTTAGATACTCAAATTTGTCTTTTGGTAGTGCCTTTATATTCCATCTTAACCTATTGATCTGCAACCTACTCTCTTAAGAAGTGATATCTAATAGGAATATGTTTTATTCTTGAGTGAATCACTCGATTCTTTAAAATACTAATAGCACTTGTGTTGTCACAAAAAATGGAAATAGGTTCATCATATTTTACCTTGATATCTTCCAAATTTTGCTTCATCCAAAGCACTTGAGTACAACACAATACCACAACAATATATTCTACTTCAGTTGTATAAAGTGATGCTAAATTCAAGTTTTTTATTAGCCATGATACTAAGCTATCACTAAGGAAGAAATATCCTCCACTTGTACTCTTCCTATCATCCAAGAAACTTGCCCAATCTGAATCTATATAGGCAACCAAAGTGAAATCTATGCCTATGGGATACAACAATCCATAATGTAATGTCCACTTGATATATCTTAATATTTTTTTCACCAACTAAACATGACTATCTTTTGGAACTGACTGATATTTTGTAACCATACCTATTATATGCATGATGTCTAGCCTCAATGTTGTCAAATATAAAATACTACCAATCATATATCTATACAAAGATTGATCTATAACAGATGAATCTTCATCATTGCTCACCTTATTTCTTGTACTCATTAGTGTGTCAACTGGTGCACAATCTTCAAAACCAAATTTCTTGAACATTTTCTTGGCATATTTACTTTGAGATATGAAAATTATTTTATTTGACTAAAATATTTACAATCCTAAGAAAAATGACAATTCTCCAAGCATAGACATCTCAAATTCTTTTTGCATATTATCAAAAAATTCTTGTCATATTTTTAATGTTTCCTCAAAAAATGATGTGATTAACATATACCACAATAATCAATTAATGCTCACCTTTTATTTTGATGAAGAGATTACTATCATCAAATACTCTCTTGCAAGCTTGATCCTATAGGTACTTATCAAGTCTTCCATAACAAGCTCTGGGATCTTACTTCAATCCATATAATGGTTTCTTCAATCTATATACATGGATATTAACATTTGAGAGAATAAATCCCTCTGGATGCTTAATGTAGACCTCTTCTTCTAGATTTCTATTTAGGAAAGTAGATTTGACATCCATCTGAAACACTTTGAAATTATTAAACACTACATATGCAAGAAAAATTCTAATAGCCTCTAGCCTTGTTACTAGTGCAAAAGTTTATTCAAAATCTATTCCCTTAATCTGAGCATATCCTTTACATACTAATCTTTATTTATTCTTGGTCACTTATCCATTTTTATTCAACTTATTTCTGTAAACTCATTTTATTCTTATCAGATTATGATCTTTTGGTCTAAGCATTAATTCCCAAGTATCATTCTTTTTTATCTAATTTAATTATTCATCAATTGCCTTAACCTAATGATTATCATGTCTAACTTCTAAAAAAGTCCTAGGTTGACTTTTGGATAACAAAGAGAAATTAACTTGCTCAGATTCACTTACCATCATTCTTCTGGTGCAAATTCTTTCATTTATGTTCATGATGATGTCACTTTCATTATGATTTCCTTAGACATATTTGGATGGAGTTATGGTGTCCTTTTTCTCCTTCTTCTCATCTTCATCTGATTCTTCAAAATCTTCCTCTTTAATAGTTTTAGGAATGTATATTGGATCACTAATTCTTTGTGCTCCATCTTCTTCTATCCTAACACTTGCACTTTCAACTATTTTCTTGGTTAATTTTTTATAACATTTGTAAGATTTAATTTTGCAAGAATAACCAAGAGATATACCTTCATCTGCTTTAGATTCAAACTTACCCAATTTTTAATCAATTCTTTTTATGAAGCATCTACTACCCAAAACTCTAAAATAATAAACTATAATTGGTTTGTCTTTCCATAGCTCATAAGGAGTCTTGTCACTATTGACTCTCAATAATGCTCTATTTTTAATATGCACTATTGTACCAACTACCTCTCTCTAATATTTATCTGCTATCTTGGATTCATTTATCATTGTTCTCTCCATCTCTGGTGCTATTCTATTTCTCTGTTCAACTACTCCATTTTGCTATGGAGTTCTAGTTACTAAATAATGTCTCTTTATTCCATGGTCTTCAAAAAACTCAATAAACTAATTTGACATGAATTCTCCTCCTCGATCTAATCTTAGGCACTTAATCTTAAAACTAGTTTCATTCTCAACTAATATTTTGAATGCTTTGAAATGCTTGAAATCTTATAATTTTTTTCTTTAAAATCATTACCCAAGTCATATGTGAAAAATCATCAATAATCAACATGAAATATTTCTCACCTTGAGTACTTTGAGTTCTCATAGGTCCATATAAATCAGTGTGAACAAGCTCTAAAATTTGAGTGGTTGAGTATTCTTTTGTTTTGAACCACCTTCTGGCCTACTTCCCATGCTGAAAAAGTTCACAAAGCATGTTGGATGGCTTTATAATCTTTGAAATATTTTTGACTGCTTGCTTCTTGCTGATGTTGACAAGATTGTCAAAATTTATGTGTCCCATTTTATTGTACCATAGCCAACTTTCTTCAATCTGACTCAAATAACATCTTTGACATTTGATGTTTGATAACATATACAAATTATTACTTATTCTTTGAGCATCTGCAAACAACACATCTAATTTTTTTTTCCTAATTTCATAACCTTATACATAAAACTTTAGTGTGTGCCCTTGATCAAATATTTGAATTACACTCAAATATTATGCTTAAGACTTTCTACATACAAAACATTTTTAGTTTTAGTTCTACCATTATCCAAATTTAGTTTACCTTTTTCAACAATTCTAGCAGTAGTATTATCTCCAAATTTCACTGTGCCACATTGATCTTCTTTAAGGTTCTAAACTTGCTCTTGTCTCTTATCATGTACCTTGAACATCTACTATTAATGAACCATGGATTTTCTTCATTTCTTGCATACAAATTTGTCTGTACCAACATAGATTTTTTAGGTTATTTCTTCTACCATGAACCTGTCTAAACTTTTTTCTTAATGAATGGAGCTTTGAAATTTTGGTCCTTGATTGACTCGAACATGCTTCTATAGTACCAAGTTGTGTCTAAAGTTATTAAACTTGTAACATATTATGGCCTCTTCATTAAATATTGATAGAGGATTAAAAGAGTTGTGGCTTCTGCTTGACTCGACATGAGTTTCCTTATCCTTATTTCTGAAATTGTTAGCCCTTTTTTGACATTCTATTTTCTTATGAAAACATCCATTACAATAAAACTAGTAACCATAAAAATAGGATCTATTTGTGTATCTCTGACCTGATTTCATTTTTTAGTTTTATTCCTTCCATTCTTCTTTGTTTGAGATGTCATATATATTCTTAACTTCTTCCCTTTTTATTTCCTCTTTTGTAAGAGCTTCAACATAGCTTTTTTCTTTTTTGAGTTAACCTTTTCTATGAAAGTAGTGGCCTCCCCTTTCTCTTTTTTAAATCTGATATTTGTCATATCTTACATTGATCTTTGACTTTCTAACATCTTATTCAACACATTACTGTTATTCTAATATTTTGAATCATTGGCTACTATATCATTGATTTCTTTATTTATTTTCTCAAGATCTACTTTTAGAGAATCAATTTCAATAACATACCTTTCACATTCTTCACTTACTTTTTGCAACTATGTCGTTAGATATTTTTCATTCTTCTTGGCTTCTTCAAAGTGTGTTTATATATCTTCAATTGTTTCCTTTGACTCTTTTTCATTTTTATCGATCTAGATCTTCAATCTTTGATTCTTCTTCTCAAGAGCTTTTAACTCTTCTAAGTAAAAAATGAGTTCTCCTTCTAGATTCACTTTGGCTTCATCCTGTTCTTCTTCTTGATCATCTATACTTTTTCTTGCAGAGGCATCTTCATATATGGCCATGAATAAAATCTCTTCTTCTTCTAAATCAATAACTCCACTATCTTTGGTTGAGCCAGGATCTTTAGAATACAAACTCTTCTTCTCGAATCCCTTCTTAAATTTTTCTTTGAAATTATTCTTGTATGTAGACTTTCCTTATTCATTGTCACCATTACCCTTATCTGGGAACTTAGATACAAAATGTCCAATCTTTACACAATTAAAACATTTAAAGGTTAATTTTCTTTGATATTTATTTGTGCCCTTTTTTGGCTTGTGAATGAATAAAGCTCTATTGTCATCTTCATCATCGCTAGAATCGTCACTTGATTGTTAAATCTTAGCCTTATCTTTCTTTGATGTCTTGAGAGTAGCATCTCTCTTTAAGGTTTTATATTTTTTGGTCCACATCTCATATGTTGTAATAATATCATGTAGCTCATCCATTTTAGTTTGGTTAAATTTTTCATCTCTTCAATTGCTGAAACTTTTGCGTCATATCTCAATGGTAGAGATCTCAAAACTTTTTGTACCATGATTGATTCTTCTAACTTTTATCCAAGACCTTTAATTTGATTAACTATTTGATCAACCTACAAAAGGTAACTTGCTATATTTTTTTCCTCTTCCATCTTTAAACTCTCAAACTATCTTCTAAATTTTTGAAGCTTAGCTTGTTGAACCTTTCCATCACCTTTGTAAATATTCTCAATCTTTACCCAAGTTTAATGAGTAGATTTACATTTCATAAATTTAAAAAAAAATTGATTCACATAAACCACATAAAATATTATTTAAAGCTTTAACATTATTTTCACTTGCCTTCTTTTCCACTCGAGTAGTTACAAGTGTTTGTGGCTCTTCATATTCCTCCACCACTACTTGCCAAATGTCAAATATAAGAGCCATCAAATAAGTCCTCATCTTTATGCTCCAAAAATCATAATTTTTCCCATCAAACAAAGGTTCCTTATTTGTAGAAAAACTTTCATGTGATCCAACCATCGTGCTTTCCCCGATCTACCTTCAAGCTCTAAAACTTTTTCAAAAGGAACATGCTCTGATACCAATTGTTAAGCATGAAATATACTAAGAGGGGGGGTTGAATTAGTATAATATATATCTTTTACTTAATCTGATTTCTTTTCTTTAACCACTTAATCACACTTTCAAGATATTCAATAAAACTAAAACAATAGCATGCACCACACAAAAGAGAGAGAGACACCATATTTTTATGTGGAAACCCAAAGTGGGAAAGACCGTAGAGAACAATATCAAGTATATGAGTGACCACCAAATTAAATTATAAAGTTCACAAGCATCAACATGTAAGAGCACCAACCCATAGGAGTACCAACCCCTCTTGTGTATAAAACACAACTATCTCTCAATTATACTTACTCAAAAAATTATATAACTTTATAATATCTCCTTCTTTTCTCTCCTCTTTTCTTATATAAAATAAATAAAAACCCATGCACTCTCTTACACATTACATATGGCTTCTTAATTCTTTATTTATAGCTTTCCAAATGACCTTTGGCATTCACCCTTTGTGACCCATCAATCCTCATGGAAAATGGTGCCAAACTTACATGACCCTTCATATCCTTGCATTTGAAAAGTCACATGATGACCCTTCATAATCAAATGTATCCTTTCCTCTTTTGTCTTTATCTTGTTGACTTTTCAAATTCATTAAGGTGACTCTTCATGAAAAAATGTGACATACCCTCTTTTGTCTTCACTTGGTGACTCTTGGAATTCCTCAAGATGGATCTTAATAGGAAAATGCATCTCACTCCTCTTTTCTCTTTATCTTGGTGACCTTTCAAATTCCTTAAGGTGACTCTTCATGGAAAAATGCACCATACCCTCTTTTGTCTTCACTTGGTGACTCTTAGAATTCCTCAAGATGACTCTTCATGGGAAAATACATCCCATTCCTCTTTTATCTTTACCCCATGACTCTTTGACTTCTCCATGGGCCCTCTTTTGACTTTTATGCAACCATAAATATATTTTTTAATATTAAATAAATATCAACACACATTAGCCAAGATATGAATATTAAAAAAACTATTAAATGCTATGGGGTCTTTATCACTAATGCTAGACCTTTGACATCAATGATAATATTTCCAACACCTTAAACTTTCTTATTAGCACTTTCTCTACAAACTAATTTTAGTCACGCATTTTATTAAGGCATAATCTAAAAGTGAGACTAATTAAAACTCTAGGGCTTAACATATATTTTAAAGTGTTATTTGATTTCTTTCACCATTTTTTTGTCTTCTCTTTGTTCAAGTAGTGAGGTTGTTTATTATTTTTATCTCCTCTTTCTTATATGGTCCTCACTCACTAATAGGTAAGAGACCTTTTAGAGCAAAACCCATCACCAAGTAAACCTACCTCTTCTACCTCTTCATCCATAGATTACATTTCTGAATCCACAAACTCTCCTCACCCCTTAGGAAGTCCTACCTTCCCTTAGGAGGTTCCTCAAGGGGATGTATATTTTATTGCTTTCCTATATATTAATCCCATGGCTTTGTAACATATTCTTACAACCATGTCCTACCATACCCCAAATTTGACCCAACCCATAGATCTACCTTATGGCATGCCTCTCCAACTCATGGAGAGTACCTTCATTATCATGGTCACAACTCAACCATTAATTACCCAAGATTCCTCATCAACCAATAACCCCTTTAAGACTACCATTGAAAACCAACCAACTCAAACTACCACTGCCTTTATACCTTATACTTCTACCAATCACTCCTCCACAATAAGAATGCCTACTCCTAGCACTACCAACCTTCCTTAGCTACCTCCAACCCATCAACCACTACTCTAATTCAAATCCTTATGGTGTCTATACCCTCTTCCTTTCCATCTATTAGTACAAGGGTCACCATCCTTCCATCAGTCACCAACCCAACTACCACTCCTATCCAATAAGCACCCCTTAGACCAACATTTGGATACATCCATACCCTACAATGGTATTTACCCACTAGCCAACCACTTACATATACATGTCCTTATATATCATCCACCCAACCATTGGCATCCACTTACCAATAATTGATAGCCTCCCAACCTTCTACCCACTATCAACATGTCTCCCAACCATCCTAGAATTATGCATCTTATAACCCTTTAGGTGAACAACCCCAAGCCAACCTAATGAAGATGCTTATGGATAAGATGATGACCTTAGATTCATCTAGTTTATGTGCTCACAACATATTGTCATATGACTAAATCTATAATGAGTGCATCTATCCATCCATACCTATTAGACCATATCCTCCCCAATGGGAACTTCCTAAGTTCTCTAAATTTCAAAGTAAGGAGGATCCCCAACAACACCTTAAGGCATTTAGGCATGCTTTATATCTCATCACCTATGACTATGCCATTATTTTTTGCACCTTACCCATTTCCTTAGCCATTCTAGTACTAAATTGGTATAGTGTCGTACTGGATTGGTATAGTGTCATACTGAATTACTCCTTTTTCTCTTTCACCCAACTGGCTTAAACCTTCTTGGACCATTTTTTTATCAATATCTCCAAGAAAGTTTCTATCACCAGCTTCTAATCTATTTGATAATTTGAGGATAATTCCATTACCAATTTTGTGGCTCATTAGAGGATCTTGATTAACCAACTTTCCTTTTCCTCACCTCAACCTAAACTTATAGAGCTCTTTTCTTAGGCATGTGCCTAGCATATCTCCTCTACACTACATGTATAAATATTTTGAAATTTTGATGAAGCTTTTACCATGGCATGTAAGTTAGAAAATCAAGCCATTGATGAAGGAAAGTTAAAGCTCAAGAATAAAAACTCAACCTATAAAAATAATGAAGCTTCTTCCTCTAAGTCAAGTAACTAGTCTAATACTAACACCAAAAGCAAGGGAACCATGAATTAAGTTGTCCTAAAAGTTATTCCTCCACCTTCTATCAAACAATTTGATTCCTATAATTTCTCAAATCAAAAACCAAGGAACCAAATGTGGAACAACCAAAATCAATTCACTCCACTTGGAGAATACTATGTTTCCATCTTAGAGAAGTTATTGAATGCAAACATCATTCAAATTCCTCCCATCAAGCCACCCCAAAATTTTGACTCCTCTCATTATATACCTAGTTGGTACAATGAGAATGGTCTATGTTCCTTTCATCAAGTAATAGGGCATGACATCAATAGGTGCAACACTTTAAAGAGCCTTATCCAATTTACAAGGGGGAACTTACATTGGACAACCCAAATACACCATTGAACCAAGCCATTTATATATTTAGGAAACCTTTCCAAAACCATGCTCCTACCAAGAATGAGATAAATAATATCAAGTGCTCCCATGATACTCATATGGTTAATATGGTTCTTAACACACTTGTTTCTAAAGAGCCCATTGACCAACATATTTGTTTATCATCCTCTCTACTTATTGAGGTAGGGGAATTACTTTTTCCTCCTTTAAAAACCCAAAACAAGGAAACAATATCTTCTCCCCCTCCACTTATTGAGGTGGTGGAGTCCTGAACCACCCTTTTAGTTTATATGTCAAAAAAACCAACCATCATTACCCTAGCTTTACCTCCAACTACAAAACAACCTACTCCACCTTCACAAATCATTCTTGAGAAGGGAACCCTATGTCTACTTTTCCCACTAAGGAACCACCTATCTCAACCCTACATCCTTTAATTTAGGAAGGGGATGAGGTTACCATCCATGTGTCCCCACCTAGGGGCCTATCTTTTAGGTCTACCATTCAAGGAATCAAGCCAGCTTACAAACCATTTTCTAAGATAGTGTAGAATTAGAATTTATCTCCAACCTTGAAATAGATCAAGCCACCTTATGGTATCAATTAGGGACTACCTTATATCACCAATCAAGAACCTCCAACCATACCTTTAGTATACCAACCCATCACTTCTACCATTTTAACTTCTACCCTATCAACTACTTTTATGACTCTAATAATCCCTCAACCATTCAATACAGCTAGACCCTATGAAATTGAGTCACATTCTCACACCAAACCAACCAAACCAATCAAAACCTTTGGTATCCTTCCTAAACCAAGCATTAGTCACCCATGTATGAATTTAGACCTACCCTTTTTAAACCCACCAACCAAATGCCAAACCAAAGAAATCAAAGAGGTAAAACCACACAAAGGCTAGAAGGCCCAAATTTTGCCTCTATCAACCTTTCCCTCCATTATAGGTCCTCATCCCTCTACCTTGAGTAGGAAACTATTTGCCTCTACTAAAAACCTACCACTTATTTTGGTTACACCTCCATAGTTGCTCTCTAATGCACCTCTTTTCACCATGCCAACCATAACTAAACTACCTAATTTGCAATATTCCACCTCTAGCTCATCAACTTCCTTGCCTACACCAACATCATGAACCAAACACACCACCCTACCCAAAATGAATACCACCAAACCTATTTCCAAGTAACCTCCTACCTCTAATTCACCTAGATTAATTAAGTAAATAAAATTAAATGTAGTTCATAAAGGTTGCACAACCAAATCACTTACATAAAAAAAAACATAAAACTCACTTGAGACAAGTCCTGGCTAGTATTTCATCGCCTATTAGATCACCTTACCCTTTCTTGATTATGTATATATATGTATATGTATAGATATGTATGTATGTATGTATGTATATATATATATATATATGTGTGTATATATATATATATGTATGTATGTATATATATATATATGTATATATATATATGTATATATATATATATATATGTATATATATACATATATATATACATGCATATATACATATATACATATATATACACATATATACACACATATATATACATATATATATATATATATGTACATATACATATATGTGTGTGTATATATATATATACATATATGTATATATATATGTATGTATGTATATGTATATATGTATGTATGTATGTATATATATATATATGTATGTATATATATGTATGTATATATATACATATATATATATATATATATACATACATATATATATACATCTATATATATATATATATACATATATATATATACATACATATATATATTGGTGAAGTGCTTGCACTGGTTACGAGATCATGAAGTGAGGGTAGAAAGCCTCAAGCACCAAGCCACGTAATTAATCCAATAAAAATTTCTTCTTGAGCACCTAAATATAAAACTGAAACCAAACATATACTACCTTGTTTAGGACTTATTCAAACCAATTTCCTCTTCACTCTTTTCTAAGGCATAAACTAAAAGAGAGATGAAAAAGAATCCTAAGATTTAATGCACTATTTGTGAATGCATTTTTTTCCTTGAATATTTTTAATTTTTATTTGTTTGAGTTGTGAGAATGCATCATCCTTTTCTTACCTTCTGGTATGGTTTTCACTTGCCAACAACAAAAAGACCATGAGGAAAAATACCCACCACCAAATCAACCATCACCTACTTCTACCTCTTCATCTATGGAACACACTTTTGAACATGTAGACTCCCCTCACTCTACAATAATTTTTACTTGGGTAGTCCTTGGAGATGCAAATTTTTTAACTTTCTTAAACAATAACCATGCAACCTTGCAACACTACCTAAGAACTATGTCATACCAAATCCTAGTTTTAATCCCACCTATAGACCTGCCTTATGGCATGGCTCTCCATCTCATGGGTAATAATTCCACTACCATGGGAGCTACTCAACCTATAGTTTCCCAAACATTATCATCAACCAAAAACTCCCTTGAAACTAATCCACCAACCCAAACTACCACTGCCCTTATATCTCTTACTAATCACTCCCCTGTAATAGGAGTGTCTACCTCTAACTCTACCCATATTCTTCTAGTTACCTCCAATATATCAAAAACTACTCCAATTCCAATATTTTAAGTGTCCATACCCTCCATGTTACCATAAATTAGCACAAGAGTTACCACCACTCCAACTCAACATGAAACCTTTAGTTATCTTCATAACCCATAGGGGCATATACCCACTATCTAACCACCCAGCTCTACCTAACCTTTAACATCCACATACCAATATATATCTTCCACCCAACCCCCAAATATAACATATAAATACATGGAGTCATCTTAACCATCTACTAGTTATTCACACATTGCCCAACCTCAATAGAACATACCAATAATAATGCATCCCAACAACCTCAAGCAAACTTCATGAAGTCGATCATGGAGAAGATCATTACCCTTGAGTCATCCATCTTAAGAGCCCATAATATATTATCTTATGATCACATTTTCAATGATCTTATTCAACCTTTAGTCCCCATTATACCTTAACCAACCCAATGGAAACTTCCAAAATTTACCAAGTTTAATAGTAAGGAAGACCCTTAAAAACATTTAAGAGTGTTTAGGCATTCATGTTACATGGTTGCCCATGATGATGCTCTTTCCTCCATACCTTTCCTATGTCATTATTTGGACTATCATTGGATTGGTATAGTGCCATATGTAGACATTCCATCCTCTCTTTCACTTAATTGGCCCAAAACTTCTTGGTTCACTTTTTGATCAATATATCCAAGAAAGTTTCTATTAGCAACCTCTACTCCATTCCAAATTTTGAATATGAATCTATTTATAATTTTGTGGCTCATTGGAGGAGCCTAATCAACCAACTTTCCTTTTCATTGCCTCAACTTGAGCTTAGAGATCTCTTCACCTAGGCATGTGCAAAACATATTTCATCTACCTTGCATGTCTAAAGCTTTTAGACATTTGATGAAGCTTTTACCATGACTTGAAAACTAGAAAATAGAGCCATTGATGAAGGAAGGTTAAAGTTGAAAATCAAGATCACAAATTACAAACCCAATGAGCCCTTTTCTTCCAAACCAAACAACCAAACCAATCCCAACACTAAAAACAAAGCAATTGCCAATGTCATTATCCTCAAAGTAGCACCACCACCATCTACCAACCAATAGAATCTAAGGAACCAAACCTCTAACTCCTCTAATTATTCAAACCAGAACCAAAGGAACCAAAATTAGAATAATAATAAGAAATTAATTCCAATTGGGGATCCCTATCCTTATATTTTGGTAAAGTTACTAAAATATAATATCATCCAACTTCCACAAATTAAACCACCCTAATAGTTTGATGCTTCTCACCCCATATTAGGTTTGTATAATGAGAATGACCATTGCACCTTTCATCGAGTCATAATACATGACAACAATAGGTGAAACATCTTCAAATACCTTGTACAATTCATCATTGACAAGGGGGATATTATGTTGGACAATCCCAATGCACCATTGAACTAGGCCCTTGACATATTCCATAAGCCTTTACCTAATCATGTTCCTTCTACCCCTTACTGTGATAAAAAACCAAACCTATCTCATGAGGAACATACTATTAATGTGGTTATTGACGAACCCATTATTGAAGAAAACATTACCTCAATCACCTTTTTCCCCATCCCCCTAATGGAAGGGAAGAAATTTCCTTCTATTCCTTTATATAGCCAAACAAAGGAAGCCACTATACCCACACCTCCATTAAAGCATACTAGACCAACCTCCCCTATTATAAAAGCATCCACTCTATCTTTGGAAGCTATCTCACAAGAGAAGATAACTCGATCCACCAAACCTCTAATTTTAGAACCTTCTATCAGAGGTCAAGACAAAGGTAAGGGAACCAAACTAGAAATTTTAACCCCTTCTTTGGTAGACTATCCTAAACATTTTAAACCAACTAAAACCTCTACCTAACTAATCAAAACCTCCTCCAAATTAATTGACCCTCAAAAACCTAAACCCACCAAGACAACTAAAGTGACTAAATCCCCTCCAAAACAAAAAACTAAAATAACCAAAGAAGTAAACCCACCAAAAGTCCCAAAACCCCAAATTTTACCTCCCTCAACCTTACCCTCCATTTTGGGTCCTCATCCCTCTACCTTGAACATTAAGTCCATCATTTTTACCAAAACCCCACTACCTTTATTGGTCACACCTTCATGCTTTCTTTTTAAGACACCTTTCCTCACTACATCAACAACTCCTAAGTTACCTACTTTGCCTTCCTCTACCTCTAGCTTTCCAACCATCTTGCCTAAACCAAAAAAATCAACAAATCATACCACTTTACCCAAGACACCTACCACCAAACCTATGTCCACAAAACCTTTTACTCTAACACCCAAAATAAAAATTGCTAAACCTCTACCACCTTTAGCCAAATCTTACTTAACCATTATCTAGTAGTTATTAAAAACTTCTTCCTTAAGCTTACCACCCATCAAACCCTTTGACCCTTCACATACCAAACCCTCTTGGTTAAATGATAACTTGATATGTGCATACCATAGTGCACCAGGACATGATAGAGAAAATTGTAAAGCTCTTTAAACACTTGTTCATAGCCTGTATGAAGATGATGATCTATTATCAAGTAAACCTCCTTCATCCCCATTACCAATCCAACCACCAAATCAATCCATCCAATATTTAGTCTCACCCAAAATTAAAGAGGAGGAACCAAAGCAACCACCCAATCTAAAAAAAACCCTTATCCACACTATTCACATGGTTACCTAATCTCCAGCCCAATAGAAGGATAAAGGGAGGTCTAAGGCATCAATTCCTTAGACTTACCCCTCTAAAAACTCCCAAACAGACAATACCCAACCATCTCTATGTTCAAAAAAACCTAAGGTATCTATCTTAGGTGCCTCCCCATCTAACCCTCCATACCCTAACCTATATGTAGTATCTGTTTGGAAAGCTATCATCAAGGTGCTTCACCAAACTCCAACAAAAATGAGCTTATATGAGTTAGTATCTACCTCTCCCCATCACCACCAAGCACTCATAAAAGCCTTACAATCCATCAAGGTCCAACCCAATGACCTTAAACCTCTCATCTCCTTTGTTGGGGCCCTTCAAACTTCCAACTGTGTCACCTTCAAAGATTCAAAAATACCTTTTATTCATCTAGAGGATCTCAATCCCCCCTCTTCATTATGGAATATATTAATCTAACCCACACCAAAAGGGTGATGATTAATGAAATATCCATCATCAATATTATCTCCTCCCATGCCTATAACCAGCTACACTTACCCATGAACATCATGTCTAAAAGCATAATGGTCCTTCATTCTTTCAATGATACCATGGCTACTACCTTGGGCATAGTTGTCTTCCATATCTATGTAGGGCCCTGTACCATTCTTGAACTTTTTTATGTTGTGGAAGGATAATTCTAATACAATGTTTTATTCGGATGCCCTTAGATTCATGTCATGATTTATGTCCCTTCCACCTTACATTGATATGTCAAATTTGAGCACAAAGGACAAGTTGTGACTATCCAGACTGACCCTAGTCCTTTCACATCTTGTGATATGATATATCAACCTAGTGACATCCTCCTTCATCTACCTCAAAACCATCTGCTAATGACATAACCCCACCAATAAAAACCCATGACACTTCTACACCAAATGTTGATGAAGCTTCTACTAGCTTATCTATCCCTTCTTCCTAGATTCTTATAGAGAACCCCATGGAAATCACTTTCTAGCATCTTTCATTTGGGGAATATAGACTCTTAGCCTTGGATTCTTTCTCTACCCCCTAAGAATATGGGAATCCTAGACTAACCCTTCTTATGACCCTTACATTAGAACCATAATCCCCTTTGAGCTCCATAACCATCAAATAGATTTCATTTATGGGGGACTTCATCAACCACTTCTAGCCAATACCACTACTTTATCCATCCAACCATTTACCTCTCACTTTTCCTATCTTAGCAAACTAAATTTCACTAAGATGTATCTTTATAGATGTGCTTGGAAAGGATTTGGCCTTGGTTTCTATGAATAAGGTCCTCATGAGTTACCCCATATCAAAACTTTGCAACCTCATGAGTCATTTGGCCTTAGGTATGAACCACTTAAAGAACCCACCAATTCACCCAAACCCATTTCCACCATGGAGGAAAATATCCCATCCTCACCAACCCAACCACTTTCCTTGCATCAAGATCCTAACATCAACCCCCCTAACTTTTTTCCTAGTCAATACCATTATTTTGGGCCCTCTCATCTACCAAAAGGGTGGCCAAACCAAGTTCTTCCATTCATGTACCCTGAAATGGTAGAAAATGATTCTCTTACCATCAACACCATCCAAAATCAAGATGATGATTCCATTCTTAGCTACCTTAGTATTAGGGATTATCCTATCCATAAATCCCTTCCTCTTGAATCCTTGACCATGTCAAATTAATCCACCATAGATATCAACATGGGCACCTTAGATAACCCTCACATTGTCAAATTGGGCCAATAATTGAATATTAAGGAACTTCTAGACTTCACCTCCTTATTACAAGACCATAGCATAGCATTTGATTGGTATTATAGTGATATGCTTGGGATTGGCCCCACTATTACTACCCATAACATATTAACTCATCATGATGCCAATCCTATTAAATAAAAACTTTGATGCATGCATCTTTGCATAGCCCTTCTCATCAAAGATGAGCTTCAGTGTCTCCTCTCTATAAAATTCATTCAACCCATTGACCACCCATAATGGGTCTCAAATATTGTACTTATCACCAAAGTCACTGGGGGTCTCTATATATGTGTGGAATGTGACCTTAACCTCACCTACCTCAAGTATGACTTTCCTCTACCTAGAATTGACCAGCTTATTGATCTCATGATTGGACATGAGATGTTATCTCTCATGGATCAGTTTTTGGGTTATAATCAAATCTTGATGGCTCTTGAAGATCAACATAAAACTAACTTTACCACTCTTTGAGAAAATTTTTGCTATAGATTCATGACTTTTAGATTTAAGAACATTGGTACAACCTACCAATGTGCCATGAATTATATCTTCTATGATATCATACATAAGATTATAAAAGACTGTGTGGATGACCTTCTTGGGAAACCCAAACTCCAAAAATATCACTTAACTATTCTTACGATCATATTTGAATGCCTCATCCATTATCATGTTCACCTTAATCTTAAGAAATGCATTGTTTGGGTCCTTTCAAGAAAGCTTCTTGGCTTCATCATCTCTCTTCATGGAATTAAAGTAGACCCTAATAAAATTAGATAAATTTTGAACATGCCTCCTTGAACCAACCTCAAGCAGCTCCATATCCTGCAAAGAAAACTTCAATCCATTCATCATTTCATTTCCCAATTTTTAGATTGGTGCCAACCTTTCCATCACTTTCTAAAGAAGGAGGTCTCCTTCAAATAGAATGGTGATTATAAAAAGGCCTTTGATTCTCTAAAATATTACCTTTTATCACTACCTATCCTCACACCTACTAAGGATGACCACCCCTTTTACCTATATATCTCTACCACTGACCATTCTCTAGGGGTAATGTTGGCTCATTCAGATAAATAACACAAAGAGCAAGTTGTATACTACATTAACCACATGATTATAGAATATGAGACCTAGTATACACATACTAATAAACTCTACTTTTCATTGACCTTCATGGCCACCAAAATTTACCACTACCTTCTTAACCATAAAACCTATGTCATCACTAATACCGACCCACTCAAGTACATGCAATCTAAACCATACTAAAATCAATGTATGTCTAAGTGGCTCATGCTCTTAGATAAATTTGACCTTAAATTTCTTCAATAAAATCCAATTAAAGGGTAGGTCATTGCTAACCAATTAGCCAAAGATCCTTTACCAAACAATCAACCACCTCCTATTACCTTTTTGGATGAATATATTATGACTCTTTTTCAAGAGGATGGCATAACCTACCAAATGACCATGTTCTTTCATGGCTCAAATTGACAACAAGGAGGGGGTATTAGAGTTATCCTCATTCCTCCTGATGGTGAACCCCTTCATCTCTCCTTCAAAATTGAATTTGAATGTACCAATAATATGGATGAGTATGAAGCCCTAATGATAGGTCTCCAAACTGCTCTAGCCTTGGGAATTAAGACAATCCATGTCTTTGGTGAATCCCAACTCATGGTTAACTAGGTCAATGGATCCTATTAAAGTAAGAATGATGTCTTGAAAAAATATAAACTTTTAGTTGATAAAGTTTTAACATCATTTGAACATTACATGGTCCAATTTGTTCCTCAATCTACAAATAAATTCATAGATACAATGGCTTACCTTGCTTCCTAGATCCCGTCTCAGCCTTCCAATTCTAAAATCCTTGTCACCATTCATTATTATACCACTCCCTCCTATATCCAATCTTATCTCCCTACCATTTTTATTGTATAGGAATCCTCACTTGATATTTGGTATGACTAAACTCTTAACTACATTAACCTAGGCATCAATCCTCCCAACCTCTTTAGGAATGCCTGAAGAGCCTTTGTTCAGAGTACCTCTCATTACACCATCCTAGGGGAATAATTTACAAACATGGTTTAAATGGTCTCCTTCTTCATTACCTACATAACCATAAAGCTTTCCATGCCATCAAGGAAACACATAATGGGATCTATAGGGGACACTTTAGTGGCCTAGTAATCTCTAAACATATCCTTCACCTTGGATACTATTAGCCCACCCTCAACCAATACTATTGTGATTATGTAAAAAAGTGTGTAAAATTTCAAAATCATGCTAATTTACATCACATGCTAGTCAATAGCCTCTAGGTATCTAAGGACTTCTAACCTTTCTCTTAATGGGGGCTCGATCTCATTGGGTAAATTAACCCTCATTCTTCATAATACCATAGCTCCATCATCATAGACACAAAATATTTCACCAAGTTGGTGGAAGCTATCCCTCTTATCTTGACCAAAGCAAAGAAGATTGTTGACTTTATCAACCATCATATCACCTGCCACTTTAGTGTTCCTCATAAGATCATCACATATAATGGTAAATATTTCAAAAATAATTAAGTCCAAGGGATGTGTGATGCATTTGGAATCAAGTTAAGATTTTTTTCACCTTACCATCCATAATAAAATGGACAAGCAAAAGCCTCTAACAAAATCCTTAATAAAATTCTCACAAAAGCCATCAGTGCTTTAGGTCAAGATTGGCACTTACACATCCCATTTACTTTATGGGCCTATCATACTAGCATTTGAATCTCTATAGGTGCTACCCATTTCTATTTAGTATTTAGAATAGAGGTAGTCTTACCTCTTGAAGTCAAAATCCCCTCTCTTCACATATATTTCCAAGAGCTTATTTTTTAGGAATATTTTTGTCAGTACCATTAACCTCAACTTGAGCTACTTGATCAGCATCATTTAACAGCCCTCACCCACCTCTATATCTATTAAGAGTATATCAGACATTATTATAATAAGCACCTCAAATAATGGGAATTCAATATCAGAGACCTCATCTTGAAATAAAACCAACACATGACTAACATGAAAAAGCGTAAATGAGCCAAGTTTGCTTTCAATTGGCTTGGACCCTACATCATTACCCATAAGTATGGATCAGGAGCTTATCATTTGTCCTCTTTAAAAGGTAAAATAGAACCTAAGCCCCTTAATTCTTTTCATCTACATCCATTTTTCTATTAAAGAAGGATCAATCTCACTCCTTTTATCTAACTTAAGCTCATCCATTGATTACAATATTTTAACCTTTACCCATCTTTCTCCTCTCCTTTTAAAGATAATTGATTACAACATAGAACCATGCAATTAATTATCATATTCATAGCCTAATCATAAATGTGGGTATCATGGCTCTACCCATATCATGGTTCTCATGAATACTTTTCATTTGTAACAAATATGGAATCTCATGGTCACTATCTCTCAAAATCACACCCTTTCACATATCATTGACCTTTTTGTGTTAAAGTTTTTCCCTCATAAAGGTAAACATATGAACCTAATTAGAATTTTCCATGTCTAAATTAATTTCATCCAAACATAATTTAGATACCAAAATACTACTTGGGTCAATATCTTAACCATTTCACACTATTCCCTCAAATGAAAACTACCTAAAAACAAAAAAAAAATCCAAATGTAAGGTAGACTGCTCCCTTGAAGGATAGCTATCAAGAACATTAAACAAAGATAATAAGCTTAGACCACTCCCATGAAGGATGGTTAAATTAAATTTTTTGAAATTAAAATAATTTCTTAGAAACTTCCTACATCAATCAACTTCCCATATATAATAATAAATCGAAATACCCACTATCACAATAAATTCTAAAGCTGCAATCAACTCTCAAGTAGCATAATAAGTTGGAAGCCACAATCAATTTTCACATATAAATTTCTTGCATTGATCAGTCTACATCTAGCATATGACATGGGCTTGTATGTTACCATTCTTAGGTCAACTATATAAGGGGAAAACTAATTCACATGAGGTTATCATACATATCACCCATTACCCTTCACACCACTTATCACCCATCTTCCCTTTAGACTATCTATAAATCAAGGGATTTATATCTTACTTGACACCCTATTATCAAGAAACTTTTTTTATCAACTAATGACTATTCATGCACAACATTTAAAGGGCTTATATTCATTAAGCCAATCCTACTTTGGGTCTATTTTTGGTCCTTATAAAAAATAAAGCATCATGCCCTATTCTTATCTTATTATGCTTGGTTGATGTTTTCATCATGAATTTTACCATCTAATGTTACAAAAACAATAATCATTCTTTATACATTAAGTGAGAATACAAAAACCATAATCATATCACTCATAACCATAACCATAACATAAATAAGTATCCACACAACCTTAAGCATGATAACATTCAATCAATGACATCTAATGCACTTTGTACATGTTTATAGCAAACTATGAAAAATTTTATTTGAGTTACGAGGAGTTTCATGACACATACATAGTCATTATATTACACACCCATTTCCTAAATCACATGCATAAAATATTTTCCTACCTAAGCATTAGACTAATTATCTAGTGACTCTAGATTTGTGTTCAACCATCCTTCTTGATTATTCCCTAAACTAACATCCATAGCATTCCATATCTCATTAACTGCTAAAGAGTATACTCTATTCTCTTCTCCCACATTCATCCCTATAGGACAAGAATCATATTCTACCCTGGGTCTTTTACCTTACTCACCTATTGTAACCATTGCATCTCTATGCTCTAGTTGTTCTACTTGTATAAGTATCATCAGTTGTTGCCTCAGTGTATATCCCCTTGGATAGTGAGGTTTCCCTCCATAGATATGTTGATGGTCATGTTCTCTAGCCCTATATCTTGCATAGTGAAATTCTTCACTTCTTCCTTACTATAGAGGTAGGACTTCAAGCTCAAGCTCAGGCTAAGGGTACATTTCTTCTTGTTGATCTAATAGTACTTCCATTATCACTATTACATATTGTAATATTCGATAGATCCACACATTAACCATATTGATTATTTTAGGTCATAGTTGTTGTTGATTATCTCCACCATTACTCCCATTATTCATCATATTCAACCTTATGTAGTTCTCTACACTCTTTATAACCTATAAAACCAAATAATTTAATGATAGACATTTGTCCTTATCATGATTCTTTAAATAGAATACTCGATCATTCTTCCTCACCAACATGATTCTCCATTATACCAACTAAGAAGGTCATATGATGTCATTTATTCCCTTGAATAGTCTTACTAATTGAAATAGTCATGGCTACTTACCTTTTCGTATGGACATGTCACCCTCAATCTGATTGGTCATCTCGATAAATCCATTATTCACCATTATGATATCTTTTTATTATCCTTATCATATGATCCACATCTGATGTCTTTCTTAGCTTTGTCATCTTATGATCCTTATAGGCCTAGTGGTCATTTACATCATTGTCACCTTTATCCTAGTTGACATAAATTGGCTTCTAACCATGGGCCACTGTAATGATCACACCTTCACAACTACCACTATTGCTAGTGGTGGTAACTCCTAAATACTTATCACTATAGAAACTCTTTCATCAAAGGTAGGCTACCATTAATTCATGACAATAAATGCACCTTCCTTCCCCCTCTACCCTCTATTACTATAGCCTATTTCCATAGGCTCTAAATGTTAGACCCTAACCATTGGCAGTGCCTACTCAAAAATGGTGGTCTTTTCTTTTGTACTATCTGATATTTCCATTATGGTATGGGAATGGTCACCTTCTCCAACCATATAACCAATATCCTAGACCACATAGCTCCCTTATACCAAGACCTCTTCTAAGTAGAACCCCAAGTCATCAATTTCAAAGAACTAGGATAGAGGATTTAGACATGGCCACCATTTGTCTAGCCTACCCATGCAACTCTTGGGTTAGGCAAGGCCCATCCTCTATCACTCACCATGATACTAACTTCCTTACTTATATAATATACTTAGCCATAAAATAAATTATTTACAAGTAATCACTTAATTACAACCCTTAAAACTTGACTCATAGCGATGATGAACCTTGGCCAAATTGACTATGCAAATCTTGATAGAAACCCACCTCCTAAAACTCAGCTCATAGTAGTAAATGCTATCTCTAAAATTCTACCCTCACATAATTTTAGAAGGTGCAACGTCCTCACAAAGGCAACTCTTCTATGGATTAGCTCCCTTAAAGGTCATTTTTGGTGCTTAACATTATGTTCCCCTCTTATTTATGTTACCTTACCCATTTATGTCTCTCATCCTATTAAATGTGGGATCGTTATCATAACTATTCACTAATCTACACCTTACACTTGCACTATCACCTTCACCAAAACCCAAAACTACTATTTTATAACATCTTCTCCATCCACCCAAACAAACCCACGTGGTTCATCAAATTGGGGAAGCCAATTTGAACACCACTCCCCCAACCCATGTTGAACTACATTGGCCTAATGTCCATGGACTATGTAGGCACTGCTTCACTTCTACAAGCAACTCAACCACTAATAACTAATTCCCATCCCCTTTTTCTTCTCACTCATTTCAACTACTAACAGTGCCCTCTTGCTTAGGGTGTCTTACATCAAAGAATCTTTGAATTCTTTCTTAAGAATATTTATGTTTCAACACCATCTAATACTTCCTCTTAAGATTTTCACCCATTACTGGGAGAAATACATTGGCCTGAGGTCTTTTTGAACTATGTAGGAAGCACTCAGTTACTGAGGTCAACTCAGCCACCTCCTTTATTTTATTTTCCCTCCTAAAATCTCTTGCCCCACTTCTCTACCTATCCCCTCACCACCTCCTTCCCTTCAACTTGCCAATCTCTTTAAACAACTTTCCCAGCTTGTCAATCTCTTTTAACCACTTTTCCATCTTGTCAATCTCTCTTAACACAAGAGTTGATAGCCTTCCTCATTGGCCCCTCTTATCTCCCATAAAGCCACTACCTACTCTACCTTACTAGCCTTGATATCACCTTTTCTTATGCATATTTCATAGCTCACTCCCTCACCCACTTTTCATGTTTTTGGTCCCTCTCTCCACTTATTACCAACCTTTTCATTTATTCCCTTTAACTCATTTCACCATCCTCATCATCTCCCCTCCCCTTTGCCTATTTGTTGTACCCTCTTTATCACTCTCTTTTCCTCACCAATTCCACATCATACTGTGCATCTTGAAATCTTTCTATTTCTTCTATTGATGCACTTTTTTCTTTACATGTACCACCACTCTCTACCATTTTTCCACTCTTCCTACCATACCCATTTTCCATTCTTGTTTTTTTTCCATCCTTTCATCCTTTTTGTCTTCTTTTTTTTCCTCCATAACTAGTTTCTACATAGGTATTTATACTTTGAGAAGCATTCCATAATTTCCTCTTTTATTCTCCTTAGTTCTTGCATTTTGCCTTTTGCATTCCCCTTATCCTCTTTCCCTCTTGGTACTCACTTGTATTTTGTATTTTTGTGAGTATCCATGCTTTGTATCTATGTTTCAATTCTTCCTTTTTCTTCTTATCATCCTTAATCTTAATACCTTATTTTCATCTCATGCCCTTTCATTATGTTTCCCTATTTCTTCACCACCTCACCCCTTTTCATCTTGTCAACCTCTTCTAAAAAATTTATTGATGCATACCTTATCTCTTTAGCTTCTTATTCACCCATTCTTCATTTCCCCTTATTTTTTTTAATCCCTTTCCCATTTTCCTTCTTGTTCTCATCTCCAAAACCACCATCTACTTTGCTTCATTATGTATCATCATACATGCTTACTTGGTCAAGAAACCACCTACTTCTTCACTCTCATATAATCCATTTTATGTCCTCATTTCACTCATTTTTCCTTTCTTCCATTTATTTCCTTATTTTTCATTTTCATCACTAAACTATTTTCTCCTTGGTCTATTTTTAGACTTATTTTCAAACCCTTCATGGCCTTCCATATTTCCCATCCTCCCCTTACCCTTCATGATTGTTACACTTCTCTCCCCATCCTTTTCAATTCTCCAATCTATCATTATTTAGTGCATCCCTCACCCCCCCCATCTTATGCCTCTTATTTTTCTTATCTTTTCTCCATTTCATTTTCATTTTTTTCATCTCCCTTGATGACATTCGTTGTTCTTCCTAACCTTCCATTTTTTCCTTATATGTCAATGTTTAGATCATTTCATCCATCTCTACCTTCATATTTATCTATGACCTTGTTATTTTCTCTACCTATCTCTTCATCCCTCTCCTAATCTGCCTTCACCTCATCCCTTGTTGGATCTCCCTTATTTTCTCCTATTTAACCTCCAGCTCCTTAGAGTGTGATCACCCACTATACTAATTTTAATACTTCCTCATGTCCTCCACACCCTTGATTTGAGAGTGAAATTTGGTCAGGTTTTTAATTCAAGTACATCCCTTTCTTCCTTTAATGCCTTTGCATGTTGAGCCTAGATCCTTTTCTTTGTTCCTCTCTAGCTACTCCCTTCACCCTACCTATCACATTTTTTCCATTTTTAACCCTCTACCCATTTTCCTCTTATATGATCACAACATCTAACATGTTAAGACCTAGAAGGTATTTCATTCAACTTTGGTTTAATGTGAGATATATACCAATCATATGGCTTTACAACATAATTGGATAGGCCTATAGGCTCAGTTGACTGACCAGCAAGCTTAAGCCTTGCTAAGCTATCAAAATGAAGATTCCTTCCCCACCCCCTTTGGTCTTGCCCATTTCAAACCCCTTTTACACTGAACTTTAGAGATTTTAGAATCCAAACTAAAAATACCTATTCAACTAGATTATTTGGGGTACCCTCATATGGATGCTAACCATACCCTCTTACACAACCTACCTCTCAACCCATAATTTCCCTTGATTCTCCCTATTTGGCCTACATCCTCCTATGCACCATCGTTGCCCCACTCTTTTATCATAGTCCACCTAGTATACTCTTATAGAATTAACCTCTTCCACCACCCTATTTTCTCCTTGGACCTCTTTGTTCCACCTTCTTTTTCACCTCCCCAATATGTTTGTCTTCATACATTATTCTTCTATTTTCCCTCTTGATTTTCCATTTCTACCATTTGTTTTACTTCTTTTCCCTTATTTAATTAATATTATTATTCACCTCACTCCATATTCTAAAACCCCTTAGAGTCTTTCTCTGAATTCCATCAAAAATTAACACTTACTTTTTTTGGGGCCCCACTGACTCAAGGGTCAAGGGTTTGAATCTTTGCCACTTTTCATTTACCCACTCTAATACTTTGCTTACCCAAATCATTGAATAATACCCTTGCCTATTAGTGACATTTTTTTGGAGTATGCACAATGTCAACTTATTTATATGGTGATGAAATAACCCATCAAAATCACCATGACAATTTGAGTAGTACTAGATTTTATAAATCCTAGTAAAGCATATTTCCCCATTTTATTTTCTTTAAAATGGTGGAAAATTTTTCATGCTTGAACCTGCTTATCCATGGCTACAGATTCCTTTTGCATAGTTAATATAATAATCTAAATTTCATCCTAGGTAATCTCATCCACAATTTATACCAAACCAATCAATAAAATATTTGATAGCCATATTTTCCACCCTTTGGAGTTTCCCTTTCTCCAACATCCTTCAATCAGACCTAACTACATGATATCAAATTGTGGAAACCAAGTTAACCAATACTCCCCACCTCAGAAGAACTACATTAGGTCAGAACATCATTTTAAATATTATGTTCATAGAACTATGTAGGAAACATCCACTTGCCTAGGGCATATGGAGTCTACTAAGCCACCCCATTCCAACCAACCAACCCACTTGCCCATGTATACCTTGATGTTGGCCATTTTTGACCTGACCTCTTCCCATGTTTTGTAATGACTTTGCATGGTCCTTTGACCACCTTGACCCATTTTTCCAATGTTGAACATTTGAACACTACACTACCTCATATATAACTCAACCATTTGTGTTATTTAGTGGGAGAACTTCCTCACCTAGTTCCATATAAATGACATAAACCTTATTCGGATGGCTTGATGGAAATGACCTGATCAATTATGACTAACACTATGCATCAATTACCCTCTCTTATCTTTCTATAACTTAACCTTATTATTACCACCATTGGTAGATTTAGTCTTTGCACAATCTTGACTATCATGTTTGGTCACATTTTCTACACCCATTGGCATTTCACATGCCCAGCTACCTTATGGTATCACCTAGTGCCTCCCCACCAATTGATTATCAAATGTACACTTGATTTAGTATTTCCTTATTGACTCTTAGTTTGAGGGGGAACACATCCTCCCATACTTGGGTCACCCTAACCTTCAACTAAATGATTCATTTTTGTTTTGCAAATTGTTAATTTAAATCTGTATAACAAAAAGGGGGAAAATATAGACACTAAAAAATTCACACTTACATTTTTCAATGACTAAATACCTTAGGACCACCTACACCTTCTTAATCCTTAACCAACCCCTATTAACCTAAAAAAATTACTATTATCCTAGTCATATAATACTACTCAAAATTACTATTTGAAAGTACTATTCACTATCACTATTCATTATGGGACCCACTATCACTATTCATGATGACATGGCATGTGACATGATATGTGACATGGTAAGTGACATGGAAAATGACATGGAAAGTGACATGGAAGGTGATATGACAAGTGATAGGTCAAGTGTCATGGCTTAAAAGTGAGGTGGCTTCATGTGGGACATCATACCCAACATGGGACCCTTTTCCAAGGTGCATAATGACCTCATTTAAGCATCATAAGGGCCCCCTTTAAATATGGTGAATTTCCAATTAGATGGCCATCATTAAACATGTATTTTGCATTCACACATGAAATTATCCTTCAAAATTATAAACCTGCCTCTTTGGTGCTTTGGGAAAGATAAAAGACACCCCTTTTTTACTTTTTAACCTAAATGGGAGACTCACCAACCCAAATGGGAATCCCCACCAACATCACTTTTGACTAATTCATGCACCACATGGAAAATGGCACCACATTTTCTATGCCATCTCTTTAAGTTCTTGAATGAAGTAAGGGTGGTAAAAAGCCTTTGGTCTCATTTTAAACCATGTTCATGATTCCCATTCAAAGTTGGATTCATGTGCAGGGTGGGAGACTCACCAACCCAAATGGGAATTCCCACCAACCTAATATTTGACTCATTAATGCACTACATATAAAATGGTTCCATACTTCTACTATTCCTCTTTTGGCATGATTCTTGACAACAAATGCTATAAATAGCCCCCCCTTTCCTTCAGCCAAGGTTAAGTGGGAAGTTAGTCTTTTGTTATTAACATCTTCCTGTAGGTTTTTAAATGAGGTTATAATTTTTTAATTCATTCACATCTTGGATGAAAAGATCACAAAGCCATGAAACTCTACCAAAATCATAAAGGATCTTCAACAAACCAATCTTCATCAACAAACATCTTCAAGCATTGAGGTAATCTTGTTGTTTAGCTATCGTAATTTATTTATTAATTTACCTTTGGCCTTATTATTTCACTTTATTCCTTCCTTACCCTCTTTTCATTTTATCCTCTTACCCATATCTCTTTTTGATCTTGATCACCCTTTACCCCTTTGCCTTCTTGGCCTCATTTTGACCATTTGCCTATTTGCTTGTTTGCCTTCTTGGCCTCATTTTGACCATTTTCCCCTTTGCCTTCTTGGCCCTCTTTTTGACCATTTATCCTAATTGATTTCTTCAAAATATTTTAATTCACCATCTCAACCATTTCCCAACCCCAACCAATTCATTATTTTGACCTTTATACAATCAATCCAAACCAAAGACCACAACTTTATTTTAACCAATTTTCACCATTAGCAATATTTAAACTAGTTGCTTTATTTTAGCTATCTACATAACGCATTTAGTTTTATTAATTAATTTTATATTATTTACTATTATTAGTTTTAATTTTATACAAATATTTCCATTTGCATTTACTAACTTAAGTTTTTACATAAGGTGGATTGACAACCTCCTAGAAAGCTTTCACTTCTAGGATCTAGCTCATGCTAGGCAATCCATCCAACTACTTGTCTAACCAATAAATTTTATGGTAGTTATTTATAATTATAGTTCATTATTACCTATCCAAAGATGATTTCTCATAAAGTCTAAATTCAACATGTGAACATTCAATAGGTATTCTTCTACACACCTTTCTCTACTAGTTTCTTTTTTTCACACTTAGGGAAAAGCAAAAATTAGATAGAAACAACAGTAACCATCCCTTTGACCCACCCTAAAATGATAGGAGAAGAATATCCTAATATTAACACTATTTTTTAGTAGGATTATGATTCGATTTTCACCTATCTTGATACCTTAGATTCTTCAATCCACAAATCCCTTCCTCTTGAGTCTTCAACCATGATGAATAAATACACCATGGATATCAACTTGGGTACTTTGGATAACCCTCACATTATCAAAATTGGAAAATAATTGAACACCAAGGAAATTTTATACTTCCCCTCTTTTTTCCAATACCACAACATAGCCTTTGCTTGGTCTTGCAGTGATATGCTTGGAATTGACCTCACCATTGCTACCTATAACATAGTCACTCACCATGATGCCAAACCTATCAAGCAAAGGATTTGACACATGCATCTTTTCATAGCCATTCTCATCAAATAATATCTTCAACACCTTATATATATATATATATATATATATATATATATATATATATATATATATATATATATATATATATCAATTTAATTCAACCCATTAAATACCCCCAGTGGGTCTCTAATGTTGTCCCTATCACCAAACCCACATGGGAACTACACATTTATGTGGACTTTCATGACCTCAACCTTGACTACCCCAAAGATGACTTCCCTCTACTGAGTATCAATTGGATATTAATATTATATCCAAACATAAGATGTTATATCTAATGGATTGGTTCTCAAGTTACAATTATATCCTAACTACACCCAAATATTAGCACAAAACTACCTTTACCACTCCTTTGGGAACCTTTTTCTATAGAGTCATGCCTTTTAGATTAAATAAAACTAGTGCAACCTACCAACATGCCATGAGATATATCTTCCATGACCTCATCCATAAGATTTTATAGGACTATGTGGATAACCTTCTCAAAAAATCCAAATTTTGAAAATATCATTTGGTTGCTCTTAAGATAATCTTTAAATGCCTCATCCATTACCTTGTATGCCTAAACCCCAAGAAGTGCATTTTTTGGGTCTTGTCAAGAAATATTATTTCTTTTATTGTATTCCTTCATAGAATTTAATTTAATCCCACCAAAATCAAATCAATCCTAAACATGCTTCCTCAAACCAACCTCAAGTAACTTTGTATCTTGCAAAAGAATCTCCAATCCATTGATCATTTTATTTCCCAACTTTTGAACTGGTGACAACCCTTTCACCACCTCTTGATGAAAGATGTGTATCTCAAGTGGAATAGTGATTATCAAAAGGAATTTTATTTTATTTAAAAGTAAATTTTGTCACCACCTATCCTTACCCATCCCAAGGATGACCAACCTTTCTACCTATATATCTCTACCACCAATCAATCCCTAGGGCCAATGTTAGTTCACCAAGACAAATAACACAAAGAGAAACTATATACTACATTAGCCACATGATTTTAGATTATGAGACTTGGTATGCCCATACTAAGAAAATTTACTTGGCCTTAGTTTTTATGGCTACCAAACTCTATCATTACCTTCTTAATCATAGAACTTATGTCATAACTAACACTGACCTACTCAAGTACCTGCACTCCAATCCATACCAAAACTAGTGTATATCCAAGTAGCTCATGCTCTTAATAGAGTTTAACCTTGATTTCTTTTATAAAAATTAAATTAAAGGTAAATTCACTATTGACCAATTAGATGAATCACCTTTATTAGATAACCAACCTCTTCCTCTTGAGTTCTTAGATGAGTCCATTGTGGCACTCTTTCAAGTGTATTTCACCTATCAAGTCACCATGTTATTTGATGGGTCAAAGTGTTAATAGGGTTGGGGATAAGGTATAATCCTTATCCCCTATGATGGTTAACCTCTCCCTTTATCCTTAAATCTTGATTTTGAATGTACCAACAACATAGCTGAGTATGAAGCCCTAGTTATAGGCCTTTAGACAACCTTATCCCTAGGAGTCAAAATGATCAATACCTTTGGTGACTCCCAACTTATGGTAAATCAAATAAATAGCTCTTACTATTGTAAGAATAATGTTTTTCAATAGTATAAGCAACTAATTGATGAACTCTTAGCATCATTTAAACACTATTTCATCCAATCTACATTGTGATCCACTAATAAGTTCACCGACACTATGGTTTCTCTTACATCATAAATCCCATATGCACCCTTAGACTCTAAGATATCTACCATTATCCATATATGTACCCATCTTTCCTATATCAAACTAGATTCTCCCATCAATTTTAATGTGGAAGAGACCGAACCTGACCTTTGGTATCAATAAATCTTTGACTATCTTAACCTTGGAATAGTTAATTTTAGCCTCTCTAAGAATGCTTAAAGAGTGTTTATCCAAAGTAACTCTCACTATACCATTATGGGGGGAATCCTTTATAATAATATCTTTGATGGAATCCTTTTCTATTACCTATGTATTCATGAAACCACTAATGCTATCAAGGAAATACATGATGGTATTTATGTGGGACACTTTAATGGCCTTGTTGTAGCTAAATGTATCCTTAATCTCAACTATTACTAGCCTACCCTTAACCAAGATTACTATGATTACATGAAAAGTGTGTCAATTTTCAATAACATGCTAATTTTCCATAGCCATATCATTTGAGTTTTCACCAATTTTTATCCTTTCTCACAATGGGGTCTAGACCTCATTATATAAATTAATCCACATTCCTCATAGTAACACCATTATATCATTACCATGATTGAGTATTTTACCAAGTGGGTCAAGGTTATTCCTTTAGTATCAACCAAAATGGAGAATATTATCTATTTTATCAACCATCACATTATCTTCTGCTATGATGTTCCTTATAATATTATCACTGACAATGGTAAATCCTTTAAGAACAAGCAAGTCTAAGGTATATGTGATGCATTCAACATTAAGTGAAGCTTCTCCTTTCCCTATCAATGTTAAGTTAATGGATAGGTATAATCCTCTAACAAAACTCTTAATAACATGCTAACTAAAATGGTTAGTACATCTGGTTAGGATTGGCATCTGCATATTCCTTTTGCCTTATGGGCATATCATACTAGGATTTGTTGAGTTATGGAGATAAAATCTTCACTGTTATGCAAATGTGGAGGTTGTTAGGCTTAACCATTAACCAGCATCGGTAGTATCATTGACATCATTCAGGCATGGATCAAAACTGATTGACATCAGTCAGGGATCGGCCGATGTCGGTCATATGCAGACTGACAGCGATTGGCGTCAGTCACCTGTGTGTGCGTTTGCATGTGTTTCCAGAATTCTAATTTTGAGGAGAACAGTCAGTTTGCATGTAAATACTAATTTTAGTCTTGAGTCTGTGTTTCTAATTATTGTATGCCTTGGATCCTATTTAAGAGACCCATGGGGCTATATTGTAATTAAGCAAGGGAATAACAACTCAGTTATTAAGTTGATTGTAATTGATTGTGAGAGAGAGAGAGAACTCTTGAGAGAAATACTATACACCCAAGAGGTGTGAGAAGAGTGAGATTTCTTCATTGTATTTTGGAAGAGTTTAATTCAATATTGGTTGTTTCTTGTATCTCCTATTATTTGTTATTTCGTATTTCTAGTTACTTGTTACTTTTGGTTCAATTCTGTGTTTAGTTGCTTATACAAAAGTAATCAATTGTACTCCAAGTTCCTAACAAGTGGTATCAAAGCTAGGTTCACTAACAAGGTTTATCAGAGTGGGTTAGTGTTTGTTGATTATAGGTCACTCACAGGGGTTTCTATTTGAGTGGAGCAAAGCAATGGTAGAAGAAAGTAAGCTAAGAATGGAGAAATTCAATGGCAAGAATTATCAATTATGGAGGATGCAGATAGAAGATTATTTGTATCAAAAAGATCTATTTTTACTTTTGGGTGGAGTTTCAAGTAAGCCCATAGATATGCAAGATGAATAATGGAATGTTCTTGATAGAAAGGCTCTTGGATCTATAAGGTTGAGCCTGGCATCTTTTGTGATTTCTAACTTATCACAGGCAAAGACAATGGTAGAGTTAATGGATACTCTGGAAAACTTATATGAAAAACCCTCAGCTTCAAATAAGGTATATCTTATGAAGCAATTATTTAGTTTGCAAATGCAGAAAGGTGGATCTGTATATAGTCATCTTAATGATTTCCATGAAATTGTAAATCAATTAAATTTAGTCAAAATAGTTTTTGATGATGAAATTAAGGCTCTCTTAATCTTATGCTCTTTACCTGAAAGCTGGCACAGCTTGGTAATGGCAGTTAGTAATACTGCATCTACTTCAAATATCTTGAAAGTTGATGATGTTGTTAGTGTAATCTTGAATGAAGAAAAGCACAGGGGAAACATCAGGTAATGCTTTAAGTATTGAAAGTAGGGGAAGGCAAAGAGAGAAGGGCAAGCAAAAGAAATCAAGGTCAAAGATGGGAAGGAGATCCAAATCCAAAAATGGAGGTATAATCTGTTGGAATTGTGGAAAGAAAAGGCATGCAAAAAAAGATTGTTGGTTGAAGGATAACAAAGAAAATCAGCAAGAAGGTAATAAGGAAGCAAATGTTGCAGGTATTGTTACACAAGATGCTCTTATATTTTCTTTGGATATTCAAGTAGAATTATGGGTTTTAGATTCTGGTGCTTCTTTCCATGCAACCCCAAATAGAGAATTTTTCAATGATTATGTCCAGGAGATTTTTGAAAAGTCTATTTAGGGGATGGTGAGCCTTTTCAAATTGTTGGCAAAGGAAAAGTACAGCTGAAATTGCAAAATGGCAACACATGGGTGTTGAAAGATGTCATGCATGTACCCATCTTGAAGAGGAATCTAATTTATATAAGAAAGTTGGGTGATGAGGGTTGCACATAACTCTCACAGTTGAATCTTGGAAAGTTTCCAAGGGTGCACTTGTATTAGCAAGAGGTAAGAGAGTAGGTACACTTTATCTATCTACTTGTGTTACTGATTATTTTCCTTCTATTTTATCTACTTCAGATGTAGATGTAAAGATGTGGCACTATAGGCTTGGTCACATGAGTGAGAAGGGAATGCATGTTCTTAAGTTAAAAGGTAATCTTTTAGATTTGAAAAGCATAGATCTAGAGTTCTGTGAGCATTGTATTTTTGGAAAACAAAAGAAAGTAAGGTTTCTCAAGACTGGGTCAACAAAGAAGAAGCACAAGTTAGAGCTTGTTCACACAGACGTGTGGGGACCAGCTCAGGTAGCTTCTATTGGAGGATCACGGTATTATGTTTCTTTCATTGATGATGCTACAAGAAAGGTATGGGTTTATTGCATAAAGAGGAAATTTGATGTTTTTGACACATTTAAGAAATGGACAGCTTTGGTTGAGAATGAAACAGGTTTGAGATTGAAGTGCCTTATATCTGACAATGGTGGTGAGTACTACAGCAATAAATTCAATAGTTACTAGTATATGAGTGGAATATGTAGGGAAAGGATGGTTCCAAGGACACCTCAACAAAATGGAGTTGCTAAAAGGATGAATAGAACAATAATGGAGTGTGCACAGAGTATGAGGTTGCATGCTAGTTTGCCCTTAAAGTTTTGGGTAGAAGCTGTGAATACTATAGTTTACCTAATTAACAGAGGACCTTCTACTGCTCTAGATGGTGGAATTCAAGAAGAGGCTTGGACAAGTAAAAAGGTATATCTTTCAATTCCCAGAGTTTTTGGTTCTGAAGCTTTTGTGCACATTGATAAAGAAAATAGAAAGAAGTTGGATGCTAAATCTATGTGGTGCACTTTCATTGGTTATAGATTTGGAGATTTTGGATTCCAATTGTGGAATTTAGAAACTAACAAAATTATTAGAAGTCGTGATGTATTTTTTAATGAGAAGGTGATGTACAATGATCAACTGAAGAGGCTGAATAATTTTGAGCAGGGTAATCTTGATTTGGATGAGGTTATAATCCAAAATGAGCTCGTGAGTAAAAATCATCACTCACAAGAAAACACAGGAACCGACGTCGATTAGGTAAGAACTGACATCGGTTAGGTAGGAACCGACATCAAATAGATAGGAACCAACATCGATCAAATAGAGATCGATGTCGGTCAGATAGAACTGATATCGGTCGGGTGTAGATAGAGAGATGACCGAGATCGGTCAATGTTAGAATAAAATTTGGGCAAACAGCAAGCTATGAATGAGTCTCAAATGCCCATAAGGAGGACTATAAGGGTAAGTAAACCTCTAATTCATTATTCCCCTTCTTTATACTATGTGTTGCTCACTGATAGTGGAGAACCAAAAAGTTTTGATGAGGTAATGCAGGTAGAATCCAGGAAATAGTGGAAGCAAGACATGAATGAGGAAATTGATTCCTTAAAAGAGAACCATACGTGGGATTTGGTTGAGTTGTTAGTAAGAAAGAAAGCACTAAAAAACAAATGGGTATACAGGTTAAAGGAAGGAGAGAATGGACAAATGAGACATAAGGCCAGGTTGGTAGTAAAGGGATTTGCATAGAAACCAGGTATTGATTTTGGTGAAATTTTTTCTCCTATAGTAAAAATGACTTCTATTCAGATTGTATTGTCTTTATTTACTATTGAGGATTTGCATCTTGAGCAGCTTGATGTTAAGACAGCATTTCTTCATAGAGATTTGGATGAAGAGATATATTTGGATCAGTCGGAAGGTTTTGAGGTCAAAGGTAAGGAGAAACTTGTGTGCAGGTTGAAGAAAAACTTATATGGTCTTAAGCAAGCTCCAAGACAATGGTATTTAAGGTTTGACAAGTTTATGACAGAGCATGGCTTTAGTAAATTTCAATCTAACCATTGTGTTTATTTTACCAGATTGGATAATGGTAGTTATATTGTCCTATTGCTTTATGTAGATGATATGCTTGTTGTAGGTTCACACATGCAGGAAATTATTGAGCTAAAGGTAAAATTAGCTCACACATTTACCATGAAGGATTTAGGAGTAGCAAATAAAATCATTGGCATGAATATTAAGAGAGACAATAAAAATCACAGATTGATTTTGTCTCAAGAGGATTATGTGAATAAGGTGTTGGAGAGGTTCTATATGCAGGCAAAACTGGTAAGCACACCTATGGCTGGACACTTTAAGTTGAGCAAAGAACAGTGTCCTAAATCACATGATGAGGTTGAGTACATGAGTAGAGTTCCATATGCTTCGGCAGTTGGGAGCTTGATGTATGCAATGGTATGTATTAGACCTGATATTGCCCAAGCAGTGGGAGTTGTTAGCAAGTTTATGGCCAATCTAGGAAAATAACACTTTAAAGTAGTTCAATGGATTCTTAGATATCTGAGAGGGACCAGCAGCAGGTATTTATGCTATGCAAGGTCAAACACTTCTCTACATGGGTATGTAGATTTAGATATGGTAGGTGACTTGGATGGCAGGAGAAGCACCACAAGATATGTGTTCACTATTGGTGGAATGGTGGTTAGCTGGATTTCAAAGTTGCAGAAGGTTGTTGCCCTGTCTTCTACAGAGGAAAAATACATTGCAGTCACAGAGGCTAGCAAGGAAATGATATGGATGACTCAGTTCACAGAAGAGTTGGGAAAGGAGCAAGAGAGTTGCAGACTATACAGTGATATTCAAAGTGTAATTCATTTGGAAAAGAATTCAGCCTTTCATTCAAGAACCAAACATATATAGCTTAGGTACCACTCCATTTGACAGGCATTAGAGGATGGACAGTTGAAGCTGGAAAAGATCCATACAGATAAGAACCCTGTAGATATGTTGATAAAGCTAATAACAAAGAAGAAGTTGAATCTTCATTCAACTTTTGTTGGTCTTCAAGATTGAACTTGAAGAGGGAAAAATAAGCCAGAGAAACAAGACAGAGGATGTTGTTGTATAAGTACAGGTGTAGCTATTTATCTCCAAGTGGGAGATTATTAACTTGTGGAGCTAAAAGCTTCACTATTATGCAAATGTGGAGGTTGCTGGGCTTAACCAGTAACTAGCATTGGTAGTATTACTGACATCGATTAGGCATGGATCAGAATTGACCAACATCGGTCAGGGATCGGTTGACATCGGTCATATGTAGACTATTAGTGACCGACGTTGGTCACCTGTGTGTGTGCATTTGCATGCATTTCCAAAATTCTAATTTTGAGGAGAACAGTCAGTTTGCATTTAAATACTAATTTTAGTCTTGAGTCTGTGTTTCTAATTATTGTATGCCTTGGATCCTATTTAAGAGACCCATGGGTCTATATTGTAATTAAGCAAGGGAATAACAACTCAATTATTGAGTTGATTGTAATTGATTGTGAGAGAGAGAGAGAGAACTCTTGAGAGAAATACTATACACCCAAGAGGTGTGGGAAGAGTGAGATTTTTTCATTGTATTTTGGAAGAGTTTAATGCGATATTGGTTGTTTCTTGTATCTCCTATTATTTGTTATTTCATATTTCTAGTTACTTGTTACTTCTGGTTCAATTCTATGTTTAGTTGCTTATACAAAAGTAATCAATTGTACCCCAAATTCTTAACAGCATTAGGACCCCTATAGATGCCACCCCATTTTTTATTATGTTTAGAGCATAGGATATCTTACCTTTTGAAGTCCGAATACCCTCTCTTCATATATATTTACAAGATCTCATTTCTAAGAGTGATTATCATCAACACTACTTAGCCTAACTTGAGCTATTTGATTATCATCATTTAGCAACCCTCACACATCTCCATGTCTATCAAGAATGCATCAATCATACCTATAAAAAACACCTTAAAGTATGATAATTCAATATCAAAGATCTCATCCTAATGGAAAACCAGCATGTCACTAATATGGAGAAAAGAAATCATGGAAAGTTTAGTTTTAATTGGATTAGACCTTATATCATAACCCATAAGTATGGATCAGGAGCTTACCACTTGTCTTTTCTTAAAGGCCACCTAGAACCAGAGCCACTCAATACTTTATTTCTATGTTCATTATTTTATTGAGAAGGATTATGTTCACCTTTTGTCTAACTTAAGCTCATCCCTTTCTATCCACCCACATTCCATCTCCATATTTTAGGGACAACCAATTAAACCTAAATCATGTGATTAGCTATCATTGGAATATCCTTATCTTAAATAATAGGTATCATGGATCTACTCATGGCATGGTTGTCATGTTACTTTTCACACCTTAATAGGATGGATTCCCATGATCATTATCACCTAGAAATTTTAACACCTAATCAACCTTTTTATGCTTCTAGTTTACCTTCATAAAGGTGAACCAGTAAGCTAGCCTATGCAAGTCTATGTCAAGCAAGAAAAAATAAAAATAACAAAAATTCTATCATTAGCAACCATAGGTCATTCCTAGCATTCACAGACTACTCCATTGAAGGGAAGCTATTCACAATCACCAAAACATAAGGTGGACTACTCCCTAAAAGGATAGATATCAAAATCATTAATAAAATCACATAAACTTGGACCACTCCCTCAAAATATGGTTGAGTAAGCATTTGTCAAGAGAATATCAATTTCTTGGAAACTTCCTGCATCAATCAGTTTCTCATATATATTAATTATCAAAAGATCCATTATCAAAATCATATAAAATAAACTAACCTTGAAAGCTACAATCAAATCTCAAAATACTAAAATAAGGTGGAAGCCATAGTCTTCTCTCACAAGTAGACTTCCTGCATCAATCAATCTACATAATTTGGCATAGGCTTATTTACCCCATTTTTTTTGGAAATCTACAAAAGAGGAAAACTAGTCTCACAAGAAGGTTCCATTTTCACCCATCTCCCCTCCACACTATATGCAAGGTATTCTTGAGCTTACTTGACATTATGTAGTCAAGACACCTTTTTAACCAAATAATGAATGCTCATGAAAATAATTTGAAGGGCTTATGTTTATTAAGCCAATCAAACTTTGGTTTTATTTTAATCCTTGTCAATGAAGAAGCATCATGCCCTCTTCTTACCCTAATGTGACTAGTTGATATTTTCATGACGATGATTATCTCTTGATTATATTCTTTAGTATATTATATAGTGTTGTTGATTCATTTACCTCAGGTGTTTTACCTTAAGCCAAATTGACAACAAAGCATTACCATAATATAAGCATGACCATGAAACCATAAAATCCATGAGCATTTAAGCAATAAACCATTTTTCACCATATGTCTAAGGTCTACAAATTTAGTATATACACCTTAAGATTTAACATGTCATAAGCATAACCATAATATTAATGTCATCTCATACCTAGCAAATCAATGTCAATATCTAGCAAGTCAACCATAACATAATCAATAAACACCAAAAACATATCAAACATCACATCATAATAATTAAACATAACATCAAACCATAAACCATGAGCATAAGTAAGGATCAAATATATATAAACTCATGAGTCAAATATCATAATAATGTGTACAAATTATATAGACATGACTCTCTCTTAAAAATTTACATCTCACCGCTTTGGTTTATAGGCTAAAATTAAAATGATATATAAAATGTCATACTTGAGCTATATCTATTCCCCAGGGGTACCACTACCTCCTAGAGCACTATTGGATCATGGTGCCTAACCACATAATGTACCTACCAATCCACCACATATCCATATTTATATAGATACAAATACTTCCCACTATCCTAGTGTCATTAAACATGTTCCACTTGCTAATATAGCTATATACTCACCCCATCAAAGCTCATTTGGACATTGTGATATAATAATAGCCTCATAGTACCATAGCTCCTCCACTATAGCTAGTTATCATTATATAGGGGTAAAGCTAGGTAGAACTACCTATCTTGTTGCTCCTCTTCCTCCTCTCTACCTTAGAGAGTCCCTCTCCTGAGTCACCAAGCCTAAAGAGGTCCTGTCTTGATCCTTCTCACCTACGATAGTATAAATTTAACCCTATAAGGTCATAATTTGACCCTATAGTGTGATAATCTAACCCTACAACATGGCCACCTATCCCTATAAAACTTATACCTATCCTTATTTAGTGGTTACAGTTGATCCTACCTAACCATCATGACTATCTAGATCCATGACTATCAACCTCACACCCCCATCATCTCCACTAATATCTACAGTTGCATATATGGGTTGGAACCACACCATGTACCCATCTACAAACTCAACATCATCTATTTATGTCCTAGTGGGTATCTCCTTAAACTCTAGCATAGGAAGAACAAGATATTGATCTAGTAATAGGATCTTTGATTCCTCTCTCATCTACCAAGGGAATAGACCTAGGATGCCCTATAATAAGATGAACTATTGATGTACCCTATCAAATAAGATCCACTCTACCTCCCCATCTGACTTACCAAATATCCAGCTATAGCTCAAGAGGGAGAGTTTTTATCTTTTGTACCCTAGCCATACTAAGAACTATACATACAAACTTCAACTGATATCTCTTATCACTAGTGCATCTAGTACACCCTTGAACCACTCCACATCATGGTAACCACCCCTTACACCTAATGTAGTAAATTCACCCCTCCATCACATGAATCTAATGGGGAAGTCAATCTATGTGTAACCTACCCATAATAATCCCACTGGTCTTAGCACTTGAATGTGCTTGTAGACCTAGTAATGTAGAACCAGTCTAATGTTGATACCATATCTCTTGTGGGACCTAAATCCCCATAGCTCTTTATATATCTATATAATTAAAATAAGAACCCAACCAAATACTATCTACCCCAATAGTAACTTAACATCAACCCTCAATAGCAAATAGGGAAATCTCTCATTGTTCAAGTTGGGAAGCCCAAAACATGTCACAACAATCATAATCATGGCCATGAGTCTCCTCTTTATTAGATCCCTCTGATACAAAACTTTATACTTGAATCCCCCATCATGACATATGACCTAATCACTCTCATATTTATATAATAGCTTGATGTGATCATCTCACTCCTCTCTCTATGTGGTATATCAGATCACCATGGAGTGGAAGTCAAGTGATCCTATGAACATCCTTAAGAAGAATAGTTATCTGCCTTATGGGTAGTAGGAAGGTTTTCATTATGGGATTGAATCTCTTAATTAGTGCTATGACCATAGATGCATCTTGAGTCATATATTGATAGTTACTCATTACCCCTAACCCCACCTCTTCCATTAGGGCCTAGTCAATTGGAGTCATCCCCTCTTGTATCTCAGTAAAGATACATGGCACTTAGTCATACATATGAATCTACTCCCTATCCTATACCAATTCAACATATGGTTTAGTCACCTAATCAAATAACACCTACCCTACCCTACCTTACCCTTTATAAAAATGACCTATTTTCTCTAATCCCTTCTACCTATCTACCCATTAACCTACCAATTATACCCTCTAAACCTACAAGGCCTACCTAGCCTACCAACCCAACCCACTTTTTGTCTTAAACATTTTTCAAACAATTGTTAAAGAAAATAAAAAACTTTTTTAATAAGTGACCATCGATAGTCATGATGACCACCAATGGTCAAACACCCATTTTAATATGGATGTCAACTATCAATGGATAACCCTGACTGCCAATGGTCACTATGAGCACTCCATGGATAGAATCCCCACACCCTATCCCACCCAAAAAATACCTAAAATGCATGTAAATTAAACAAATTTGTTAAGATACACCATCACCCAACCCAGCTTACCTACCCAACCCATCAATTCCCACATTCACCTATCCATTTAATCAAATTTCACAAAAACCCTACCTAAAACATCTAATCCAAACCCATCCATTCTAATTAATGCTCAACCTAATACAATGCATACAATCAAAGATAAACCTATCAAAATCAAGACATTCCCTACCTTATTTTGTGACCTCCACCATGGAATCACCCACAAGCCAACCTATCCTCATTTTCTCTTGTATGCTCCTTGCATCCTAGTTGGTCCTCTTAGTCCACCCTCCACCTCAGTAGTCAATCTCACCTAGTAAGAAACCTGAGTAAACACCTCAGTCGCTAAGCACCACACTTTTCTAAATCTCCAAGCCAATGACAATAAGTAACATAAATGAGTGAAAGTAATTCCAAACTTACTTTTATGCCATAGACTTTTAAGGTTTCAACCCTGATTGTTAATGGTTAGGGTGACCATTGACAACCACCCTTGGGGACCCTAACTATCAATAGTTAGGTCATCCCACTTTATTTCTTCCACGTAAGCAAGCCACCTTGTTGCTAAAACTTACTCCTTTTACCCACCCTTAAAGTCTATCAACTCCACCCACATTGACCACCTCATCACCTCACCGTTGGTCCATTTTGGCCCTACTCACATATGTTTTGTGACACTTTTTTCTTGGTATTTTGAATTCAACAACAATAGTGCCATGTTGACCCTTTTGAATTTTCACCACCTCATGCTTACCTAACCTACTTGTATCTTTTTAGGAGTACTTCCTACCTTGAATACCATGACATTCAACTTATTTGTGTTTTCCATGGGAGCACTTCCTTGGATTACCATAAAAAACACCAACCTTATCTAGGAGACTAACATGTGTACCCAACTGCCACACTTAAATATGGTCACATGGTATAGTGGTCACTTATATTTCTATCACCTACCTTTATTTTACCAACTATGGTAGCCTAGTCTTTATATGATCATAGCTATCACACTTTTTATTGTACTTTATGCACCTATTTATGTTTTACTGCCCAACCTATCATCTACCCTCATCATCACCTTTACCAACCATGTCAAACCTATAACCAATTATTATTTACATCATTTCCTCCTAGTTTGATGGGGAACACCTCCTCCCATACTCAGGGAAACCTTGACCTTCACTTATACCCACATTCCATTTTTATTTTACATCTGGTTGATTTCAAGTCACATAACAAAAAAGGGTAAAATATAGACACCAAAAATATACACATTGTGACTCTGAGTGTCAAAACACCCCTTGAACACCTTGGGACCCTCTTGGGACCAAGCTAAACCCCTAACCCTTAACCAAGCTTACTTGTAGTTAGTTTAGCTAATTTGACTTAACCTAACATTTTACCCCTTTTTATCCTTTACCATCGACAGTTGATGGTCAAGATGATTTCCGATGGTCACCCTAACCATCGATGGTTAGGGTCCACCTCTTTAACCAAAAGCATACAAACTACCCACATTGATTGTTTAAATATAATTTATCCAAATCTTGTTGTGAGCTATTGCATGGATGTGTTTCTACTCATTTTTGCTTTTTAAATTCAGAGGATGAAAGAAACTAAAGTTGAATGGTCAGGGGTTAGATGATACCCGGATTAAGTTGCGCACTATATCCAGATGTTGTAGAAGATCCTCTTTGGTTATGGAGGAAGACACTTGTAGACAAGAATAAGACTGAAACATAAAAAATGTTAGATAGATATATGGTGGACTGCTAAGCAATGCTCAGTCCCAGAAGCGTAAAAACTTCCTTGAGGGATGATAGTCCACTATTTATGAAAAAGAGTGTTGTATGAGAGGAATGGTGAAAGACTAAAGAAAATAAATAGATAATGTGAACCTGATTCCTGCAATCTACCTCTCACAGTCACTGACGCTGGTTAGTCTACCATCGTCAGTTGGTCAATTTTGCCGACGTCAGTTAGGCTACCGATGTTGGTAGGGGAAATGGGCCTTGATGCCAATGTCGGTAGGGGCAATGGGCCTTGGACAGGTCTCAAGTAATGTCTGTGGTCGACAGAGGAGTTTGGAAGGACTCTAAGAGTTTAATGGTTTGTGCAGGGTTGTAAGGCAGTGAATATGGTCTAGAAAAGGGGCAAGGTAGAGGACAGGGGTGGAAAGAGAATAAGAATGAGAGGAAGGCTTTTCAACCTTTCTGGGAAGAAAGTCGAGTTGTCTCTCAATAGTACTTAGGAATATTCAATGGAAACTAATTACCAATGCCTCCTAAAATATTGAAATGAAATAGAAGAATACTTAGCTCTATTTGGATGAAGAACCAAGAGTGTAGAATGCTTATTCTCAATGTGGTTGATGTAGGAGATTTCATACAACCTTCTAACCCAATGTTTGGAGAGAATTCTGTAGAGTTTCTATAGCCTGGAGGGTGATGATAGAATGTTGATGCTTGGTCTCAAAGCTTGCCTTGATGTTTTAGAGTTTGGGCAAGAAAGAATTCAGATCTAGGAGCCAGAGAATTAGCATATAGGAGTCCAACCGCGGTTAGATTTTAGTTTTAAGCAATCGACATCGGTGATTCTGCCAGCGTTGGTCGACTGTTGACCGACGTTGGCGACTAGAGAATGGCTAAAAAGGCTATTTTTAGCCTTTTGCCCATTCCTCCATCTGCCAAGTTTAATTGTCATTGGTGAACGGTCCAAAGGTAGATTTATTAGGTGTGGGGGTTAGTGAGAGAGTTAAAATAGGTCTTAGGTAATTATGATTAGTCATAGGGTGATAAATGGTCTAAGGGTGAGGTATCCAAGGTGAGGTGTCTAGGGTGATTTTATTAATTTAAAATAAGAATTTATTTTAAATTAAAAAATTGTACAAGGGACCAAGGGGAGTCGACACAATTTTGGTGTCTACATTTTCCCTTTTTTATCTTATTGGTTTTTCTGATGAACTGCAAGACAAAAATAGGAGTAAGTTACCCTAGGTATGGGATAAGGTGTAGGCTACCCCAAGTATGGGATGAGGTGTTCCCCCTCAAAGTAGGAGTCAAGGGAAGGTAACCTGATATCGGGTGTCGATTTGATAGGCAGTGAATGGGTATGGTGAAGTTGGAGTGTGAATGCTACAATAGTTGAGATTGTGCATATGCCACTTCACGTGATAGGTAGGTCAAATTGTCACAGGCAAGGTCAAAGAGTGCTAAAATCAAAGTAACTGGGCCCTAGATTTTAGTCGTAGCTAATTGGGTTATTTGATCCAAGTTGTAGCTCTAATTGGTCATCATGTGTCCAAGTATCCTGAGCTCAGGAAGTGCTCCTAGAAAACACAAAAATGTCATAAGTAGTGGGGATCAACTTGGGTGTGATCCGATACTTGTGAGGGTCGTGGACAATTTGCTAACTATTCATGAGGTAGCATATGCAATCAAAATAACCAAGGCATAGTTGTCTCAAAAGCGGTCGTGGTCTGAGGAGATAGTCATGATATCCAAGGTCATTGGTCGAGTCAGGCTGAGATATAAGTCATCTCAAGTGTATTTTGTTGTGGATGGGCAAATTCATGCGATCTCCTATGTGCCCCATGAGAAATCTAATGTGACTTCTATAGTGTCAGGGCTGGTTGTTTGGTCATGATTTTGGGTTGGTATAGATAGTTGGTCCATTAGATGGATGGATGAAGGAATGGCCGAGCAAACCTCAGAAGACCCCACGTCAACTGAGTGATGCCTACATAGCCCCTGTATGAAGGGCCTCAGGCCAATGTAGTTCTCCCCAAAAGGGAAGAGGAGTGTAGGTTATGGATTGTGTTGGTCAAGGTTAAGTCATGGTTAAAGGTTATATGGTTTGTCGATCAGGTAGATGAACAAATGAATGTGGCTGAGCTAACCTCAAAAGACCCCATGTCATCTGAGTGCTACCTACATAGCCCCTGTTTGAACGGCCTCAGGCCAATGTAGTCCTCCCCAAAAAAGGAGGAAGAGTCAAAGAGGTTATTGGTTGGTTTGGTCAGGTTAGGGTTGTTAGCATTTCCCATATGTGTGATGGTACATGCTTGAAATGATGAATGTATGATGATGTTATAGCGTTTTCCATATTATGTGATGGTGTATTATGTAACATTGGTGACGTGGTTTTTCATCCCTAGCAATTTTCCATATTGGTAATGGATGTATGCTAAAAATGAAATGAGTGATGATGATGTTACAGCCTTTTCCATATTATGTGATGGTGTATGCTTGACATGAATTGTGTTTGGTTGATAGTTTCCATGTGTATTGGTTTCCATAGAAACTAGTGTGAATGGGGTATGATATGTTAGTGGTCTAAAAATGTTTTGGTTTTGTTTGGTCAAGTCTGATTGGGTTTGGTTGTATGATGAATATGTATAATAAGTGAAAGGTGTGTTGCTCTTTCATTGAAAAGGACTATAATGATGGCATAGATAGGATTTTTGCAAACAAAATCCCCGTTCATGCATTACGTCGTTGACCATTGGTTTATGTTAGAAAAGTAATCGAATCACTTGACATTGAGTGAGCTCAAAATCCCTTGAGTATGTTGGGGTAATAGGTTTGATTACGTGAGATGTGAGGATAGCGTAACCCTTTTTAGCCAAGATAACTTTTCCCCTTTTATAGGTGACCCTAAGAACGACTATAGGCAAGTCCATGACATAATAGTTTGTCAGTCAATTTTTTTTTTTTTTTTTTTGGGGGGGTTAGACTAATCAATGCGAGAAGTCTACGTGGGGATGTTGTTTTGTTTTACAATCATATGTGAAGCTGATTGATGCAAGAAGCTTCTGAGAGAGTGTTATTTGTAGCAAAATTTGGGCATAGCCATCCTTCGAGGGATTGGTCTATATTTTGCTTTGTATGATTGAATGTCTTCAAATAGCTATCCTTCAAGGGAGCAGTCTATCAATTATAGCAATTATGCAGCTGTCATTCGAGGGAGCAATCTACATTTATAGTTTTATGACCTTTGAATAGGCATCCCAATTTTATATCATTTTGTGGTTTTTGACTGGACTTTTAGTCATGGACAAGACTATAGAGGTTTAAGGGTTTCCCTTTTAGTAGGACAAAGTATTCATGCTTGACAAAAGGGTTGACTAATGTTTGTAGGGAAAAAGGGTTGAAAGAAATAGGAGTGAGGATGATGGGGGTTGCTCAAGGGATGAGCTAAAATTAAACATCAAGTGAGTGATTACTTGATTAACAATAAAATGGTCAAAGATGTAAGGCATAAAGGGGCTCAAGTGTTGGCTGACCTTCGAAAGAAGACAAACAATAAGTCCCTGATCTATGTTTGTGTGTTATGTAAGGTCTGAGTCAATTACGAGCAAACTTGCCCCTTTTGCTTCTTTCCATATTAGTCAAGTGTTGGTTGATGCTTGGTTGGTTGATGTTTGGTCGATGATTGGTTAGGTCATGATAGTCAGTATAAAGTCAAATTCCCCTAATCACTTGTGACAGGGACAAGGTTTGATACCCATTGCGGATAATCAATGGGTTAGAAAAATGAGACAGATAGAAGACGATGAAGCTCCTCTTAGATAAGGAGTGTGATGTAAGGATGCATCCTGTGAAGTTTGTGCCTGATAGGATTAGTTTGAGAGGGTAGGATCTTGATCTTCCAGGTTGTAGTCTAAAATCTCAAAATCATGGACGGTGATGGAGGCGATAGTGGGTAATGATTTGACAAAACATTCAAAAGATGAAAGAAACTAAAGTTAAATGGTCAGGGGTTAGATGATACCCAGATTAAGTTATGCACCATATCCAGACATTATAGGAGCTCCTCTTTGGCTATAGAAGAAGACACCTATAGACAAGAATAAGACTAAAACATAGAAAATGTTAGATAGATATATGGTGGACTGCCAAGCAATACTCAGTTCTGGAAGCATAAAAACTTCCCTGAGGGATGACAGTTCACTGTTTATGAAAAAGAGTGTTGTATAAAAGGAATGGTGAAATACTAAAGAAGAGAAATAGATAACACGTACCTAATTCCTGTAATCTACCTCTCACAATCGTTGATGCCAGTTAGTCTGACGTCGTCAGTTGGTCAATGTTGCCAATGTCGGTTAGGTTGCTGATGTTGATAGGGGCAATGGGCCTTGGATGGGTCTTAGGTAATGTCTGTGGTTGATAGAGGAGTCTAGAAGGACTCTGAGAGTTTAATGGTTTGTGTAGGGTTGTAGGGCAATGAATATGGTCTGGAAAAGGGGCAAGGTAGAGGACAGGGGTGGAAAGAGAATAAGAATGAGAGGAAGGCTTTTCAGCCTTTTCGGGAAGAAAGTCAGGTTGTCTCTCAATAGTACTCAAGAATATTCAATGGAAACTAATTACCAATGCCTCCTAAAATACAAAAATGAAATAGAAGAATACTTAGCTCTATTTGGATGAAGAACCAAGAGTGTAGAACACTTGTTCCCGATGCAGCTGATGTAGGAGACTTCATACAACCTTCTAATCCAATGTCTGGAGTGAATTTTATAGAATTTTTGTAGCCTGGAGGGTGATGATAGAATGTTAATGCTTGGTCTCAAAGACTTCCTTGATGTTTCAGAGTATGGGCGAGAAAAAATTCAGATCTAGGAGCCAAAGAATTAGCATTTGGGAGTCCAACTACGGTTAGAATTTAGTTTTAAGCAACTGACATCGGTGATTTTATCGGCGTCAGTCGACTGTTGACCGACATCGGTGGCTAGAGAATGGGTAAAAAGGCTATTTTTAGCCTTTTGCCTGTTCCTCCATTTACCAGGTTCAATTGTCGTTGGTGAATGGTCCAAAATCAGATTTATTAGGCACGGGGGTTAGTGGGAGAGTTGAAATAGGTCTTAGGTAATTATGATTAGTCATAGGGTGATAAATGGTCTAAGGGCAAGGTATCCAAGGTGAGGTGTCTAGGGTGATTTTATTAACTTAAAATAAGTAATTTATTTTAAATTAATAAAATGTGCAAGGGACCAAGGGGAGTCGACACAATTTTGGTGTCTACATTTTCCCTTTTTTGTCTTGTTGGTTATTCTGATAAACTGCAAGACAAAAATAGGAGTAAGTTGCCCCAAGTATGGGATAAGGTGTAGGTTTCCCCAAGTATGGGATGACGTGTTCTCCCTCAAAGTGGGAGTCAAGGGAAGGTAACCTGATATCGAGTGTCAATTTGATAGGCAGTGGATGGGTATGGTGAAGTTGGAGTGTGAACGCTGCAATAGTTGAGATTGTGCCTATACCACTTCACGTGATAGGTAGGTCAAATTGTCACAGGCAAGGTTGAGGAGTGTTAAAATCAAAGTAACTGGGCCCCAACTTTTAGTTGTAGCTGATTGGGTTATTTGATCCAAGTTGTAGCTCTAATTGGTTGTCATGTGTCTAAGTATCCTGGGCTCAGGAAGTGCTCTTGGAAAACATGAAAATGTCACAAGTAGTGGGGATCAACTTGGGTGCGATCTGATACTTGTGAGGGTCCTGGACAATTCACTAACTATTCGTGAGGTAGCATATGCAATCAAAACAACTAAGGCATAGTTGTCTCATAAGTGTTCATGGTCTAAGGATATAGTCATGATCTCCAAGGTCATTGGTCGAGTCAGGCTGAGATATAAGTCATCTCAAGTGTAGTTTGTTGTGGATGGGGAGATGCATGCGATCTCCAATGTGCCCCATGAGAAATCTAAGGTGACTTATACAGTGTCAGGGCTGGTTGTTTGGTCATGATTTTGGGTTGGTATAGATAGTTGGTCCATTAGATGGATGGACGAAGGAATGGCAGAGCTAACTTCAAAAGACCCCACGTCAATTGAATGTTGCCTACATAGCCCCTGTTTGAAGGGCCTTAGGCCAATGTAGTTCTCCCCAAAAGGGAAGAGGAGTGTAGGTTATGGATTGTGTTGGTCAAGGTTAAGTCATGGTTAAAGGTTATATCATTTGTCGATTAGGTAGATAAACAAATGAATGTGGCTGAGCTAACCTCTAAAGACCCTGTGTCATCTGAGTGCTGCCTACATAGCCCCTGTTTGAAGGGCCTCAGGCCAATGTAGTCCTCCCCAAAAAGGGAGGAAGATTCAAAGAGGTTGTTGGTTGGTTTGGTCAGGTTAGGGTTGTTAGCATTTCCCATATGTGTGATGGTACATGCTTGAAATGATGAATGTATGATGATGTTATAGCTTTTTCCATATTATGTGATGGTGTATTCTGTAACATTTGTGACGTGGTTTTTCATCCCTAGCAATTTTCCATATTGGTGATGGATGTATGCTAAAAATGAAATGAGTGATGATGATGTTATAGCCTTTTTCATATTATGTGATGGTGTATGCTTGACATAAATTGTGTTTGGTTGATAGTTTCCATGTGTATTGGTTTCCATAGAAACTAGTGTGAATGGGGTATGATATGTTAGTGGTCTGAAAATGTTTTGGTTTGGTTTGGTCAGGTCTGATTGGGTTTGGAAATATGACAAAGATGTATAAGAAGTGAAAGGTGTGTTTCTCTTTCATTGACAAGGACTATAATGATGGCATAGATAGGGTTTTTGCAAACAAAAGCCTCGTTCATGCATTGCATTGTTGACCATTGGTTTATGTTAGAGAAGTAATCAAATCACTTGACATTGAGTGAGCTCAAAATCCCTTGAGTATGTTGGGGTAATAGGTTTGATTATGTGAGATGTGAGGATAGCGTAACCCTTTTTAGCTAGGATAACTTTTCCCCTTTTATAGGTGACCCTGAGAACGACTATAGGCAAGTCCATGACTTAATAGTTTGTCAGTCAAATTTTTTATTTTTTTTTTGGGGGTAGACTGATCAATGCGGGAAGTCTACGTGGGGATGTTGTTTTGTTTTGTGGTCATATGTGAAGCTGATCGATGCGAGAAGCTTCTGAGAGAGTGTTGTTTATAGCAAAATTCTGGCATAGCCATCCTTCGAGGGATTGGTCTATATTTTGCTTTGTATGATTGAATGTCTTCAAATAGCTGTCCTTCAAAGGAGCAGTCTATCAATTATAGCAATTATGCAGCTGTTCTTCAAAGGAGCAATCTACATTTATAGTTTTATGACCTTTGAATAGGCATCCCAATTTTATGTCATTTTTTGGTTTTTGACTGGACTTTTAGTCATGGACAAGACCATAAAGGTTTAAGGGTTTCCCTTTTAGTAGGACAAAGTATTCATGCTTGACAAAAGGGTTGACTAATGCTTGTAGGGAAAAAAGGTTGAAAGAAATAGGAGTGAGGATGGCAGGGGTTGTTAAAGGGATGAGCTCAAATTAAACATCAAGTGAGTGATTACTTGATTAACAATAAAATGGTTGAAGATGTAAGGCATAAAGGGGCTCAATTGTTGGCCGGCCTTCGAAAGAAAATAGACGATAAGTCCCTGATCTATCTTTATGTGTTATGTAAGGTCTGAGTTAATTACGAGCAAACTTGCCCCTTTTGCTTCTTTCCATATTAGTCACATGTTGGTTGATGCTTGGTTGGTTGATGTTTGGTCGATGATTGGTTAGGTCATGATAGTCAATATAAAGTCAAATTCCCCCAGTCCCTTGTGACAGGGACAAGGTTTGATACCCATTGCAGATAATCAATGGGTTGGAAAAATGAGATGGATAAAAGATAATTAAGCTCCTCTTAGACAAGGAGTGCGATGCAAGGATGAATCTTATGAAGTTTGTGCCTGATAAGATTAGTTTGAGAGGGTGGGATCCTAATCTTCCAGGTTGTAGTCTGGAATCTCATAATCATGGACGGTGATGGAGGTGATAGTGGGTAATGATTTGATAAAACTAGCCAGTGGTTGGGGGTCTTCAGGTTGGACCTCCACCATCTATAAAGCTTTGATTAAAGTTTGGTGATGTTGTGGAGAGTTTTGAATGAGGTCATAAAAAGATGTCTTCACAGGGGTTTGGCGAAGTTGTTTCACCTTGGAGTCACGAATTGGCTTCAAGGATGTTGGATGGGATGTGCCCAAGATTGAAATCTTGGGTTGTTGTGGTTGAGAGGGCTTGACGAATGGATATGTCCAAGGAAGAGAAAATTTCTTTTTTCCTTTATCCTTCATGGTTTGTGACCTAGTGGTCACATTGATAGTGTTGATTTTGAATAATGGGGGAGAAGGTGGTAGAGGGACCATAGTCTTGCGTTGAGATCCCAATTTAGGTGAGGATGTTTGAGAGGCATGGGATGGTGTCGATGGTTTGTTGAAAGGGTGGTCAAGAGGATCCTTAATGAAAAGGGTGTCCTTTTTTAGGTTTTGATGAATGACAACCTTAAGAGCGCAGCAACGCTCAGTGTCATGTCTAGGTGTGCGATGATATGCACAAATTTGAGTGTCATTGAACCAAGATGGTTTTGATCTGAGAGGTTGGTATGGCTTAATAGGTGGGAGAATGATGCTAGAAGACTACAACAATTGGCGTAATAACAAAGCATAGGAACCCACTAATGAGTCTGCACATTTTGTTGTAATAAGGGTTGACAACTTCTATTTAGGAGTTGTAGGAGGAGACAACTTCTATTTAGGAGTTGTAGGGGGAGTTTTTCATACCATATTTTTGTTTGGTGGTGTGACCACACGTGTAGATGACACTTTTGTAGTGAGAGGTTTTGCATTTTTTGGAGGAAATATATGTTTGATGGGTAAAGGTAGTATAGGAGGCAATTTGGTTTTGTTAGATGTTGGAGTTGGGAGCACTCCTATTAAGGTGGAAGGGTGTGGGCCCAAAATAGAGGATGATGATGATGGTGGGGGAGCAGTTCTCTGATGTGGTTTAGTAGCCTTCTTTGGTTTAATATGAGGACTACTATTGTGTGGGGTGAGGTTCAAATCTACCTTCACTTGTGGGTGAGTGAGGTTTGATATAGGGTGCATACCAAGAGATTTTATCTATTTTAGCATGGTGGACACATGTGAGGGTTTGGGTGATTGAGAGAGCAAAAATGTGTGAGACGCAGCAATCTCAGGCAAAAGGTGAGAGAAAATCATCATCGGATCTTCTTCGGTCGAAGTGGGTGAAGTGACAGGTTCTTCTCTTAGTGGAGAAGGAATTGGAGAATGTTGCTCTTCTAGAAGATAGAGCTTAGGGATGGTCATGTTTTTGATGTGTGTTCAAGGAGTGGGGAAAGTATGATCCCCCATTGATGATAAGAAGGATGAGGGTGAGGCCACTGGCATTAGTGCCACTAAAACATCTTCCAAAATGGGAGAGTTAAAAGTTGACTCTTTGATGTGTGAAAGAGGGGTGGATGGAGGAATATATTCCATCTGTGGAGGCAAAATAGGAGAGGAAGGCTCCTCTACCTGTGGTGGAGAAATAGGTGAAGAAGGCTCTTCTACTTGTGGTGGACAAATAGGAGAAGAAGGCTCTTCTACCTGTGGTGGACAAATAGGTGAAGAAGGCTCTTCTACCTGTGGTGGACAAATAGGAGAAGAAGGCTCTTCTACCTGTGGTGGACAAATAGGTGAAGAAGGCTCTTCTACCTGTGGTGGACAAATAGGTTGATTAACCTCTTTAGACTGTGGGAGAGGTTGGTTAGAAACCATGTCATGACCATTGACACGGTGATAATTATAGAAGTCATTTTCCCTATACCATGTAGGGATGGCTTTTGAGGGGTCAAATTGAGGTGGTCAAATTTGAGCGAGATTGAGGACCCCCTACTTGACTAATTTATCCAACATGGAAGCATATTATTCTCCTATTGGAGTGTATTGATGTTATATATTTCATTGTTGGAATTGTCTTGTGAAGTATTGTGATGTAGAGGGCTCAGAGGGGTTCATTATGGTAGATGATGATCTAATGACCACAACATTTACCAACTCCTTGGACTTGGAGTGGGAAGAAGAAGGTCTGGAAGAAGGGTCATTAGATTTTGCGTTGGTATTTTTACTATGCAATGTGACTCTATCCTCTTCGACAGCGTGGAGTTCAAGCTTCCTGGCCATGGTGAAAGTTTTGTCAAATGTGAGGAATGTTTGGACCCAAAAAGTAGATGAGATGTGCTTAGCACATGCTCTTGAAAAGAGCTCAATGAGTTTAGGTTGAGGCAAATAAAAGGAGAGTTGGATGATTAAACCTCTCCAACGAGCAACGAAATTAGCTATTGATTCATCGTCGAATTGTTTGATAGAATAAAGGTCTGTAATGGAGACCTTCTTAGTGATGTTGATTGAAAAGTGGTTGAGGAATAGTTGGGTGAGTTGAGTGAAAGAAAAAAAGGAATGATTGGCAATAGAGCTATACCAGTCAAGGGTAGCACCAGAAAGTGACATGGGAAATGTGTGAAGTAGTAATGCATCATCATGTGCTATAAGGTAACAAGCGTGTCTAAACACTCGTAGATGTTGTTGTGGGTCCTCTTTACTCTGAAAAAGAGTAAATTTAGGGAGTTCCCACTAGTTAGGGTATGGACTAATAGGCACCAAAGGGTGAATGGGTTCATTGTAGATTTATTCATATGAAATAACATTGCTTGAACTAGAAATGGATGTCTCAAGGCTAGACATCTTATCCACCAGCATCTTGATTAGATCGGCTGATAGATTGATAGGTGGGGCACCCCCTAGGTTGTAAGGTACTTGGAAGGTGTTAGGAGGGGCATATGACATACTAGGTTGCATTTGTATAGGTACAACATATTGGTAGTTCGTCATGGGGACTGATGTTGAGGTCAAGGGGGCTTGTGCCATGAAGTTGGAGGGCAAAACTTGACTAGATGGTGCCAAAGGTGGTTGGATGGTGGTAACACTAGTTAGAGGATAGGTAGTCACTCTTGTATTTATGGGTGTAAGAGTGGGTGGGGTAGAGACAAGCAAGTTTTGAAAAGGTGTTGAGCTTGTTTGAATTGTTTATGGTTGAGGGGGTACAAAAACCCTAATGGAGGTAGGTCTAGAAATAGAAGGGGAGGCCAAATTTTGAGTATTGGCCATGGTTGGGTTAATAATTGATGTAGTGGCTTGAATTGTCATAGGTTGGGTAACAGGTGCTGTTGATTTCATTGTTGCTTTAGTTAAGGAGGTTGGCATCCCATAAACAGGGGTACCTGAAGGATCTCGCATTTGGCTTCTCGTGAGGTAGTGTTGGAGAGCCTTGACGTTGAGGTTAAGGAATCTCTCGAAGTCTTGATCCCTTGTGGGAACAATAGGGGTTGAGTCAGGGTTGGTTGGATAGGATTACATTTAGTTTCTAAATTATACTCCATTTTGGGACTTGATATAGAAGGCGAAGGCGGGTATGTTTGTTTCCTTGCATGGTCAACAAGAGTTTTGGTTTGACTACGTGTCAAAACCATCCAAGTAAAAATAGATTGAGGTTCTAAAAATTGTATGTTTCAGCCTTAGAAAACTAGAATTTGTTTTTAACATCAAAAGGGTCAAGTTTTTAGCTTGTTGTTTGAGAAGAAAAAATTTTGACAGTGACCGACGTCGATAGAAAAATTGATGTCGATGAAGTAAGTTGCCGATGTTGGTCAGATAACCGATGTCAGTGAAGATCAGTTGCTGACATCGGTGGAAAAATTGATGTCAGTTACTGTGTATTTCTAAAAACTTAGAAAACTAAAAAAAATTAGAAGAAAGAAGAAAGTTCTGAGTTGTTTTTGGAGCTCAGAATAATGCATCCTTACCAGCTCAAAAAACTAGATAAAAACAAAAAATTAGATGAAGGCAAGTAGCCTCTAAACGTTAAATTCCTAAGAATAAATTTTAGAGTCGTGTTGGCTTATGCCTTAGAAGAATATGTTTGGGAATTGGGCTTTTAGAAAGAAGCACTCTAAGGTTGGTTTTGGGTTAAGTTTTGGTGCTCAAAATCTGTATTGGGTTTCGTACATGGCCTGGTGCTAGGAGCTTGCTCCCCTCACTTCACGAGCCCAGAGCCAAGCTGGGTCGCTTAGCCAATTTATACTTCCCCTATAGTTTATACTCTGCCAGAGAACAGAGTGGGTTCTCCCCTTGGTAGTGAAGTCCAATTAGGATTACCAAGAAGGGTAAGGTATCTGCTAGGTGATGAAATCCTAGATGGGCCTTGTCTCAAGTATGTTTAGGTGTTTGATTGTGTTTGTGGTCAGGTTGTGTAACATATGTGCACTATGATTTATTCATAATGTGTTTTAATTAATAAGTGAGAGGGCTAAATATGCATTCAAGTAGGAATGAAATGCAATAGATTTTTAACCCAAAATGAAATGTTTTGTTCAGATGCAAACAAGTGAGGAAAAGGTTAAGAGCATGAATTTCACTACTCTAAGATGCAAGGAAAAAGTGACAAGAAGAAAGACGTTCTTTTTAACTTGTGCTTATGATTTCTTTTAGAGATAAAGAGATAGAAGAAGGATGCAAGAAGAGAAAATTTCCTAATGCACCTATATGAAAGTTTGCCTTTTAGAAGAAATGAACCCAAGGAAAACTCTAGGGTCCCACCAGGCGTGCTAGAATGTTTCTACTCATTTTTGATTTTTACATTCAGAAGATGAAAGAAACTAAAGTTAAATGGTCAGGGGTTAGATGATACCTAGATTAAGTTGTGCACCATATCTAGATGTTGTAGGAGCTCCTCTTTGGCTATGGAAGAAGACACCTATAGTCAATAATAAGACTGAAACATAGAAAATGTTAGATAGATATATGGTGGATTGCCAAGCAATGCTCGGTCTCGAAAGCATAAAAACTTCCTTGAGGGATGGCAATCCACTGTTTATGAAAAAGAGTGTTGTATGAAAGGAACGGTGAAAGACTAAAGAAGAGAAATAGATAACGCATACCTGTTTCTTGTAATCTATCTCTCATAGTCACTGATGCCGGTTAGTCTGCCGTCGTCGATTGGTCAATGTTATCAACATCAATTAGGCTACCGACGTCGGTAGGGGCAATGGGCCTTGATGCCAATGTTGGTAGGGGTAATGGGCCTTTGATGGGTCTCAGGTAATGTTTGTGGTTGATAGAGGAGTCTAGAAGGAATCTAAGAGTTTAATGGTTTGTGCAGGGTTGTAGGGTAGTGAATATGGTCTGGAAAATGGGCAAGGTAGAGGACAGGGGTGGAAAGAGAATAAGAGTGAGAGGAAGGCTTTTCAACCTTTTCAGGAAGAAAGTTGGGTTGTTTCTCAACAGTACTCAAGAATATTCAATGGAAACTAATTACCAATGCCTCCTAAAATACTGAAATGAAATAGAAGAATACTTAGCTCTGTTTGGATGAAGAACCAAGAGTGTAGAATGCTTGTTCCCAATGCAGCTGATGTAGGAGACTTCATACAACCTTCTAATCCAATGTCTGGAGTGAATTCTATAGAGTTTCTAGAGCCTGGAAGGTGATGATAGAATGTTGATGCTTGGTCTCAAAGCCTGCCTTAATGTTTTAGATTTTGAGCGAGAAAGAATTCAGATCCAGGAGCCAGAGAATTAGCATTCAGGAGTCCAACTGTGGTTAGAATTTAGTTTTAAGTAATCGATGTCAACGATTCTGCCAGCATCGGTCAACTATTGACTGACGTTGGCAGCTAGAGAATGGGTAAAAAGGTTATTTTTAGCCTTTTGCCTGTTCCTCCATCTGCCAAGTTTAGTTGTCATTGGTGAATGGTCCAAAGGTGGATTTATTAGGTTCGGGGGTTAGTGGGAGAGTTGAAATAGGTCTTAGGTAATTATGATTAGTCATAGGGTGATAAATGGTCTAAGGGCGAGGTATCCAAGGTGAGGTGTCTAGGGTGATTTTATTAATTTAAAATAAGTAATTTATTTTAAATTAATAAAATGTGCAAGGGACCAAGGGGAGTCGACACAATTTTGGTGTCTACAGGATGATTTATAATTAGATAGGATAGTTGAACCTTTACTTACACCTTTTTCTTATGCCTATAAGAAGAGAGGAACTGGGAGGTGAAATTGATCTGTAGTTTTTATCAAGATCTTGTGTATCTAGGAGTTTCTTTCTTGCAAGTTAATCACCATCATCAATCTAATAATCTATTAATCATATTATAGAGTCAAATTTACCACTGCATATCCACTGAGTCTTTAGGTACCATTATTCTATTATAATCAAGATAGATTCCACCAATAGGTTAACTACCTTGACCATCCACCCAATCAACTTTTGGTAAGATAAGTACTTATTTATTAGTATTCATTTACTTTATTTCCATTTCAAATTCAATTCATACCTTACCCATCCCTCGGCCATCTTTGGATCTCATCAACCAACATTTTTATCAACCTAGATCTATAAATAGTAACTATTAATGGTTGACTCTATTGTTGATGGTTTTATAATCACTGATGGTTACCTTGACCATTGATGGTCACCTTAACCACTGATGATCATCCCAACCACCCATAATCACTATGGTAGTAAAAACCAATAATTTGTTTTCACCTACCTACACCTAATCAAACTTAATTCTCTATGATCATGCCTATTCATAGACCCCTCTCTAATTTTTTGAAGCAGACCCCAACCCTTTAGCATTAATATTAAATAGTTTATCACTAATTTAATTATTAATAGTCTATTTTCTAAGCAAGCATTCTTGTTTTTTTATTTTATTACCTTTGATTTATTGATGCAAGTACTTTCCTTTCTATTTTATAAACTTAATTGTTTAAAACATGTGGATTGATAGACCTTAAGGAAGCTCACACTTTTGGGATCTAGCTATCAATAGGCAATCCACCTAACCATCTATCTAATAAATAAGTTTATTTGAGTGCTTTCTTGTCTGTATGTCATCCTCCCAAGACAAAAAGGAGCTCTTCACAATCTTATAATTTCAACATGTGCACAATCAAATAGGTTTTTCAACCATACCTATACTTAGTTTCTTCTTTTCCCTTTTCTAATAATATGCAATAAATTCATTGAAACAAAGAGGAAGGTTTAGGTAGGCCTATAAAGCAAAGAAGAAGTGAGAAGATGGATTTGTAGAGATAAATGAAAGATATGAGAAGAGAGTTGGGAAAAAGTATTGAGAAGGTAGATCTCATGGTAAAGCTCCTGAAATGATAAGGAATCCAATGGCTTGGATGTAGCATGATAAAAAGGGTAAAGTCACCATTAGAGTCACTTGTGAAATAGAAAAGGCACAAGATGAGTGTCTTATAGAATGAATAGAATAAAATAAAGAGTGAAACCCATAGAGGCATGAATAATGATATGTTACTAAGAGATAAAAAAGATAGAGAGATAGAGAAGAGAGTTATCATTAAGGATAAAATGAAGGAGAAAGAGGCGCAAAAAGGAGAACTTGAGAGTGAAGATAAGAAGAAGAGATGGAGAGTGTCTATGTAATAAACATTCAAGGAGACTATATGGTCTTTTTTTATATGATAACATTAATTTTAAATTTGTGTATACAAGTATGAAGAACTAATTGGTGAAGGCCAAGTATAAGGCCTTGAAGTTGGTGAAATATGGGCATAAAACATCACCCATCAATCAGAAAAAAGGATGACAAGGAAAGATAAATTGTTGTATAAGACAAAGTGATGAATATTTAAGTCATTTGTCATGTTGAAGATGAAGAAAAAGATTGTTTCTATGATTCTTTGACAAGCATTATAGATGAAGTAAGAGAGGAAGCACATAAAGAAGACAAGATAGATAACCATGTAGATAAGAAGCCAAAAAATGACGACATGAATGAAGAAATGACCTTGTAGTAATCATATTTGGAGATAAATGATTGTCCAAGTATTGATTTTTATTTAACATATGAGGATGACGTAACTAATAAAAATATTGGAAGAAATAAGGACAAGGTATAACCCTCAAGGATAGAACAAGGGCATGGATATATTTATCCTAAATGGATAAAGAAAATAAGGTATGAGAAAGAAAAGGTGAACCTCAAGCAAGAGGTCAATAAAGGTAAAGACAAATGTGGAAAGTAATAACAAATGTGGAAGCAAAGCATAAAGGGCAAAGTACATTAATTTGGCATGGTAGAATACCAAGGCAAGAAACATGAAGGAGATGAAATGAGAAGCAAATGATAATATTAGAAAGTAAAAGGTAACAAATGGGTTGAGAAGATAATTAAAAGAATATAAGCAGATAACATTATAGGTGCACCTCAAAGAAATGTGAGGAAAGAATAGAGTGGCAATGTCAAGAAGCAATTAGAAGATAAGGTATAAGTACACAAAGACCAAGAGATGAACGTACATCAAGAAGATGAATGTAAAGAATATGAATGGACTCAATTTTTGATATATAATGTTATTTATGATGATTCATTTTAATTTGATCTAAGTAATTAAGGCATTTTGTATATGGAAACAATTCCATTGATGAATGAGTTTGTAAAAAGGCAAGGTAAGGATGAAGCACTTCAAGTAGTTATTAACAAGCATGGTATGCATAAAAATGATAATTATTTTAATCTCATGAATGATTAAGTCAAAGGATACGACAAGATAAAGTTACCCAAGAAAATAAGAATAAAGTGTACCAAGATTTGATGAAGATTGTGAGGAGGTGGATGCTCTCAAGTTGCAAGAAGAAATGGAGATGTTATAAGACATGTTCTATCCATACAAGGGGATGAAATTAGGTGGAGTGTAGCAATAAAAGATCATGTATTATCTTAAGGAAGAGATAGGTAAGGAGCGGCATAGAGAATCACAAGAAGTTATGTAAACAAATCCATAAGTAAAAAAGATAGTTAGCATCTAAAGGGAGTATGATCAAGTAAACAAGGTGAATTATTCAATTGGTCAAGATAAATCTGATTTGATAGGTTATATTCATATACATGGAATGTCAAAAAAAATTCAAACAACATTTCACTATGTTGAGGATGAGAGGAATATGAAGTTTCTCTTGCAAGATGAGCCAGGTGATAGAAAGAGATATCAAGAGATGAATAAATGTGAAGAAAAGACAAAAAAAGAGAGTCTACTTGAGGAAATGATAGATATTGAGAATACTATGAGGTCCTTAGATAAATTTAATATCATTTCCAAATAGCCAAGACACATAAACAAGAAAGAATCAAGTGAAATTTATGAAGAAGCAATCCATAGAACAAGCATGGGCAAGAAGAATAAGAAATAATGGTTATAGATGGAACATTATGAATATCAAATTGACTTGGAAAATATGGTATATGTATAAAATAAGTAGATACAACATTTGGAACACCTTATAAAGGTAGAGGATGCATAGACAAAGAGACTAGATAAAGCCAAAAAGAATAAGTACAAGAACCTACTGAAGAAAAATGAGCAATAAAGGAGGAGTAACAGTATGTTGAGTATGAACTAACCTCAAATGATTAATTATAAGGCAATAAAAAAATTATAGTGCATAATTTTTCTCCCTCCTCAAGAGTATGATGCAGGAGCATCAAGCAAAAAAGACATCAATTTTTGTGTTATTATCAATAGGGGTGAAATTTGGTCAAATATTGAAATGAAAATGTATATGAATAGACCTTATAAGGTCCATTTATGTATTTAAGATAATTTTGAGTCATCTAGAGTCCTAAGAGTGAGCTTACTATGTGGTTAGAATTTTCCCTTCAATGCTATGAATTTGAAAATTCAAAAATGTGAACTAATTTAAGGAGGGTCATATGCATGATTTGAAGTGGTTAGGTGAGTGAAGTTGGTTAAATGGGTCAAAGGAGTAATATTAATCATGTTTTTAAGTAATAAAATTTTTGATTCATTACGGTGGTAGTGATCAAGATTCAAATTGAATGGTATAACTCTCACCCTCACGTTGAAGTTGTTATATAAGATGATTTTGTCTTATAACTACCTTAACCAATGTTGGAGTTTTTTTAATAAGGTAATTTGTACATAAATATTTGAGGGAGTAGATAATAGGGAGATAAGATATATCTCAAAACAAGAGGAAGATAAACCAGAGAATGGAAGGATGAGTAAACTCCTCAAGGAAAGTCTTGTACAAGTCTATGACAAGACTAAAATGTAATAGAGAAAAAAGAAATGAACAAAGGAATTTTTTTTTAATTTTATATTTATTTCATCAATCACATGTTGTACTTAAAAATCCCATGAGGCTATGACCTTGTTGTTGGTGTGTAATATTGTTGGTTTAGACCAAGGAGAGTAGGTCACAGTCTTAAAAAAGGGTATTTGAGTGTTTTTTATAGGTTAGTGAGGTGAAGTTAATTATGGAATACATCCTTTCATATGTTGAGATTGTACATACATATATATGGTTGATACAACCTATGAAAATGGAGAAACTTAGAGCAAAAGGCCATTGAATCCATGAGACCCCATAGACTGTTATCACAGTTAAAGAATGAAGGTAAATCATTGTGATTTAAAATATAGACTAGAAATATGTTGAAAAAAATATTTTTATAAGGACATTTATTAAAATTGGTTGTAACATTATATGTTTGAATGTAAGAATAGTGTGAAATTAAATACATAGTTCACTATGAGGAAAGAACCCTATGCATATAGATTATAACCCCTATTTTAGAGGATATTGTATGGATCACACATTTGGAGAAAATAATGAGCATGGTGTCAATGATTTATTGAGGTTTATATATGAAAGGAAAGATATTATAATATTTTACAAGAAGAGATATTTTTTTTAAGGCAAACAGGTTTCAAACATTTACAATATTTTATAACCTATTTTGACACAGACAATCCATGAGAAATAAGTATTTGTGCCTAAGGAAGAGAATGTGCAAGGTGATGATGAATTTTTGGCATGTTATGTAAGTGTTGACCAATTTTTACTCACAAGCCAAAATTGTTCACCTTCTTTCTTCACTATTCAAAGGCAGTTGTTCTAGGGTGCACAAGTTTATGCCAGTGTTTCTCTTTTTGTTTCGGCCTTGGTTCAACATCTCGTTTCAATAACCATTGAACCGTTGAACCAAATTCAGGTTCAATGGCTTTGGTTCAATGGAAAAGGTTCAACAACTTTGGTTCAATGCAAAAGGTTCAATGGAAAGGTTCATCAGCTTGGTTCATTGGGAAATCGGTGCACAATAGTTGAACCTTGAACCGTTGAACCAATTTTGGTTCAACGGGTTTGGTTCAAAGGGGTGCCCTTTGGCTGAAGGGGAAGTCCAAGTCAAAGTGCCCTAGTGGAGGGCAGGCACGTAAAAGCTAGGGACCTGGTTCAAGTTTAGTTCAAGTTCTTTTGGTTTGAAATTGACTAAGTCCAAATTCCTTTAGACTTTTTGCCCGAACGAATTCCTTCAGACAAAAAGTCTGAAGGAATTTGGGCCACTTCAAATAACAAGGCAAAAGCCCTGATAGAATTTCTATAGAATTTTTATCTGCGGGAAATTGTCTGCAGACAAAAGCCTGTGGACCAGTAGGGTTTTTACCCAGGGAAATTGTCTGCAGACAATTTGTCCATGGGGCACTTAGGGAGAAGTCTAAAGGTCCAATGACCCTACAAAGAGACCCACCGAAGGACCCTGAAGGGTAGGTGCCCTTGCGGGGGACTTCCAACCAAGTGCAAAGGGGCATTTTCAAAGGCCCGAAGAGTCACCATCCCTCTGGGAAAATGTGAAGGGTAGTTTCAAAGGAAAAAGGGGTGCCCACAGGGAAGAACATAAAAGAAAAGGCTGACAAGGGATCCAATAATGATGCCACATGGACCCGACGATGTCCTGAAAGTCGTCAAGTTTAACAGAGTGAAATATCGGTTGATGTTCAAAAGCATGATGGCTATAGAAACATCAAATTTAGCAAAATGGAATAACCATTTGTTTTCAAATGAAGGAAGTGTTGGCCATGGAAAGGAGCTCAAAATGCAGTGACCCACCAAGATGTTCACCCTTGGGGCCGAATGAGTCAGATAGTACAAATGGACAAAGTGACAAGAAAGGAATGAGTGAGCATTCAGTCCAACTAGTGCTAACTGAAGAAGTGACTCCAGTAGGTGAAATTGTGCTAGCAAATTGATCATTTGGCATGCAAGTAGCTAGCGAAGCAACAACTAGTTTCTCCATTTGCATTAAATGGGAAGGCAAACCGTGTAAGTCACCTAAGCATGAAATACAGTTCTCGAGTGGGCAAAACAAATAGCTCATTAATATTTTGAGTAACTTGTTCTTTTCATGAAGGGACACGTATGCCACTTGCAAAAGTAGGAGTGCCAAATGGGCCTCTTGGCTTCTCATATATATTGCAAACTTGTTCATTTGTAATCAATTTTTCACAATTTTACAAGGTGTAGCCCTGCTAAAATTTCCACCTAAATCTAAAAAACACAGTTTTACCTCTTCTTGGATAGATATTTTGTGTATGTCTTGAGTGTTGATTTGTGTTTAGTCATTGACTTTGATGCTATCACAGGTTTAACACCAACACACCAGCTATCTATAAGGCACCATCTATAGCTAATAGGAGAAGAGTTCTATTTTAGAGTTTAGAATAGAGGGGATTATCTATAGAGTACTTCTTACAAAACCTTTGGTGAACCTCCCTTTTTGTATCTTTCATTTTCTACCTCCCTATTAAGCTTGCAGATTGTTTCTTCTATCAAGGGTGAAGTGTATAAGTGTGTTTGTCTAATTTTGAGAGTGGGTGTGAAAGGTCATCTTGTTTTGGTGTATCAACTCCTTAGAGTAGTTTGTTTACCTGTATCTTTCTCCCTTTTCATCCCCCCAGTTTATATGTATATACCTATATTTTGCACTTGCTAGAATGAACAATGATACATCAAAGGGAGCTAGCCCTTATCTAGAGACTCTCCTCTCCTACTTTGCCATCCCACAGGTGAGAGAGGAGTTTCCATGTTGCGAGGAGAAGGTAGAAGTTTGACTTCCTACCAAAGGGTGTAATTTCCTGCATCAACAGTTTTGGCACGCCCAGTGGGACTCAAACCCATAGTTTGATAACTCAGTGAAGTTCAGGATTGATGTTGGTCCTGATATAGCCATTAAAGTTTTAGCATCTGGTGACTCCACTGGTAAGAGCTTCAGTTCTATATTTTCAAAACCAGTTTCTTAATCTTTTATGCCTAAAGTCACCGCAAGGTTGGCTTCAAGAGGGGTCCCTTTTGATTTCATTGAGTTACCTTTAAACTCTGCTAAAAGACTATGATTTGAGAGGACCCGTCCTTATCCAACAATAAATCCTCCAAGGCCTGTTATAAGAAACACAGTTGTAGTAGAACCTTAGTTATAGCCAATCGCAGCCATGGCATTGCCTTTTGTAGCTTTTTGTGGTGAGAGTCCCTTGAATCTCCCACTCTATGATCCAATTCTGGGAACAATTCTCAAGAATGTACCTTCTTTCAATGGAGTGGGACCTATTATAGCCATTGAGCATATTAGGAATATTGCCAACCTTGTAATATTCATAATATAATAGAAGAAAAGATTGCCATTAGACTGCTAGCTTTGTCTCTGAAAGGCAAAGCTCTTGACTGGTACGGAACCTTGCCTATGAATTCAATACATTCCTAGAATGAATTGGGCACTCAGTTGACAGATCATTTTGGGGAAAAGAGTGATGGTCTCTCACTTAATAAGCAACTGATGACCATAAAGAGAGCTCCACACGAGTATATGCAAGACTTCAACATGTGGTTTCAAAAGACTTGGGATAGAATTCCCATCTTGGTAAGGCTGACTCCCAGTTATGCTTTCTTGTACTATTTAAAGGCTTTAAATAGTGATATTGCTATGATGATCCAATCCATGGGAGGACATATACTACCAGATGCTTATGACATTGCCATAGCAGTCAAAAATTGATTGGTTCAAGCTAAGAAAATAGCCCCTAGACCTCACATGCCACTTTTCCCAAAATTACTGCCCCCAATTCAAACCATTGCTCCAACAATTGCTCCCCTGCCTACCATTGAGAAACTAATTGCTATTCCATCTAATGATCTTCACAAGGTTAAAAGCCCATTGCAAAACATGTCAAATGAACTTGTTGCCCTTAAAAGGCAGTAAGCTCAAAATAATAGACTGAATCAGGGATATCAATAATATGGTCAAGCCCCTAGAACCCCCTTTCAAAATTATAACCAAGGTCAGGGGTAGCTCACTACAACCAAGCCATTTCAAAATTACAACACCAATCCCTCCTCATCATCTAAGGCCATGGTGCATGTTCAGAATAATTTAGTACAAGAGTAGCCAAGCTGTTTGACCATGGGATATGGTCAAGAACAGGTCGTCTACACAAATGAGATGATGAACTATTTTCCAAATGCAAAAAATCAAATATCCACTCAATCCTAGGTCTTCGAGCCTTCAATGCAATCTAGTATGAGCAATAATCAGGCCCAGCCTAATTCTACCCTAATGAACCATTTGGAAGGGGAATTTTATTTAGTGAATTATGTGGTCATTGCAGACAATCAAGCTGATTGTGTTGCAGCCAACACGAGGTTTAAGAGAAGGGAAATGGGAGAATCCCAAGATACCACTCAAGTGGTAGCAGCACCTCCTCCATCACACTCCAATTCAAAGGCCCCAAATTTCAGGTAGCCATCTTTACCTTCAACCCCTCAGCCTACGATTCAGCTTGGAATTAACCCCAAAGAAAACTTGAAGGGAGGTAGCCCTCAAATCAATATAGTGGACCAGATGAAGATGCTACATATGAATATCTCTTTATGGGATTCATTGTCTCTTCCAAGCCAGAAGGATGTATTGAAGAGGAAATTGCATGAGCTGGCTTGTCAAACTATCCCAACAAGCACTGATAATGTCTTGATGACAAACGGGCAGCCTTCCACTTCTGGTCAAGTAAAGAAGGAAGAGAAGACTCCTCCTTTCTATGTATCCTTGGTCATTATGGAATTCTTGGTACACAATTGCATAATTGATAGTGGGGCTAGCACCTCAGTGATGCCTAAGTGCATTACTGATAAAATGGGGTTGAAGTATGAAGAAATGAAAAAGGGAGTCCTACAGCTAGATGGGACACCTACAAAAATAGTTGGGATTATTAAGGGTTTAGGTTTGACATTGCATGCTTGCCCAACCTTCTCAATTTCCCATGATATAGTGGTAGCAGATGTTCCTCTGTATTTCACAATTTGCTTGTCCAGGGACTTCAAGTCAAAGATAGGTGGTTATCTAGCAGCCAATTGGTCATATCTGGTTTTCAGAACCAAGTATGGGACCAAGGTGAAAATTGAGTCTGAGCCACTTTATAAGGACCACCTAGAACCATATTCGTCCAAGGCAACAAATGTCAGTTACACTATCATCGACCCAGAAGAGTCTCAGACAAACCAATCTCCATCTTTTGCTCTTGAAGGAGTCGCAGACTTACTCTTGGATGAGTGGGGAAATGATAACTTTGAACATGATCCATACAAATTCATAGAGGAGGTAGACCTTGGAGTCTATTTCATGCACGAAGAGGGTGCCTTCATGCCAAATTTAATGAAGGAAAGCAAAGAAGACCTTGGCCTATGGCAGTTGTATTTTGACGGTTCCAGAAGTAAGATAGGCACTAGTGGTGGGGCGTTGTTGGTTTCCCCTTCAAAGGAAAGGTACTTTTTAGCTTTCCATTTCCAATTCTCTTGCATGAATAATGTTGTATAATATGAGTCTTTGATCCATGGCCTTGAATGGGCAAGAAAAAGAGGGATTAAGGAGTTGCAAGTCTTAGGAGACAGTGAGTTGATTGTAAAGTAGGTGAAAGGCCAGAATCTAACAAAGAACTCCTTGGTGAAGTCTTACAAGCATAGATTCTGGGACTTGGTGGAGGATTTCCTTGCTTTTAACATCACCTCCATTCCTAGATAGCAAAATAAACAAGTAGATAGGCTGGAAACAATTAGCACTCAGTTTGATGTTTCAAGGGAAATAAGCTGAGACTGTGGTTCATGCCACTTGAAAGTGGTGGTTTGACCTTCAATCCCAAACAACGTTGAAAATTGGTAGGTCTTCAAAAGTGACCAGTAGACAGCTTTCTTCCTAAAAGAAGAAGTTGAGTTTGCAACACATAACCAGGAAAAATTACAGCAGTAATATGGCAATCAGATTGTTCAATTGAAGAACAATAAACTCCCTAAATGTTTGGTCACGCTTGAAAGCATTTTCAATAGAGATGACCAATTAAGAAATGACAAGGCTTGCATCACAACCAAAGAGGAGAATTACAAAAGGGTCAAAATTTTCAAAGACAAGCTGCTTGCTCTTGGGAAGGTCTGTATGTTTCAAGAAAGGTGAGCTTTCTTTTGCTGTGTCAAGAATTCTATGATGTCTTTACTTGGGATTACAGTGACTTGAAGGGCTTTGACCCAAGGCTTGCCTAACACACCATTGAATTAGAAGAAGGTGCCAGGCCAATCACACAAAAGTAAAGGCCTATCAATCCTACAATTATGCCCCTCATGCAAAGGGAATTGGCCAAATTAATTGAGTCCAAAATTATATTTCCAATCAAACATTCCTCATGGCTGGCCAATCTTGTTCCTGTTAGAAAGAAAAATGGGGAGATCAGGCTATGTGTCAATTTTAGAGACCTTAATAAAGTCTCTTTAAAAGATCATTATCCCCTTCCAAGCATGGAGTGGATCCTCCAGAAGGTAACTGGTAGTGAGCATTTCTCCCTCCTAGATGGTTATTCAGGGTATAATTAGATTCTAGTGCAAGGCTGTGACTAGCACAAAATAGCCTTCACTACTAAATGGGGAATGTTTGCCTACAAGAAGATGCCTTTCAGGCTATCCAATGCTGGTGCTACCTTTCAGTGAGCCATGGACATGGATTTTCATGGCTTGATAAATAACAACGTGTTGGTGTACCTTGATGATGTAACAGTATTCTCCAAGAAAGTGAGCCAACACATAGAACACCTCAGGCAGATTTTTGAAAGGTGTAGGGAATTTGGCATCTCTCTTAATCCAAAGAAGTATGTGTTCATTGTTCATGAGGGGAAACTCCTTGGCCACATTGTGTCCAAAGAGGGTTTGTCTATTGACCCCAAGAGAGTTCACTCTATCCTAGAGATGTCCCTACCAAAGCACTAGAAAAGTCTACAAAGTTTATTTGGTAGGATCAATTTCATTTAGAGATTCATTTTGAATTTTGCAGAGATAGTCAAGCCACTCACCCCTATGCTGAAAAGTGGTGTGGATTTCAAATGGATAGCTCAAAGGAAAGATAGCTTTGAGGCCATCAAGCAGGACATAACCCAGGCTCCCACTTTGATCAGCGCAGACTTCAGTAAGGACTTTAACCTCTATACTTTTAGTAATGAGGAGGTGATATCCACCATGCTTACCCAAGCTAACGGTGATGACCTCAAGCAACCACTTGCTTTCTTCAGCCAAGGGTTAGAGGACTTTCAAAGTTAGGTACACGTATGTTGAAAAGCAAGTCTGGTAGTAGTACAGAGCCTAAAGAAATTCAAGCATATTTTGTCTAACAGCAGGATTCACCTTATGGTCCCACATCCTGGATTCAAGGATTTCTTGACCAATCAAGATTTGAATGAGAAAAGGGTAGGGTGGATCACCAAAGTGATGGAGTATGACATAGACATTAAGATCACCAAGCTAGTGAAGGGAAGAGGCCTGTGTGAATAGCTTGTTATAGAATTAAAACAAGAAAGGAAAGATAGCTTGTTAATCCATGATGTAGCCACTATAGAAGAACCAACTTGTCATAAAGGATTGGACGCTAGACATGAGGCATTTCCTTCTCACAAGTGAGTGTCCATAGGGTCTTGATAAGACTGAAAGAAGGTATTTTAAACTCTAGTCCCTTCCTTATGTTATGGTTGATGAATTATTGTTTAGGAGGGATTTCTCTAGGGTCCTCCTAAGGTGCATTGACCCAAACTAGGCTAATAAGGTATTGGTTGAGTTCCATGATGGGCCAGTAGGGGGTCACTTTGCTGCTAGAGCTATGGCAACAAGGATAATGAGAGCTGGCTATTTTTGGCCTACTCTTTTCAAGGACACCCATACCTAGGTAAGAAAGTGCCAAAAGTGTGCACTTTTTGACGTAAAATAGTGATTGGCTGCCATGCCTCTATAGCACATTCAAGTTGAGCAACCGTTCATGCAGTGGGGCCTCAACTTCATAAGGATGATCAATCCTCCCTCCAGTGCTAGGCACAAATGGGTCCTGACTGCTATAGATTATTTCACTAGGTGGGTGGAGGCCATCACTCTAAAAGAGGTGAATGAAAGCATAGTCTTGGAGTTCTATGAGGACCTGGTAACAAGATTTGGGGTCCCAGCCACCATAATCTCAGATAACACCTTAGCTTTTTTGGGAACCAAAACTAGTGAATGGGTGCTAAAGTATGGCATATATCTCAGCACTTCATCAAATTATTATCCATAGGGGAATGGGTTGGCTGAGTCCACCAACAAAAATCTGATCAAAATCATAAAGAGGACTATGGAAGAAAATTAGAGGACTTGGCATGCCAAGCTAAAGACAGCTCTATGGGCCAACCAAATTTCCCAAAAAGGGCAATCATAAATTATCCATATACACTCGTGTATGGAAGGGAAGCTAGGCTTCCCATCTCGCTTAAATTACCAGCATTGGATCTCTCCCACTAGCTGTAGTTTGAAGAAGGAAATGGCCTAGAGGTCAGGTTGTGTGACTCCAAGAGGTAAGGGATCGGGCTATGGCTTCCATGACCAGTCACCAACTGTAAGTAAAAAGGCACTTCAACAAGAAATCTTTATCAAGAGATTTCTCTAAAGGAGACATTGTCTTGAAATGGGATGAAGATCAAGCTAAGCCCAAAAAACATGCAAAATTTGATGCCCTATGGAGCGGTCCTTACATGATCACTCAATGCAAGTAGCATAATGCGTTCCAACTTTCCAAGTTAGATGGTGAAGAACTGCATATCCCAGTTAATGGGATACATCTAAAGCATTGTCACTAATTTTTGGGTTCACTTGTACATATTTTCCCTTGTTTTTCTCTTTCTTGTTTTTCCCTAAGTGTTGTTGCACAAGTAGTGGTTTTCTTAGTGTTGTGTGTGTTTTCTTTTCCTTGGAGGTAGAACTGCATGACTATTTCTAAGTTACAACAGAGCTATTGTTGGTTCTAAAAGTTACTATCTAACTCCATGCCTAATGGATTTTCAAGGTAGCTAGGTTTGAAGCATGGCAGGTACTCTTCCCCTGTGAGTCACCATCTGTTGACCAATTTTTACTCATATGCCAAAATTGTTCACCTTCTTTCTTCACTATTCGAAGGTAGTTGTTCCATGGTGCACAAGTTTATGCCAGTGTTTCTCTTTTTGGTTTGGCCTTGGTTCAACATCTCATTTCAACAACCATTGAACCATTGAACCAAATTAAGGTTCAATGGCTTTGGTTCAATGGAAAAGGTTCAACGACTTTGGTTCAATGCAAAAGGTTCAATGGAAAGGTTTGTCAGCTTGGTTCATTGGGAAATCAGCGCACAATAGTTGAACCTTAAACTGTTGAACCAATTTTGGTTTAATGGGTTCAGTTCAAAGGGGTGCCCTTTGGTTGAAGGGGAAGTCCAAGTCAAAGTGCCCTAGCGGAGGGCAAGCATGTAAAAGCTAGGGACCTGGTTCAAGTTCAGTTCAAGTTCTTTTGGTTTGAAATTGACTAAGTCTAAATTCCTTCAGACTTTTTTCCCAAAGGAATTCCTTTGGACAAAAAGTCCAAAGGAATTCAAGTCACTTCAAATAAGAAGGCAAAAGCCCCAGTGAAATAGAATTTCTACAGACAAAAGTCTATGGAAAACAAACGAAGCCACAGTAAAAGTGACCCAGGGTTTTTACCCAGGGAAATTGTCTACAGACAATTTGTCTACGGGGCGCTCGGGGAGAATTATGAAGGTCCAACGACCCTACAAAGAGACCCGCTGAAGGACCCTGAAGTGTAGGTGCCCTTGCGAGGGACTTCCAGTGAAGTACAAAGGGGCATTTTGAAAGGCCCAAAGAGTCACCATCCCTCCAGGAGAATGTGAAGGGAAGTTTCAAAGGCAAAAGGGGTGCCCACAGGGAAGAACATAAAATCAAAGGCCAACAAGGGATCTAATAATGATGCCACATGGACCCAATGACATCCCAGAAGCCGTCAAGTTTAACAAAGTGAAATATTCATTAATGTTCAAAAGCATGATGGCCACAGAAATGTCAAATTTAGTGAAATGGAATAACCATTTGTTTTCAAATGAAGGAAGTGTTGGCCATGGAAATGAGCTCAAAATACAGTGACCCACCAAGATCTTCACCCCAGGGGCTGAATGAGTCAGATAGTACAAATGGACAAAGTGATAAGAAAGGAATGAGTGAGCAGTCAGTCCAACTAGCGCTAACTAAAGAAGTGACTCCAGTAGGTGAAATTATGCCAGCAAATTGATCAATTGGCATGCAAGCAGCTAGCAAAGCAACAACTAGTTTCTCCATTTGCATTAAATGGGAAGGCAAATCGTGTAAGTCACCTAAGCAAGAAATACAGTTCTCAAGAGGGCAAAATAAATAGCTCATTAATATTTTGAGCGACTTGTTCTTTTCATGAAGGGACACGTATGCCACTTGTAAAAGCAGGAGCGCCAAATGGGCCTCTTGGCTTCTCATATATATTGCAAACTTGTTTATTTGTAATCATCTTTTCACAATTTTACAAGGCACAGCCCTGCTGAAATTTCCACCTAAATCTAAAAAACATAGTTTTACCTCTTCTTGGATAGATATTCTATGTATGTCTTGAGTGTTGATTTTTGTTTAGTCATTGACTTTGATGCTGTCACAGGTTTAACACCAACACACCAGCTATCTACAAGGCACCATCTGTAGCTGATAGGAGAAAAGTTCTATTTTAGACTGCAAAACAGAGGGGATTATCTATAGAGTGCTTCTTACAACACCTTTGGTGAACCTCCCTTTTTGTATCTTTCATTTTTTACCTCCCTATTAAGCTTGCAGATTGTTTCTTCTGTCAAGGGTGAAGCGTATAAGTGTGTTTGCCTAATTTTGAGAGTGGGTGTGAAAGGTCATCTTGTTTTGGTGTATCACCTCCTTAGAGTAGTTTTTTTACCTATATCTTTCTCCCTTTTCATCCCCCCTATTTTATATGTATATACCTATATTTTGCACTTGCTGGAACAAACAATGATACATCAAAGGGAGATAACCCTTATCTAGAGACTCTCCTCTCCTGCTTCACCATCCCACAAGTGAGAGAGGAGTTTCCATGTTGCGAGGAGAAGGCAAAATTTTGACTTCTTGCCAAAGGGTGCAATTTCTTGCATCAACGGTAAGGTGAATAAGGCATGACATAACCCCTTTTAATCATGAAACTCCTTTGAAGGTAAATTGAATGTCTACAACCCTACACAATTAACTAAAAGTGTGCAGTCCTCTATGTTTTTATTGTTCTTAAGCATAAAATGGATGGAATAAGGACTCTAACCTATTGAATAATATGAATTTCATGTATAAAGACCTAGGAAATGTATTTAATTCCTTTGAAACATTTCAAAACTCAATATAATGGATTTTTAAGCCTCTTGACTTGTGTAGGCTTGAGTATTAGCTTCTCTAGGCTTTCAAAACCTATAATGCTATATAAGGAGTTATAAACATTGGAAATTGATAAACTTGGTAATATTACTCATTTTTTCATTTATAAATTCAATAAAAAGGTTTTATTATTCAATAATAAGGTACAATGTGGATTCAAGGTCTATGGGTGTGTAATAGGGCTAAATAAGCATAATTAAGGAGAGGTTTACAAAGGAAGTCATGTTTAGGTGTGGATTTGGATCATGGAACTTTATAAAAACCTATAAAAAGATAAAAGGTAGTAAAATATGCTCTTATATCTGAAATGGAGTTAATATATTTTTTAAACAATGTGAAAAAGTAAAAAAGGAGGCCACAAGCTTAGTGGAGTCATTGAGAGATAGAGGTATAGAATTGAGTACTAAATTTTGGTTTAGGTATTTAATTAGGTTAAATAAGGTTTAATATGACCATGCAATATCATCCATGATAATATACTACATTCTTGAAACCTAAATCAAAGTTTGATATCTTGAATCCCTTTTGAAGGTGGTCTAGAAGGAGGTAGTGAGTGAGTTATTGATCAAAGTTGAATGAGTGAATAGAGATGAATAAAGGAAGTTCATGGAAACATTAAAAATTTTATATTGGTATTAATAAGTTATTTCAAAGTGTTGGACCAACAAACAATAAGAAAATACTAGATAGCCTAGTGCCAAGATGGGATAGATCAAAGGAGATGGAACCTTGTATATAAAGTGAAGCATCAAATGAGATATTTATGAAGACCAGAGCTATGAGTGAATGTTTTTTATAATTATTCCATGTACCTATACATCATTAAACAATAAATACATTATATACTTGGATCAGATACTAAGTAAAACTCACAAAGGAGAATATAGACTTGTGGCATGTAGCAATAGTGTCTAAACTAAAAGCACTAATGAAGGCAAGGAGGAGTCAAGCACATGAAGACACTCTACATGGTGAATTTATATATTTTGATTTTGAATAAATTTTTTTAAATGAGGGATAAACCATTAAATCATAAATATAAGGTGCATTGATGACTGATGCAAAGAAGGATGAAGCATACAAGGAACTTGAAGGTGCTTGGGAGCAAGGACAAAATGAAAGAAAAGAGAAGAGTTGGAGAATTCATAAATTGCATGATAAAGAATAATATTTTTCTAATTATTTATTAATTTTAGGTATATCATGGGTGAATATGTCAAGAGGAAGAAATCAATACAAGTGTGGCTCAAGAGAACATGCACATATGCATAAGAGATTGGTTATAGTAGTAAATAATAGGTAATGTGGTCTACATTCCTCATGTATACCTTTGCATATATGAGGCCAAACATTGAAGATTAAAAATTATCACATCAAATAAATAATGTTTATAACTTTTAGGTAAAGTCTTCCTTTCCCCTTGGTAGTATGATGCAAGGTCATCCACAAAAGGCCTTCAATTTTGAGTTGTTTTAGTTAGTATAAATAACATAGAATGTGTTTGTAGTGGTTAGATTCCTTAGGTAGTATTAAAATTAAAATTTGAGTCTCTATAATGTTTTCTCACCAATTTCCTTATTTTAAATTTCAAACTTCTTTTCTTATAATGGAGTTGGTAATCAAATCTAAGGAGGTCTTAATGTTATACTTAGTTTGGGTTAGAACTCTAGAAAGTGAACAAGGTTATATATACGTACATGGATCATATGTTGAGAAATTTTGATTAGTAAATTCAATACAAGAATAAATGTATGTTTTGTAGTGTATGGTTTGTGAGAACTGAATTTATTATACAATATATTTTTGTTATGTTTTGTTGAGAAATATTAGGTGTATATTAAAATTAGACTATACCTCAGCTAGTATAAATCCGACCATAACATGACTGATGATAACTTATTCAAACTCTTTATTACCACTTTGACTAGGTTTGAACCTTTGCTCCCCAAACACTTAATGAAGCTCTTGATCAAGATAAATGTCAAGACTTTCTTATGGAGAAATTCAAACCTAATCCTAAACTTATTAAAGGCCATCCCTAGGCCATAAATGCCACAAATATCAAGATTATGGGTCACCCATGCCTAGTTAATGTCTCACATGCCTCTTTAATGCCCCTTCTTCTAAGGTAATGATTAAGATAATTATGGATTTATTTTCAAATATTGAGATTATCCATGGCCACACATCCTTGAATAGCAAGGATATTATATGGAAGGACAATATTGAATGTTGTAAATTAAACCCAAATTTGAATTTTATTTTCAATATCATTGATAGAATTTTTCATAGTTTTGTCAAATAATATGACCATATTATGTATTCCTTGTATTTTTATACTATGTGTGTAAAACAAGGCTTATGTGTGTATCAACAAAGTAAATGAGTCAATGGAAGGTGAGATATATTTCATATTAACCTTGGTGAATTATAAATTCTTATTATTTAAGATCATTAAGTAGTTTGAAGATTTATCAATTATAAATTTCATAAGATTTTTAGTTATAATCCTATAAAAACCATTCAATTTTATATAGTTTAACAAAGTCCTTGTTAGAAAAATGGAATAGAAGAGGTAAAGAGTTGTTTTTGTGATTTGAGGAGTTGTGTGGAGTTGAGATAGAGGTGGAAAAACATTTACAGTTTAGGAAAAGCCTTTGTCAAAGTAATAAATCAAATATAATGACTCGTAGGTCTGTGTAGGGGAAGGAAACCCTAGATTAGGGTTTGGAGAGTAAATGAGATTTTAAAGAGTTTAATCTAACAAAATAACCTTAAATTTTATAATCTTGTTTATTTTAGGGAAGATAATAATGTGGTTTCTAGTGTGTATGAACATCTATGTATGAAAAATGAATGATTGTGTGTTGAAAGGGCAAACAAAGGCCTAATAGGCCTAAACAAAGAACAAAAAGGGTGAAGAAAAGTAGTCTAAGGGAAGAGTCAGAGTATGAAACTTGGTGAAAAAATAGTAAGGGATAAAGGGTGTTTAATGATATTTTTAGTTTCCAAATAAATTATTGAACTTGTCCATACAAGCATTAAAAGAGTAAACAAATGCTAGTAGGGAGCTTGTGATAAAATAAATAGCCCTTCAAGATTGAAGGTGTGTCCTTTAGAGTATTAAATTTTATTAAGAATTAAAAAATATTGGAAACCAATTATTATTTAGATGTAATTATCAAAAAACTCATAATTAGTAATGGATCAAGATGTTAATGTCTTATTGTCAAAGGACAAGCTTATGGGATAAGAGAAAAGTGAGAGATGGTGAGAAGGGGATAGAAAAAAGAAAAGTTCAGTTAAGATTTTAAAAGTAGAGAGTGGATAAAAGGATTAGATAGTGAGAAATAGTTGACACGTATTAAGATAATGTCAAAGGTGAAGGGTTGCAAATAGTAAGGAAGTTGATGCTTAATAGTGACTATAGAGTTTTGTATCAAGAGAAGACAACTTTTTAAGTGATTATAGATCAGAGCTAAAAGAAGTTACAGAGGTAAGGATATGTTATTTATGCTTCTATCTAACTAGATAAGTTTTTGTGATGACCTTTGCATCATTTGGTATCAGATCAAGAAGGTCATTGGGAAATATTTGAATAAAATATGCATGAAGAAAATGTACAAGTTTGAATTTGTTTTTTAGTTTATATATTTGATTAATTTATAAAATAATGATGAGGATTATTTAGAAGGATTCTAAACAAAGTTTTAGGTGTGTGATAAAGATTCAAAAAAGAGAAAATTGTGGTGAATCCCTTAAGTCAAAGAGGCTTGGAGAGAGAAAGAGGTGAGTTAGTGAGATCTCAAAAGAGAAAGAAGCTCAAGGAGAGCTTGAAGAAATTAGAAAGAGACTCTAACAGAGAGATTCAAGTGAAAGAGACCAAGTGAAGGTCAATAGGACAAGTGCGTAGGCTTGTCATGGAGAGAGATAGGTCAAGAGAGACATAGAGAGAAAGTGAAGAATGAAGAGAGTGAGAGAAAAAGATGAAGGGCTTGAGACAAGAATATAGCCATAAGGAAGTGTGGAAAGAGGAAGTTAAATAAAGAGAGATGAATGATTTTAAGGTATTATTGGTAGAGTTGGAACAATATTTGGAAGAACTTAGACCAAATTTTTTAGTTGAGATTAGAACAAGAGTGAGATAACTTCTCAAGGACATAGTAATGAAGAATAAAAAGCAAGTAGAAGTGAGTAAAGTGAAGAGAGAATTGAAGATGTTAAATAATCAACATAAGAATAAGGAAAAGGAGGAAATCAAGCCTCATGGATTTTAAACTACTGATGCTTTGACATGTGTGAATTTAGGTTTGAGAGTTGATAAATAGAATGATATATCTCAGCTAATGCATAGGGTCAAAAAAAAAAGCATATGACCAGGTGGTGTTCAAGAGGCACCAAGGGGAAGAAGAGGAATAAAGAGTCATGATGATGAAAGATGAAAAATCAAGTCATACATCTAAAAATCAAGATAGCATGAATCATGAAGTGATCCTCACTCAAGAGAATGCAAATAAAGATAAAGAAGCATTGGGAGAGTAGCATAAGGAAAGGTATGAGGATTATTCTAGTTTGTATGAATCCTTGAGGATAAAATATGACTTTGATCCCAATTAAATGTATATAGAGATGGAAAAGGAAGTTATAAAGGAGAATATAGACTTGTGGCTTGCAGTAGCAGTATCTAAAATAAGATCACTAATTAAGGCAAGGGGGAGTCAAACACATGAAGACACTCTACATGGTGAATTTGTAGTTTTTGAGGTTGATTAACATGTGGTAAATGAGGGAGAAACCATAAAATAATAAATATCAGGTGTATTGATGTCTGAGGCAAAGAGGAAGAGTGAAATATATAGAGTACATGATAGTGCTTGAGAGAAATAGCAACATGTAATCAAAGAGTAAAGTTGGAGAATGCCTCAAGGGCATGAGAAATAACATGATTTTGATAATGCTTTGTTGATTTTAGGTATATCATGGATGAATATGAAAAAAGGAAGAAAGCAATATAAGTATGGCTTAAGATATCATGCACATATGCATGAGAGATTGGTTGTAAGAGTAGAGAAGAGGAAAGGTGGTCTACATTCCTCAAGTAGACCTTGGGATCCAAGAGGCCAAATAATGAATATTAAAAATTAACACATCAAAGCAAGAATATTTATAACTTTTAGGGAAAGTCTTCCTTGTCCCTTGGTAGTATGATGTAGGGGCATCCTCAAAAGGCCTTCAATTTTGAGTTGTTTTAGTTAGTATAAATCAAATAGAATGTGTTTGCAGTGGTTAGAGCCTTAGGTAGTCTTAAAATTAAAATTTGAGTCTATATAATGTTTTCTCGCTAATTTCCTTATTTGAAATTTCAAACTTATTATCTTATTGTGGAGTTGCAATCAAATCTAAAGGGGTCTCAATGTTGTAGTTGGTTTGGGTTAGAAATATAAAAAGTGATCAAGGTTATCCATACATACATGGATCAAATGTTGAGACATTTTGATTAGTCATGTTAGAAGTTAGGATTATTTATACTCTCCAAACATCCAAGAGGGAGTTAGAAAGTTAGTTAGGATAGTTACATGGAATAAAAGAGTTGGTAAGTGTCTTTTGTAAGCAGTGAGAAGTGATTTTTAGGGGTTGAATTCAAAGGGAGAATTAATATTAACTCCAAATAAAATAAATAAAGGAGTTTTTATGTTCTTGAAATAAAGGTTGTAGCCACTATCATATACATAAGCCATGAAATGACTGTGTGAACAAGTAACAGGAAATAACATAATGAAAAAAGGCCTTTGAAGATTTTTTTTGAATATTTTCATGTGTGATATACTTCTCTAAGTATTTTTAGATCATTTTTTTTAGTTTCCTATAATGACCTTGATAAGTAACTATTTTTCAAACCCTATATAACAATAAGTTTTGTGTTGAAAGAACTATGTGTGCTAGATGATAAAGGAAATGTATCATTAAAAAATTATTTAGTTTTAAAATTATAGGATAATTGTATGTGTTTAAATTAAATTAGGTATAATTAAAAGAAACAATGATTAGATAATTTTTTGAGTGATAAACAAATGATATCCTATATTCATGTCCTTTAATCAAAACAAGAGTTGTGAGTGCATCGATAGTAAGAATATTGTATATAAAGACACTATTGAATTTTGTAAGTTAAACCATAATGTGAATGTTATTTTTAATATTTTTGATATTATTTGTCATATTTTTTTCAAATAATATGACCATACTATGTATTCACTGTATTTTTATACTGTGTGTAAAACAAGGCCTGTGTGTGTATCAATAGAGTAAAGGAGTCAATGGAAGGTGATATTGATTTAAAATTTACCTTGGTGAGTTATAAATTAATATTATTCAAGATCATTAGGTAGTTTTAAGATCATTTTCTTACATGTTTCATAAGATTTTTAGTTATAATCCTATAGAAACCATTCAATTCTACACGGTTTAATAAAGTCCCTATTATAAAAGTAGAATAAAAGAGGTAAAGAGTTATTTTGGTGATTGGAAAAGTTGTTTGGAGTTAACTCAGATGTGGAGGAAGCTTTACAGTGTAGGAAAATCCTTTTTAGAATTCATAAGTCAAATATAATCATTCTCGGGTCTATGCATGAGAAAGAAACCCTAGATTAGGGTTTAGAGAGTAAATACCATTTTAAAGAGTTTAAACCAACCAAATAACCTTAAAGTTTTTAATATTATTTATTTCAAGGTTAACTAATATAATAAGGTGGTTTCAAATGTGTATGGACCTCTATGCATGGAAAATGAATGACTATGTGTTGAAAGGGCAAATAGAGGCCTAATAGGCATAAATAAAGAAAAAAGGGTGAAAAAATTAGTTTAAGAGAAGAGTTAGAGTTTGAAACTTGGTGAAAAAAATATTAAGGGATAGAGGGTGTTTAATAATCTTTTTATTTTATAAATAAACTATTTTACTTATTCATACAATCATTAAAATAGTAAAAAAATCCTGGAAGGAAGCCTATGACAAAAGAAAGAACTAGTCAAGATTGAAGGTGTGTATTTTGGAGTTATTAGAGTTGCATAAGAAGTAAAAAAAGAGTTGAAACCAATTATTATTTGGACATAATTGTCAAGAAACTTAAAATCAGTAATGGATCAAGTTATTAATGTCTTATTGTCAAATGACAAGCTTATGGGATAAGAGAAGAGTGAGATGGTGAGAAGGGGACATAAAAGAGAAGAGGTCAATTAAGATTTGAAAAGTAGAGAGTGGATGAAAGGATTAGATAGTGAAAAATAGTTGACACCTATTCAAATAAGGTCAAAGGTGAAAGGTTGAAAATAATAAGGAAGTTTATTCTTAAGAATGACTATAGAGTCTTGTACCAATAGAAGACAACTTGTAAAGTGATTGTAGATAAAAATTAGAAGAAATTGTAGAGGTAAGGAGATGTTATTTATATTTATATCTAACTAGACAAGTTTTTATGATGACCTCTACATCACATTGTTGGTTCAACATGGTGATAGTCTATCAAAAAGGGTAGTGTATTACTTAATCATAACTTTGGTATCTTATGAACTTAATTATTCTCAAATGGAAAAGGCATTTATCATAATTATTATTTCTTCAAAAAAACTTTGATATTACATGCTTAATAATCAAACTAAAATCATTGAAAAAATTAACCCTCTCAAATATTTTATATCTAAAACATCTTTAATAGGTAGGATGGATAAGTGGGTTATGTTTCTCAATGAGTTTCATCTTGAGAATGTTAATCAGAAAATAATTAAGGGATATGTCTTAGTAGATGCATTAGTAGAATCACCTCTCAAAGATAAAACATCTCTTGTTTTAGAATTTTCATATGAAGCAATAATGTCTATTGATGAATCTATAGTTTGGAAATTTTTATTTGATGGTTATTTCACAAATCATGGATTAGGGTCACATATTTTAGTAGTCACACCAGATTGGGATTGTATTCCCAAAGCATTCAAAATCGAGTTTCCTTATACCAACAATATTGTGGATTTTGAATCTCTCATATTTGGTCTCAAATTTTCTATTCAATGGGGTATCTAATATATTCTAATATTTGGTGATTCCAAACTTATCATAAATTAGGTAACTAATGAATTTTAAGATATTGATGATAATTTAATTCTATATAAATAGATGGTAGATAGCTTAAATTTGTATTTTGTATTTATCAAATTTGAACAAGTGCCATAAATTAATAACTGGGAAGCAGATGCCATGTTGATTATTGGTTTGTTACTTTATCTTAACATTAAACACAATAAATTCCTTGTTGAGTACTTGATTGTAAAAACTTATGACACACCTAATTATAAAATGGTTTATGAGGTGGTTGGTCCCACTTCTCCTTGGTATTTTGATATTTACACCTATCTTCGTGATAACACCCTTCCATCTAACTTATCCCACAACCAACAAAATTAATTTATCTTATGTACATATCATTACACAATATTTTGAAATACGTTATGTTGAATAGGCTATGATGGAACATTTATACTTTGTTTAAATTTTGAAAAATATATCTTATTCATTACATAAGTTCATGAGGGAATCTTTGGTGCACATTCTAGTGGCATAGTCCTAGCTAAAAAGCTTTTACATGCAGGTTATTATTGGCCTACCATGGAATTTGATTCATTTATTTATGTTAAAAAATGTATTCCTTCTCAAAATCATGGTGACCTTATAAAAATTCTTCACAATCTTAGCAACCTATTACCACACCTTGGCCATTCTCCACATTTTGGTTTGACCTCATTGGAAAAATCAATCCTAATTCATCTAATGGTCACAAACACATTTGTATCATAATTGAGTACTTTACCAAGTGGATTGAGGAAATTCCCCTTACATATGTTACTAAAAATAAAATCTCTGAGTTAATATTAAACCACATTATCTATCACTTAGGTATCCCTTTTGTTACTATTTTTTATAATGGAAAGTCATTCAAAAATAAATAAATCCAAGTTATTTTCCAATCCTATCACATAAATCACAAATGGTTCACTCCCTATTACCCATAAGAAAATTTCTAAGCTAAGTCATCTAATAAAATAATTATATAAATACTTAAATTAGTTGTCACTTAAGTTGGTCATGACTGACACAATGGCTTTATCTAACCCTTTGGTCATACCACACTAGCATTGATTGACCCACAGGGGTAACCCATTATTACCTTGTATATGAAAGTGAGTCTATTCGACCCATATAAGTTGAGGTTACATATTTGAACATATACCTAAAACAAATCATTGATGAATAATCCTATCACACTTCACACCTTCGTGAATCTTCTAGATAAATGATTTAATGCCTAAAACCATTTGTAAGTATACCACAATCACCTCTGCCATAACTATAGTAATAGGATAAAATCCAAGGAGATTGAAATCAGAGATCTTATTCTTAATTAAAACCAAAGGAATACTATATTGAAAGGGGGAAGAAAGGAATGTTTGATCCTAATTGGTTGGTCCCATATATAATTATTTCTAAATATGGATTAGGAGCTTACTTGTTAGCCACAAAATATAGAGAGGAGCTTGATGAACTTTTGAACAACATGAAACATAAGATATTTCATGCCTATTCATTATATATTATGTTGTTGATATATTAGGTGTTAAAATATTTAAAAAAGTCAAAATTTTGAGAAAAAAATAAAAAAAATTGTTCATCCATAAATGAAAACCAATTTACTAGAATTTTATGTAAGAACCATAGTGAAAACAAGATTTCTAGTGCCATGTGTAACCTATTGTCTATATTCACCCTAGTTACTTGGGTGCATCTTGTTATAGTATTCCCTTGTATATTTCCACATTGTTCTTTGTCACTCATATTGTAACCCATTCCATAGAATTTTAGCTTAGGGTTGGCTCTTTATATTTATGTACCTGAGTCCTTGATCATGATAGAGGAATATTTTATATATAACCATATTTGTCCCAATAATTTACACCTATCTTACACTAAAACATCTAAAACTAAATGTAAACACTTACTATAAAAACCCATATACAATATTATCTAACTTCTAAACTCACTCACTCATTCATATTTCTTGGGAGGGACAATCATGCATATATTCATCAGACATTAAATGCTTCATCAATCACCCATTTTCTCATCACTTCTTGTATTTTGAGAATTAAATCTATCTTGATATCCCCATATGGACTTTATCTAGGCTAGATTATGTAGGTAACACTTAGAATCATGGGGTCTATAGGGTTATCTCAGCCACCACCTTACACATCATCCATTTCCTTGAACATGGATTTTTTTTAATTCATGTGATATTCTTACTACTTACCCATCAGTTCATCCACTATTATCCTACATCTTGTCTACTAAATGTCTCAACCCTCACTTAGGATGTCAATTTTTTTGTTGAGTATTTTTGGTGTTTATTACTTATTTTCTTTTTTCATCCATGTTTTTTTTTCATCTAGATATTATTTTAATTTATCCATATTTTGTTATTTTTGCTCAAATATGCATTCCCTAACCATTCCTAATTATCCTCTTATACTTAGCCATTTTTTGTTATTTTACTTATCTTCTTACCTTAACCATTGTTGGTTATCAAATATTGGTATCTTAACCACTCATGGTTATCTTGTTTACATATTATTCCTTTAACTTATTTTGGTTCTTTAGTTTTAATATTGTTTGTCTTGAGTCATTTTGATTTTGTTTGTATTTGTATCAAAATCATTTTATGTATTATAATCTAGTGTAATTATGACTTCATATCTCATGATGCACCATATAATATACAACTTAACTTTGACTTATTTTCATTAATTGTGTGTGTAAAGATTATTTTGGATATTACACTATAATGTGGTTATGATTTATCCATATCAATGATGCACTGTTTTTACTCAAATTATTATTTTACAGTCTTTATGACTAGAACATAAACATTCATCATGATTATTTTATATCATTAGTGATATTTTGTTTTATGATACATTACAACTTAGGTTGCTCAATATTTATTTATCTTGGAACTCCAATGAAAATCAAAATTAAACATAATGTATATATCTAATACGCTATCTATGAATCCATATAAATCATACATTTTATATACCATAATCAAATGTTGAAAAGGAATATCATGTGTTATTGTGACTTAAAAAGCAAGAAATATAAAAGAATACGATGTATATCTATCTATATCATAAACCATAAATAAAATAAAAATAATAAATAGTCCATAATTTCTATCACATCATAATAACACAAGTATAATAACCAAAATGAATCGTGTGTGTGTGTGTGTGTGTGTGTGTGTGTGTGTGTGTGTGTGTGTGTGTGTGTGTGTGTGTGTGTGTGTGTGTGTGTGTGTGATGTGTCTATACAATGATACATCTCAAAATACATGTATAAAAATACATCATGATCATAACTATGTCTAATATCCCACAGACCCTTAGATGGAGCATCTATCCCAAGACTCAGCTCATGACAATATGGTGTACTCTATGGAGGACCCATGCTATGATATGATACCTATCCCATAGACCTCTATTACTCTATAGGTTGTATTAATATCTCTAACATGGACCACCTAGTCAAGTACTCTCTATAATATGGCACTCATTGTGCATGTAGAATAATCCTCCTCATATAAGCTCCTATAATATGTGTCCTACTCCATGGATTGCATCACTCTATCTAATATATCTAACTATCCTTACCCTAATATTAATACCTTAGCCTTTTTTATTTTTTTCCATGAAGTATATCTCTCCCATATATACTATGATGTAAGATATATATCATCCATTGTCTAATTCTCTACATCCTATGTAACCACTATTATCGCTAATGCCATGCCATCCCTTTCTAGCCTCTCCACCTCATATTGTAACATATCTACCTCACTCTATATAAATAGTATATTTTCTAATCTTAATACCAATTAACCATCACTATTATCCACCTCACCCTACACTTTATCCACCTCTCCATATAATCCTACAATGTCATTATCATGAGTATGGATCTCCTCATGTAATTTATCGATTAATATATGATCTTCCTGACTGTGATGGTCCTACCCTATTTCCTCTATCTATGTGAGTCTCACAAGTTGGTCTCATCTCTATGTCTTCCCCTCTATCACTTTCAATAAGAACCAAATGAGTCTCACCTCTACCCAATTGGTTTCTAGCAACTCTCATCTTAGTATATTTGCCTATATCCACACATGCATCTCATAGTATCTATATATCCTCAACCTCTATAATATCCACATCTTGTAAGTGACTCTCCTCTATTCACTATCATCTACCTAATCCTCATCTGCCTCCCCTTTAGCCTATCACTACCCTCTTGATATAGGCTCTTAGTCATATCCCCCATGGATGTCTACTCAAGCTCATCACTAATATTGGTATCCAAGTGTATAAAGGTGTATAGGAAACTATGAATTTCATAGGTTGATATCTATATCATCAATATTCATATCCATATACAAATTTTGTATCAACAATGTTTATCCTATCCATCCATGTCATTGTCTAAATATGTGTCTATATATGCTTTAATATCTTGGGATCAATATTAATCCCCCACTATGTTCTCTTTTTGACTACACATGTAAATACATGAGGTCTTACTAGGATGTGTCATCTCACTCAAAAATAACTCATCACATTACTAAAGTGGTATCTCTCAATAATGTAGTCATGAATGCCCATGATGTAACATTATGTCATCATATAGTTAATATAAACCATCATATTCCCACTAGAAGACTATCTCCCTATATGTTCTCTTGATGATCTAATCATGCCTTATCTCATCTATATCTCTCTTTTAGAACTCTAGGTCTCCGAAGTGTGGCCTCTACATGCCTATAATCATATTCTATCTATAGTCAATAAGATCACCCTCTATATATGTCATCATGTACCCTACTATCATCTCAATTATAATGTGTTCCCAACACCATACCTATAATAAGGTGAAAGGACCAATCTCCTTCCCATCTATATACACCACATGATATAAATCCTTATAAATGTTTAATAGTATACATGGACCCCATGTGAACCTCTCCCACATATTAACCATATCCTTAATCACATCTATCAATCCAATAGGACACAACCTCCCACACTTATTAGGTAGCATGATGCCATTGATAACTGACTTGAGTACCATGATCAATTAATATATCCTTAAATTCATACAATAATATATATCTACTCTTCCTCTAATAACTATAATCAAACCATCACCAAATATAATATAAATTATAGTCTCTTATGTCCCTTGACCTTAGTATACCTATCTCTATCGTATAAATATACCTAAGATATTCCATATGTCCTCTATCATCACAATCATCTAACTTGTTGGAAGGTGAAATGTGTTAGTCTCATTATGGCATCTCTCAGCCAATACAATCAATAGATCCCTATCTATTTTAATCTTTGGCATTTGAGTGATGTATGATAACCCTATAGCCTCTAATACACTAAACTCATACTCAATAAATTTTTCTATCTAATCTCAAAGCCCTCAAACTCTACTCCCATGTCACTAGTACTAGTAAAACCTCCTAAAAATTATATCACATTAGCATAATTTTAATCCTACCTATCAACATAAAACCCATTTACATTTTACTAAGAGCATAAAAACAACAAAAACTATTCTTTCATTTCATTTTTTTGGCTATTATATGCTCAATGCCTATCTATTTAATTTATAACTTAACCCATTTTCTTCAAACCTTAGTGGTTTTAATGCTCATTTTCAAATTCTCTATATCTATTTCATTAATTTCACAATTGTATCTAACAATTTCATAATTTCCCCAACCTAACTCCTCCTCAACAATTTCATTCCTCTGTATGATGAATTTGTAACTTATTTTCACAATTTTGTAACTATGAATTATGAATTCACTAATCCCTAATCCATTTTATACCAGATGATTTTGCAACCCTAACTGATGATTTTATTTTCATGTTTGATGCTTTCATGATTACCATCGATGATTTTACAACAATTGTTACTGAATTCACAAATAGGAAAATCATGATTTTGTTCAACCTAAATTTAAACCATAATAAATTATACAAAATCAAGGATCTATGAATGAAATTAAACACACTATATGCCCACTCCTATTATGTTTTTGATTCCTCCTCATGTGCTCACCACAGTGCTAATTAAGAGGGATGCAATCCATTTTTTCCAAGAAGTTAGAGTACAAATCAACCAGTCACAATATCTTATCAAAATCCTTGGAAATACAAATTTCACAAATGAATTTATTAATCTGACTCCCTATATTTAACTCTCTCTCCCCCAATTCAAATATATCTCCCACACATCTCTTCATTTTCTTCATTTTCTTCATTTTCACCTATTTTTCTTAAAAATTTAGGAAGTTCTTAATCACAACATTCTAAATCTATATCAATTACTTGCAACTATCAATTTTGTAAAATTTTATCTATAATTCAAAATTTTATAGTTTTCATTTTTCAATTTGTAGCTTACCCTTGCTAGGATATATAATTCCCATGTCCATTCACATGAACCTTGTCTCATGAGCATAAAATAATCATGTAGTCCTCAAATGGTCAATAATATTTTTCCAATTATTTCTCTAGTTTTCAAAACTAGGGACAATTTATTTACACATGCATTAATCTTTCAAGTTCAATTATGGTTCTATTAATTTGATTTATTGGCAATCTTCCTCACTTAATCATTTTCCTCTTTCATTCATTTCGAGCATTCATCTATTTACACACACAAAAACTTGATGGGGCATCATCACATTCTCTCTCATTCATTTTGGGAAATTATTTATTTTCAATCATTAACTCTCTACTTAATTTACTATTCTTTGAAAATGTATTACTTCATAACACCATTTCAAAGAGGAGAAAATGTAGACACCTAAATTTCATTTAGTTTTGAAATGCACATATTAAAAATATTTTTTCTTCAACAAGTGTAAATTCAAATTCATGTCATTTCCCTCCTTTTTCAAATAATTAAATAATTTAAACTTAATCAATTATGCACACTTTTAATCCAAAATTAATTATTAAATATGGATTTTCCACCTCACCCAACATCCTCCACCTATATTTCCCTCACATTTTAACTCATCAAACCAAGCCCATAACTTCCTCAAGTACCCTTGACTCATCCCTGTTGACAATGAAAATTGTACTGTCAACGAATCAACCCTTTCACCTATTGTGAAGGTCAAATTAGAATCATACTAGTCTAATCGTAAGGATTTTAAAGTTTCATCTAAGATCCTAAAGATGTGAGGGGGTTTTTATTATAAGTTATAGGAAATAATCAATAATTTATCAAGACAACTCATTCTATTATAACAATCAAAAATCCATTTATCAAATCAAGAATCAATTAAGATAAGAATCTATAATCTATTTTATCTAATAGAGAAGATATATTAGTTAGATAGTCTTTTGAAGAATAAAAACTTGATTATGTAATGCATATGTATATTCAATTAATATTTTAACTTCTTTTCTTACAATGGTTTATAGGTTAATCAACTAAAGAATAAATAGATCAAAGTAAGGAAAAGAAACTAACACATAAGAAAAAAAGGCAATCAAACTAAACAACTAATAATAAAACAAATATCTAATCCTACAACAAAGATAAATAAACTTAGAATAGAAAATGAACTAAGAAAAGAATCTAATCTAAATATGAAAGGAAATATAACATGAAACCAACATAAGAAAACTTTAAGAAAAGGGAAACTTTGATAGCAGAAAATATATCTCCAAACCATCTTTCTATACCAATTATATAAACAATAATGCAACTAGTTATCTATGTCAAAAACTCAAAAACTTAAATCATTTCTTACAATCAATTAGAAAAACTATTCTAAATAAATACATAAAAGACAAATAAAACATTAAAAAAAATTCTAAACCTATAAAACAAAAATATTAAACTCAAATGAACAAACTTGTAATTAATAAACTAGACTAAGAAAAATAAGCAATAAAAATTCAGCATAAACTTAATATAAAATTTATAAGAAACTAAATAATTCAAACAAAGGGAAATAAAAAGAAACTAACAACAACTTAAAATCTAATTTAATTAGAACTAGATAAACTATAAAATTAACTATAACATGATATAAAGTATAAAATTAAACAAAATAAATATGTATGTAGACTAAAATATAATTTAATCTAAATATTAAAATTAATCTAAGTAAAACCAAAACAACCTCTATGAGATCTATCACAATCAAAACAAAAATGAATGATAAGTAGAACTAGTTTAAGAACTAAATAAAAAAAATAACTAAACTATTTAGAATAGAAAAAATAATAGATTAAAACTATATATAATAAAGAAAACAGATTTAGAAGAAATTTAAAAGATCTTTTTATATTAAAGTCAGAGTTAATTATTTAGAAAAGATTTACGAGTCTCAACATGAGAGTAATCTTAGTATAAAAAAGTAAATTTCAATGAGAAAACCAACATCCTTTCTTTACAAAACTTGAAATGACAACTTTGCAATCAAATAGATCAATGAAGTGTCATGGAAAAATGAAATGATCATCATTATTCAAGTTTAATACTTGAAATCTGCACATAAGACTTCAAATAGAAATCATAAAAATATATTAAACTTAGCAAAATTTAGATAATCAATAATATAACATAAATATAATTAGATATACCTGTGTTGCATAAGTGATTACTCAAGTATCAGATAAAGTACCATTGGGTTCATCTACGAAATTTGTACTATCTCAGAGAAGTTGCATAGAAAGAAGAGATAAGTGATGGACTTCAAAAAATACTTAAGTATTCAATACCTATTGTGCTTCTATCTTCAAATGAATGCTTGATCTCCTTTTATATCCTCAACTTTAGTTATGAAATAATTTATAACCAACTTTAGTTAGTTATTGGTTAATGTTAACTAATTGACTTTTAACAAAGTTAATTAATTAACTAAATTTATTTAAGGATAGATTTATTTAAGACTTAAAAATGTCTTAATTTGATCAAGGTATTTAAAAATAATAATATACTTAGGTACTAAACCTTAACAAGTGGGGACCCATATTGATAAATAATATAGTAGGATACACACTAGTCATAAAATAATACATCAAAATTGATAAATTCTACTTATATTTAAACCATAACACATTTTAATTAAACTCCAAAATCACTGTATATACCTAAATTTCTTAAAATTATCAAGTCTGAAGTATCAAAGTGTTAAGCCCAAAATATTAAGTTCTACATGAAAAAGTTCAAGACTAACAAAAAATTATCCCTTGGATAACCAATAATATTTTGAATCAAATAAAACTTCAATTATTTGTTTGTCTTACTTATGTAGACAAAATTTATACTCCATCTCAATTGTAGGAAAAGGTACCAATCTAGTTCTTGAGTCAAATGTGTTATCATCAACTTCTAGCTTGATCCTTTTTATCACTCTAAGCTATCTAGGTGCTTTTAGCTCAGTCCTTTTCATAGAAAAATTATTTTCAATATTCTAAACTAGAATATCTATGGCTTTTCTCCTATTTTCATATCCATGGCCTCCCAAACTCAACCTTTTAGACCTCAAAAGGGGCTCACTATGGGCACCTAAAAAATTCAACTTTTTGCATTTCCCACCAAGGTTTACATTAGATGGAGTAGGTGTATTTGAAAGAGTGGCCATCTTCCTAAAATCCTTATCATGGGTTATTTCAACTTCAAACTAATTGGGATGATCAATAGGTAACTGATTAGTTGGCAATGGTTCATCAATTGGCTCACCTCTAAAATTAAGGGGATGTAGTGGTAATAAATGAGGATCATTCTCTAGATGATGAGAAGAGCAATTTTATGAGTGTGTATAGGATCAAAATATATTACCACAAAAACCTCTATGATTTTTATAGCCTCTATGGATTGGTTAGTAGGAAAATTATCTAAAATATTCTATAATTCTTAGTCATAAGCATCGAAATGGATAGACATTTTTGTGCCCCTAAGAAATCTAGGCCTAAAACATCTAGCACAAAACCCATCCCTATTAAAACTTATGCTTGTCCTGATTGATTTCTACCTCTATTAGAATTTTTCCCCCATCTTCGATCATTATTACTTCTAATTGGCTGGTCCCACCCAGACATACTAAAAATCTAAAAATATAGCAATAACTCAGATTTGAAACAAAAGACTAAAGCCAAACTGTAAAAGAGACTAAAATCTATATTATATCGGAACCACTATTCTATTTTTAATTTAAACCATACTGATTTTCAATAAAAATTATGATATCAATCCTTAGCCAATTTTGATCTCAATATTTACCTTTAAATAAAAATTCACAACCTTGATATTGAGATAAAATTTCAAATGTGACTTCATGTTTCCAAAACATAAAGCCATTCAAAATATCTACGTATATAAATATATAGATTTTTTTTATTTTCAATTATCACAAATGACTGATCAATCCTCTGATTTCAACAAAATAACTATAATTTCCACATTGATTTGAACACATTTTATACTAAAATCTGACCAAAGTCCCAAAAGATCATTATTATACCCAATTCATCATAACTCATGAATTAAAATTAATCATTCAAACACTATTTATATCCACAATCAACATGAATCCATAATCATATAAAACTCATACAAGCTGATCAAAATGACGTAGACTATCAAACTTATGCAATAATATTTCACAAAGCCTTAGCCATTTCATGCTTTTGAAAATACTCAAAATATGGAAAACTAAATCACTATTATCATTTTCAAACCATTTGATAATTCGCATATATAGTTTGTAAAACAACTATATATGTAACAATATTCACTAAATTTCTTCATAACCTGAACCATCACCATCTTGTCTACTTTATACAATCTTAACAAAATAAACCCTAATTTGAAATAGCTACATATGAAGCTTCTATATGCTTAAATTCTTAACAAATTCAAAAACCAAATCCCATAAATTTATGCATGAAGATAACTAATAAGCATTTGAACTTTTCAATATTTGCAAAACCCAAAAGGAAATACCACTACAAACTGAGAAAAAATTTCACATGAATGTCATGTATGAAACCCTAAACAAAATTTGAAGCATGACAAACTTCAATATTTTTCATGTAATTAGACATGATTTTTCATGCTTAGGCAAATAAATCTAACTTTCACATGCCCAAAAATGTAAATAGTCTATTTTGAAAAGATCAGACACCATTATAACAAATCTTCTTTCAAAATAGACTCTACACAAAAATTTTAACAATACAAAACCCTTGACAAATTCAAACTACTCTGCATGTCCAATTTATACCATCTTTAAAATTTCAAGATTAAAACCGAGTGCATGAAAATTTTAAACTCTTTTCTAAACATGTAGAGGTTTTCTCAACTATAAGAAATAATCTCTTTTTCTTCTCATGACTGTATGTATATTTTCTAGAAAATTGAGTCATGCAACTCATAAAAATAAACTTGCAAGTATATCAAAATATTTCCAAAAGTTGACATATAAATTTAAATGAATCTTTCATGCAAATTTTGAGCTTTATCATTCTAAATAAACCCATATAAACACATTGAAATCCTTCTCAATCATATAAAAAAACTAAAACCCACATGTTCATCAAGATTATCATAACTTCAAAAAGGTCTACATGAGAAAAATCAATTATATTTATTTATATATTCCCTAATTAAAACTCATGTTTTTCTTCATGTAAACAAAAACATTCAAACTTATCCTCTTTCCTTTCAAACTTTCATTCATTTACAGAATTTTCAAGAGAGAGCTAAAAATATTGCCATGAGCATACCTAGTTGTCATAGTCAAAACTCTTAAAATTCACTTCTACCTTTGCTCTACAACTTAACCCCTATCTTTCCAAGGATTTGCTTATGTTGAGAGCTTTGGAAATGAATGCATGAAATGAATAAATATGACCCTTTATTCACCACCCTTCAAACCATAACCATTTGAATGACTTGATAAATAACTATTGGTCCACATTAATTCTTATGTACTTAGCAATCCCACTAATTTATATTATCAATATGATAAATCTAGCAACAAACTATTCTTCTTACTAATTACTTTGCTAAGTTTGTCAACTAAGAGAAATTTTTAGTCATAAATGCTCAATTACCACAAAAATTTTGAATAATTTATGAAGCACACAACCTTACTTAAATGTAATTTCCAACTCATCAACATCAAATCAATTTTTTCAAATGGTGTCCAACTCACTAAATTCTATTTCATCACCCATCGAGGGGGTCATAACATTAATTATGAATTCAAAACCATCGATTAACTATCTAAGTGACCAAGGGGGTCCTTAGTAATAACTAGTCTCATGACCAATTTCATAATGCAAACTTTATAAATACAAACATAATATCTTAGCATCAAAGAATCATACTACACTTGATCCAAAACTTAGAATTTTTAATTGATTGATATTTCAAAAACATGAAAATAACACAATAATAATGAATTCTCTGAGAAGAGATGTTTTATTACTCAAGATTACAATAGAACTATATTCTTATCTCTAGGAAGAGATGTTTGATTTCCATTTCAGGTTACATATTCATTTATACACATTTTGAAATTAAAATGAGGATGTGGAAGGTCACCAATATTGATTGAGATTAAGTGGTTTGACTTCCACAATTTAAAACAATACAAAATTCAAGGAATTACTATTTTTAGAAACTTACTATTTTTAGACTGTAATACTAAAATTAAAATGTGGGGCACTTCCATTGGGTTTTTATGGGTCAAAATCCACTAAGAAAATATTTGTGCCATCTCACCACATTCTCCTCATTCTTATCTTTCCAATGGTTCAAACAGGGAGTTAATAGGAGCTACGGTGCAAAAGTTATGGCTCTTGAAAGTTTTGTCATCAATTGGGGTAGAACTATCACCTGAATTATCGCCTAAATTATTGTCTAGATCAACTATGAATATTATAATATATCCCTTTAGGTAAATGTATGTAAATTTAAACTTATAAATTTCTATGTATTCACATTGTATTAAAGTGAACTCCATATGACAATTATATAAAATTTGAAAATGGTATCTAACTTATACATCCTCAAGGTACTAAGAATGAGAAATATGAGCTATAATTATGATCATAAATTGAATATCAACCCAAATCTAAAAAAAATCTAGACATTAAGATGCCAAAATTATTTTATGACTTGTGCTATGAGATCTATCAAAACAAACCATATTGAGCACCACTGAGCTATTTCCAAATAACCACCATATAAAATAGTGACGAACTAAATTATTCATACCAAAATTGAATTGCAATATTTTTTGAAAACCATATCACCATTTTCTATCTGAACTCTGAATCAAAATTCCTCATGAAGATCAAATCATCACTATATATCATCAAAAGAAAAGACTGATAATTGAAATTCAAGCATCAACTGAAACTGTCAAAGTGTGTTAAGCCTGATGAGTAGAATAACTAATAAAATCTATAATCACATATGCATATTTTATTCATTTATCCACCATTCTCTTTGAAACCACTAAAACATAAATAAAACCTATCAACAAATCATTATAATTTCATAGTCAAATATTCATCTACAAGTACTATCAATCAATAGAGTCCCCAACATAGTTTTAGGCTTTATGACAAGGTCATCACTATTCTAGAAATTATATACTTTTAAAAAATTTAGGGGGGTGTATAAAATAGGCATAACAATCCCTTGACTTTTCAAATAGCTTGACCCATTTTTGGTGACTCAACTAACCAATTCCTTATTTTTATCAACCATTTGAACCAATCATCATCCTCATAGATGATGATTCATTATCCATTGTAGATTATTTGTATAATTTTAAATATTCAAATAATCCTCTATCTTCTAAGTTATATTATAAAAACCTATAAATAGGCATGCAATCCATCACTTTCATCCATCCACATTCAAGCTAACGAAGTGCTATTGAAATTCCAAGTGAATTTGAAGTGAATAAAAGCTATCAAAGCCATCAAGAGTGAATTTGATTATCAATATGATTCCCATTCCCCATTTTCATTATAGAAAGGATTGAACATCCACATTCTACACAAATATCAAATCTACCATTGATCGCACAATGGAGAATGTAATGACCTTTGCATGTGTTTGTAAGTAGTTATTTCCTAATTTAGTTTCTTCATTTTGTTATTGATCTATTTTGATATTATTTTATTTTATATTAGGATTGATATTTGTATTTATTAGTTTATATTTATCTATATTTCCTTCATATAAGTGGCTCATATAAATGGAGATAAAATTTGATATTTGAAATTATTCAAAGGTAACAAAAGATGTATGGGGAGCATAATAATTATTAGGCAAATAAAAATCCTAATGGGCCACTAAAAAAAATGGAGATGGATATTTATTATACTAACAAAATGTGGGATCAATTTGTAGTTATTTTTAGGGCTATGATAAATTTATTTTTAACATAAATTTACAATTTTTTGAAATCTTAGACATGGAGATTTTTTCAATAACTGGATACTAGGAGAAGTTTATAAAACTTCGCAAATATGTTCCCAAATATCCAAAGTATGAAAATTTTAATATTTAATATTTAATAATGGGGCTAAATCAAAAAATTAGATGTGTGGTGGATGTGCTTGGACCAAGCTCCATGGATCAAGTTTTTAAAAAAATTGTCAAATAAAAACATAAGCTCAAATTTATTTCTAAAGTTAGAGATAAATATCTAAAAAAAAATTAAGGCCCAAAGACATCTTTAAAAAAATTAATTATAATCAAAACAAAGTTTTCAAAAATAGATCCATCAATAAGAATCCTAGGTATAACAATGATTTTTGGGTCAAGGAGACTAGGAAGTGATTTCAATTATGATAATGAAAATAAAGTAAGAAACGCATCAGAAAGGAAGGGACCACAATGAGGATTTTTAACTTATAGAGGAGACCATTATGAAAATTATTTCTTGCATTGGAAAACTAGTATCAAATTAAATAACCCTTCTTCCTCATCTCAACAAAGAACATCCCAACAACAAACTCATATAACAATTAACAATCATAAAGCTAATTTCTAAATTAAACCTATTGAAGAGTCAGGTGTATATTTGGGTCATTCCATTTATATTTTCATAGATATTAGAACTCCATAATTTTTCATTTATATGCACTAAATAAAATCACTATAAAATTTGGGCATATGGAAAATTACATGGACTGTGTAATACATAAATAAATTTAAATTCAAGGTTGATAAATTCCTCATAGAATCAAAAGTGGAATTACCAAACTTCACTACTATATTAGACATGTATACATCCCCACTAGGGTCATATGTGATTATCTCATGTATAAACTATATTTAAAGGCATATGTAAAAGGTAAACTATTTTTCAAATAAATTAGAGTGTTAAGATGCTTTAGGGAATCAACCTCAAATTCAAGGTGAGAAAAAAGAATGTAAGCTAAGGAAAATTTCCTTCAAAATAAAGTACAATATTAAAGTGTGTTTTCCTTCAAAATCAAGTATAATATTTCAGGAATATAATTTTAGATAAATGGATTTTAAAATATGCATAAAAAATAAAATTTATTATGGAATGGTCAACATGTAACAATATTCATGAGGTGCACAACTTTATGGGTTTAGTGGGGTATTACAAGAATTTTGTACATAAAATTTTTAAGGTATCTAACCCCATAACCTCTCTATAATATAAAGATTATAATTTAATATGGAATTATAATTATGAATAATCCTTTCAAATCTAGAATAAAAGGATCACATCTACACTAATTTTGCATATTCCTAATCTAAATGGTTTTTTTTGTAGTAACTGATACCTCTAGGGATGGTTTGGGAGGAGTATTATTCCAAGAAGTAAAAGTAGTAGCTTTAAAATATTATAAAATTAAGCCTTATGAATAAAATTATTCCCTTAAATATTTACAATAGGTTGGAATAATTCATGCATTATAGGTTTAGAGACACTATCGATTGGGAAAACCCTTTGATCTAAAGATTGACAATTTGGGACTTATTTATATCTTCACTCAAACAAAATTAAATGTATGGAAAAATTAATGGATCACATTTATATCAAATTATCAATTTTATATAAGTTATATAAATGGAAAATAAAATATAGTTATAGATCCCCTTAGCCATAAAAGGTATATAACAATAATGGATACTATCTAAACAACCTTCGAAGATCATGTTTTGATATCTTTAGGAGATGAATACTATGAGTAGGTTAATAAATCAATTAACTAAAATATGAAATATCATAGGTATGAAGGATTTCATTTTGATAAAAATGGGTTTCTAAGATTCAATAGAAGGATGTATGTGATATATGAAGAGGATTTTAGGATAGTAGTACTTACATAACTAAAAATGCTCCTTATTTAGTTATTTGGGGGTGATGAAACTAATGTAAAATTTTATGACATTATATTTATGGGAAGAGATAATGAAATATTCACTAAAATTTGTTTCAAAATGTTTGGACTATAAACAAGTTAAAGAATAACATGTTCACCCTATAGGATTATTATATCCCCATGACATAATAGAATGAAAGTAGTAGGTTATTAGCTTGGAATTTGTTCAAGGCCTAATAATGTATATAAATAGGAATTATATTAATTTATCATTGGTTGATAAGATTAAAAATGTAGAACATTTTATATTAGGTAATTTGATTGATGATGTACTATTATTAGTTATAAACATTGTATAAGAAATTTGTGATTGCATGGAGTTCTAGAGAAAATTATTTTTGACAGGGATACTTATAAGACCTATATATTTTTGAAAAGTCTAAATGAATCCTTGGGAACATAACTCAATTTTATTACAACCTATAATCCTAAAATAGATGGCCAAATATAAATAGTAGACCAAGTTTAAGAGGATTTATTTAGAATGTATTGTATGGACCAGTAATACAAGTAGGAAGAATATCTTCCATTATTTAAGTTTTCCTATAAAGGTTATTTTCATTAAAAATAAAAAATGGAACCATTTGAAGTATTATATGGTCTAAAATGTATAACACCAATCAACTAGGACATGCTAGAACATAGAATAATTATTGGGCTTAAAATACTTATTGAAATTGAAGAACAAGTCAAGCAATTTCGTAAAATATTGTCTGAAGCTAAGGATAGACAAAAAAAAATTTCATAGACTTAAAAAGAATAAAAAGACAATTTTCATCTGAAAATAAGGTTTTTTTATGATTTAAACCCCATAATAGTTTAATAAAATTTATAAAATCAACCAACATAGAACTTATATACACAAGACCTTTTGAGGTTCTATAAATAATAACCCTTGTTTCATATAGACTTTTTTTCCAATAGAAATTTCTTAAATACATAATTTTTTTCATGTATCTTATTTGAATAAATATGTGGTCAATCCTTTACATATGCTTGATTAGAAATTTTTTAAGGTGATAGATATGGAAATGGTAGTAATAGATCCACTTAGAATACTCAAGACATGCAAGTTTATCTTGTGTAATAAATAATTGGCACAATGAAAGATCTAATAGGACCATTATTATAATGGAAATGTCACATGGGGGGATTTTGAGTAATTCCAAACTTTTTACACATTTATTTTAATAAATATGTTGAACTTATGATATTTGTTTTTGTGTTTATTTTTTATAACATCATTGTTCTTCTAAGAGGGGAAATATTTTACATCCTTTAGATACTCAAATATGTATTTTATATTATAAAATAAACTTTTACCATTTAAAAATATCACTCAAGGATCTACCTTTCAATTCCTAACTTTTTCATTGTTGAAAGGCTCGTAGTCTTCATCTCACTATGCCTAAATTATTATATTATGGTATGACCCTAATATTATAATTACTTATATCACATGTATTCCACAATATGATTAAAACATAAAATATATCCTTCACTTTTATTTATATAGATTCAACATTTATCTATTCTCTAGGACACTACCATTCATACCTAGACACTAACATTAACACTAGTATCCCAGATCCATTACTAGTGTTTATACCCTACAAACACTAAAATTTACAAATATATAATATTTATGGGTATACATATTTTTCATAATTAATCCCCATGTGATATTATTTTCAAAATATGAGGTATAAATACAAGACAAAGTCTACTCACTAATCATCTAGTAATTAAAAACATGCACCTATTCAAGATCACTAAATCATTCACAAAACTATGTTCTACTACCCTTTTCTTCCTTATTTACACATAAATCATATGAAAAATCTTATTATAGTTTTGAATAATTCAAAGAACAATCCATGGGTGGTATTTTTGAAGTTGAAATTTATATCACTCCATGAACTCGCATATAACATATTTGATGCAAAAAAAATAAGCCAACCTTTTAGAGGCCATAACTTTTGACCTGTAACTCTATTTCAGATCTTTTATGTGCCAAAAGGATTATATTAAAAATTTGTTATTGTCCAAGTAGTTATACCTACTTATCAATGTTTTTGATATTTTTTGGAGGCCATACATGGTCATTTAAGGATCCAAAATTATGATTTAATTATTTTTTTAGGGTTTTTCTATTTTTATAAATTATATATTTTTAAGACCAGATGTTAAATTTAGCTGAATTTAATCCCATATTATAATTATAGTTTTTAGGATATTTTTATAGCTATGTGTGCGTGCATGCGAACTTACTATAAATAGTAGCTCCTAAAAATAGGCATTTTTTTAGGTTTTAGTTTTTGTTGAATTTTGCATGTAAACTCTAATTTCTAAGTTTAAGATTATTTAAGCATGGTTTGGGTTTATAATTATTTAAATCCATTTAAATGAATCAATTCTAAGTTATTATTTCATATCTTGGCCTATTTGGCAATTTTATTGTCTTGATAGTTTTAGGTTTCATTATTTGGTATCAGAGCCCAGATAATGAAACTGAAAACTATCAAGACAAAAAAATTACCAATAGGCCAAGATATAAAATAATAAATCATAATTGATTCATATTAAATTAATTAAAATAATTACAAACCCAAACCATGCTTAAATAAGCCTAAACTCCAAAATTAGAGTTTCCATGCAAAATTCAAAAAAAAAAAACACCTATTTTAGGAGTTGCTAATTATAATAAGTTCACATGAAAACACACACATCTCTAAAAATATCTCAAAATATCATAAATACTATAATTAGACTATGGGATGAAATTCAATTGAAGTTAACATCTGGTCCTAAAAATATACAATTTTTAAAAATAGAAAAAACTCAAAAAAATAATTAAATCATAATTTAGACCCTGAGATGATCATGTATGGCTTGTAAAAAATATCAAAAACATTTCTCGGTAGGTATAACTACCTAGGGTAGAAACAAACCTTTTGGTAAAGTCATTTTGGCACATGGAAGAGCTCAAATGGAGTTATGGGTCAAAAGTTATGGCCTCCAAAAGGTTGGCCTATTTTTTCTACATCAATATTTCACCATTATCCACACACAAGCTCACATAAGGGGGATAACTAGATAATTATAATTCCCTATTATAATTATATTTATATGTAGGTATGCTCACTAAAATATAGGTATTTTATGTCATCTCAACTTCACTTGATCCCCCTGAGCCCCATTTTTTCAAGGTAGTATTCCTTAAATTGGAGGATCTAGGGTTTTGATAAACAATATTGATATTGAGAACATGTGCATGAAATGTAAAAATAGAATATACAAGGAAAAATTCAACCCTAATAGAGTTTTGGAATTATAATAAAATAGTCAATATTAAGTACTGAACACTAGTGGTAGAATCAGGACACTATAAATAACAGTAATATCTACAAGGTAATAAAAGGGTCTATACTGGTAGAATGTAAATATTTAGAAGTTGATGATAGAATCCAGGTCTTTACATATTCCATTACTACACCTACACTACTTATATTTATTTACACATTAATAAATAAGCTAAGTACAATCTCTCATTTGTATTTCTATTATTAGAACATTGAATGGTATACTTTTCATACTTAGCATATTGTTAGATTTAGTATATATTATCAAATATATCAATATAATATACATTCATTTAATTAGATTAATTTTTAGAGTATTTTTATCCTTTCATAATTAGGCTACTCTATTATTTAATCCATATTGACAAAAAGGGTTAAACATTTGGTAGTCTAACCTCTAAGTATTTTTATGCAATCATAGCTTGCCCTAGGGCTTTCTGCTTTTTATGATTTCTAAATTTGAAAATAAAAATAAAAATTATAGTTATTTAAAATCCAAATTAATTCATCATTTTTAATATGGACACATAAATTATTTATTTTCTTACACAATACATGATGATAGTTATTACTTTCTATCTTCCATATATTGTTAAATTAATCAATTATATAATCAAATGGAGTCAACATATTGTTAAAAATAAATAGAGCAATTTAACATAAGATAATAATATAATATCTATTTATAAATCTTATTTTAATATTGTTGAACCCTTTTCTATCTTCACTAGGTGCCAACATGCATATTTTCAACCTTTTGTCCCACCTAGATCTTATTAAAGTAAAAAATATCATCTTGCTCCCAATATTCACCCATAGATTATACTAGATACCATAGTCTATGTTGTTACTACATGAAAAGGAAATGTTACTCAACCTATTCAACCGCATATTAATGTACAATAGGTTATTCATAAGCCCAAGCTAATAACAACATCTAAAAGGTATGATATGATTGAATAATTAACTATTATCCATACTGAGGTATCAATCCTTGTGATTTTGAAATATCCAATTATATATAAGGATATCTTATATGAATATTTGTGTGAAACTCAAGTACCAAGTGATATAAATCTGGGTTATTTTTTGGATATTATGCAAGACTTAAAAAAAATAACTTTTTAGTACAAATATTTACCCTCAAAGGATATTATTTATCAGGGTTTGTCTTTGTTCATACAAGTTAATATTCACAATAAGGGAATCAAGAGAGCACTAATTTTTAATGGCTCAAGTCTACAAATTTTTAGTATAAAATTATTGAAAACAATGTGTATTATAAATAATTTAATTCAAAATTTTGACATGCATATCAAAGGTTTTGATAATTCATGTAACCCACCAATTATCCAAATCACATTAGGTATGACATTGGGGATAAAAATAGTAAATTTACATTCCAAGTAATGCCTCAAATATTTCATTATTAATTACATTTGGGTAGACCTTGGATACATATTATGGAAGTTGTAATGTATATATTACATCGATGTGTGAAAATCATACATGATGGGAAATTATGGACAATGTCTAGAGATGATGAAACCTTTACATTTTCAAAATGCTACATTATAACACATAAGAGAATCCTTAAGTGGTATTCCTTCTGTAAAGAGTTTAATACCACATAATAAATTTATTAAAATTTAAAATATATTAACTTATGTGATAGGTGAATCAAGTAATATCAACCATTTATCTCAAGATGTTCATAAGGCACTCATATCTAAGATGCATAAGGATAAACATAAAAAGGATAATGAACATAAGGACAAGGAGGTAGAATAACCTCCATTTTAAAAAGAACCAATGATACTATAACAACAAAAAAATGAAACATTTGAGCTTATTTTATTAAATTTTGAGCAACATGATGGGAAGGTTTTTGATTACTATGATAGTGATGATGATCTTGATATTTCTCATGATATGATAGATGAACAATTATGAAAAAATAATTTATATCCACATGAACATATACACAATATATATTCACACCTATAAGCCCTGGTATATAAAAATAAATTCCATCACCATATAATTCAAAAATAAACTCAAATAAAGGCAAGGAAAAAATATCATATGAACAAGTGAATGTTTGTTATACAATTCATTCCTCTTGTATAAAATCTTTATGTAAACTTTATAATGGATAAATGCAAATACATCATGTCAATAATGTAGAATCTTCACATAGGTCACCAAAAAAAAATTCAAAGATAACCATAGAATAATATGCTCCAAACATAATACTTTTTATGATCCTTAAGCACATGATGATATCTTTACCACTACTAGACATAGGTCAGGAGCAAGGCTAGTTCATTTAAAAGTATAAAAATATTGTGATTATCATATAATCATAGGCTATGATATAGATCATTGTGAGTCATTACAAAAGCCTATTTAAAAATAAAAAATGAAGGGTATATATATATTATGAAATAAAAATAACAATTATCAATGATCTTGAATAATTCAAAAGTGAAAAGTATATGGGGGTATACTCATAAGTGTCCATGATAAAAGGATCCAACCATTATTTTAAATATTAATGGGGAATATTATGAGCATCTTATGATTGATATCAATATTTGGAACATAGTTTGTAGTTTTCCATGATTATGCTAGTTAGGACATACTTGTTTAAATATTTTATGTGTTTTGTATTTGTAATTGTCAAAGGGTTAAAATATCCTAAATAAATGGATGACTAAAATTATTCTAAAGTAAGACAATTAATTTAATTTGATAACACACTATACTAAATTATAAAATTATAAATCATATCAATAATTGGAACACAGTTTGTAGTTTTCCATGATTATGCCAGTTAGGACATACTTGTTTAAACATTTTATATGTTTTGCATTTTTAATTATTAAAGTTTTATAATATCCTAAACAAATAGATGAATACAATTATCTAAATCAATTTAATTAACTTAATTAGATAACATTATCTACTAAATTATACAATTACAAATCATAAAAAGTATAATATGATTAATATTATATTAATTTCAACCAAAGAAGAGATAATACTTAGCTTGTTTGCATATGTGAGAGTGGATATGATATGTAGAGATGTAAAAACAAGTAGACTAATTTTTAACATGTTGTTATTAGATTCTATAAATATTATTTCTAGAGGCTTGGATAGTACTATTGACTTGTGGACACTAGCTTTGATGCTTCTATCTATGTCTCAATGCTTTTATCGAGTATGAAATACTGATTGTATTCAAAATATACCACTTGGGTCTATTAGGGTTTTCTATAACCTTTTTTTTTGATATGTCCATATCATGTGAACATGAACTGTATGATCGTACATATATTAAACCCTATTTATTCACCTTATATAATGTAACCTTACTAAAAATGGGTTTACATGCTCACAAAGTCAAGGTGACCTCAAGGACTCATTTATCAATGATCAATACCCACATATTTGATAATCTTAAGAGGGCCTCTGACATATGTAATTCTCCCCCAAGTGTGGGCTTATGTGTGCACAAGGGTGTAATATGTTATATGTAAGGGAATATATTGATATAGTTTGTAAATTGAAAAATAATACTCATAGGTTTTTTTTTTGAATGATTTAAACCTGAAATATGACTGCTTGTATGAGTGATATATAAATAGGGAAGAATAAGGAAATAGAACTCAATTGTACAATTGATTGGATGATTTTGAATATGTGTTGATTGTATTTTATAACTAGGTAATTAATAAGCTTTGATTTTCATTATACCAAAACTTTTTAAAACATCTCACATAATGGTTAGATAAGATAAATAGTTTGACCCATAAATTTCAAAATACTTTCAATTTGGATGATTTTTGAGGTATGGACACTAGATGAGGAATCTAGACATTAGAATTGACACTAGTGTGCTTATATAGATGATAGTGTCTCATAGGATAGAAATTTTTTAAAGGTTTTTAATTGACATTGAAGGATATAAATCACATTTAAGTATTTTTATAGTATATAGGTGATTTAGGTCATCATAATGATAGGGTCAGTCCATGCGGTGATTAGCTAAGTCCAATCAGATGGGGAATGCAAATATTTCAACAATAGGAAGGTCTAAGAAGGATATATCCTTGATTGTTATTTATCAAGTGAAAAAGACAAATATGTTATATATAATCATATTTTAGTATCTACATTTTTCCCCCCCTAAATCAAGTAATGCATAAGGATGAAATTACTAGGTTAAAGCAAATAAATGTGTACCTAGGTGTGTACAACACACCTTGTCCTTGCTTGAGCCATGATTAATTTTATACTAGTATATGAAATGTAACCAAAATCATGTTACAATATGAATCATTACATGTAATCTAAAATTGAATAATTGAAATAATTAAAAAATAAAGAGAGCAATGAATGAATATACATGTGTGTTAATGAAACCATGTTTCCCCTTATTACTTTTCTTTAGTAAAGATGCTCTATTTTGAAGAAATAGAGTTGAGAGAGGTTAATAATTTAACCTTGGATATTTGAAGAGGAAAATTTGAGGGTAACTATGCCCCAAATATGGTACAAGGGTGAGTTGTGACACAACCATTGAGATCAATGAATCTTAATCACAAAACTAAAGTGAATGTATAATAAATCCAATTTAAGTGGTATAACCAACTAAACTTGAAAAATAGGATTAGTGCTAAGGAAATTGTGGGTGTTGAATCTCAATAAAACTACTAAAATGATCCAACTACTATAGATAGGAAAGGATCAAAATGGTGTTTTTGGGTAAAATGATGTTTCTTGGTAAAATGTTTTTAATATATATTTGTAATTTTTAGTGAAATTTCATGGATTATGCATCTATAATGTGTCTCAACTAAATTATTATTCAAAATTTAATATTTTATCTATACTTTGTATAATATATGTCACAAATTTGAAAAGAATTATCCAAAATCTATATAAATTTGTGCCAAAAGTATATGATTATGACCTAAGTGTATATTTGAATCATGTATATTGTATCAAAATGTTCAAAATGTGTATGTGTGGAGTCATGTATCTATGAAATTACCCCACTAATATGCCCCCTTTTATGTGTGGGGAATATAATTTGTAGTAACCTTTCCTTAAAATGATAAGATAACTATATTATCCATGTATGAGTCATGTAGCATATAAGAGTAACATTTATAATTAAATATATCAATGAATGCTCATAGTATGTGATCATAAAAAACCTTAAAATGCATGATATGGACCATGGAAATGTCTATAAAGTAATAGTAAAAGATCAGTAAATAATCAAGCACACACATAAGAGCAATCAATGTCACCCAAAAGGGGTTTATAGAGACCAAAAATAATGGTCATGTTCAAATGGCACACACTAGAAGGGAGGGCACATTCAACTATCCATATACAAATAAATAAAACTCAATGGCATAAGGGCCTATAAGTAAGGAAAATATTCAAACATTCATCAAATGATACATTAACAAAAATTAATTATGCTTAAGGAGGTATAAATGTGACTAAATGTAGTATAATTAGCCAACATAAACATATCATACTTGTCCACACATATATATATGTTATAAAAAAATGTCATGCAACATAGCATATCTAGTATATGGTTTGAGATGTAAGAATGAGTATAGACATGTGTAATTGTTAGTATATAATATCAACATGATAATTTGAAAGTTATCATAAAATAATATAACCTATATTGATCATGAACAAATAGAAGCAAGATGTCCCTAATATAGTGTGTCATGTGGGAAGAGGAAAAGGTACCACATTTACATGCTCATTTATCATAGATCTAATGTATGCATGTATCACACTCAAGTATGTGTGAAACATATGTGTTTATAGAAAATAGATTATATATTATCTATGAACATAAAATAAAATATATATATGCTAAGGAGATAGTAAACACATAAATGCCAAATATTTTTTTAATTTTAAATTTATTTGAATGTTTTTATATTTTTTTGGATTTTTTTTTTAATTTTTTATTTTATTTGATTTTTGGAATATTTAGAAGGAAACATCAAGATTATGATACCATTTACGGGATTATCATGGGGATATCTAAACTCATAATATAGTACATCAAACTAACAATACTGTCAAGGGGAATGTAGAGGTGTCATATCTAGAACTATAGAATATTTGATACTCTACATATGTCTCATAGGATTCTTTGGTCATTAAGTGTTAATAGAAAGATTATTGGTTCATGAAAGCCATTTTTTAGTGATTTGTGTTTTCTTTGATGTGGATATAATTGTAACATGTTTATTTTCTCTTGTCAACTAGGTAGACCATATGGTGTATATAAGGACTCCATAGAGTCTACAATTTATCTCTAGTGCAATAGTCTCTCAAGTATTAGCCACTTAGTAAATATGATAATTTTTTATTACCCTCTCATGCATGATTAACCTTAGTATGTTTTATAATTAATTTTCTTGGAATAAAATTCTCTTGTTCAAGTGTTTGTGTTGTGTCCAACACACACCCTTTTTCAGACAAGTGGTTGACCCCTCTACAAATGATCAAACTCAAATTTCTTGGACTTTCAATTTCATTCTAAACAAATACTTTGTAATATAGTATTTCAATTCTTATTTCACCCGAGTTTTCTTAAGCATATTACATATTTATAATAGTGAATTAATCCCTATTGAGATCCCCATGACCTCTAAAATTAATGCAATTAAATCCTAGTATTATCCTAAAAATGAACTAGACACTTCCTTACTTAGAATATTTAAATGTGTTAACCCTTATATAGGTTTGATTTCATATTACAATTCTTAGAGTATTAGTTTCCTAGAGTGTTAGACTCCCAGAGTCCTACCTATCACCTTGTGAGGCTTAAATGGTAGCCAAGTGAGTGTTTATATTGATTGTGATTATTTGCTCTTGGTATATTTTCTTGTATTTTAGTAAGAGAAGTTGACTTGGAAATAACCACATGGATTATTTATAGAGATGTCATAAATATTATATCCCAAGATATCTTGACTGAGTGGAAAAATACTGCATGTCTCAATGATCAAAGTTTCTAGGATTCTTCCAATGGGCTCACCCCAATGTTAGACATGTTAGTCTCTTAGATCTAATAGAGATGTAAGGATATAGGAGAGCCTAACCAAATTAAAGAGTTACACATGGCCCATTTTTAGGCTTGTTAGTCTCTTGAACCTAATAATGATGTCAGAGCCTGGGAGACCCTGATTTATCACATCATCCCATGTGGCATTTATGTATAGATTTATAGGAAGACTCCATAATTCCCCTATCATAAGGTAAAAAAGAGTTGAAATCATATTTAAATTATTCCATGTGTCCTTCAATTGGCATTTTATTCTCCTAATAGTATAAATATGAAGCATCGGGTTGTGACTAGGTGGTAGTTATTGTAGTCTATACCAATTATAAGGGGACATTTGCCATAAAGTATGGACCACCTAAGAAGCTTTAAGTATTATATGGTCATGTTCCTACCACACTTCAAACATTGATTAGATTAGAAATTAGGCCCTAATTGGATATTTTAAAATGTCACATCATGATCAATAAATATAGCAAGTGATGTATGATCATGATCTCTGAGTTTAAGCCTAGATTAGGAAATAAATTGATAAATTAAGCCACCAACTCAAATTTTTATTCATGTCAAGTGATCCACCAAATTCCATCAATGTAGGAGATGTATGTATAACTCTATAAGTGCATCGAGGTCAAATCATTAGCCTTTATTGCTCCTACTTTCATTGAATCTACTCCTCAGTTTCTTCTCCTACTAGTTCCCTTTATGTTTTATCTTTGCTCAGGACTCAATATTGTATAATTCCATCCCAACTAAAATGGTAACATCATCCTCTAACCCTAAAATTGAGATATAGTACAAAGACACAATGTTACTTGATGGCCTAACACATTTCAAACACTATAATGAGATGTTCAAGGCCATTAACATGGTGCCCAAATCCTCTAGTAGTGATGATGAAGATGAGGTCCAATTTATAGATTCTTTAATGGCATATGATAAGTGGGGGATATATTGATCCATAAAAAAGCCATAGGTCTTTCCCTATGCTAACTTGTCTAGTAAATTAATACTCATGGCTAAGCAAGCATGGAATGGTGTCTATGATATGGTATGACTTATGAATTCCTGGCATCAAACTAAAAACATTTTGGGAGGTTCCTTTAAATCCTACTATAACCTCCTAGAGTACATAATAACCTATGATTTAGGTACAGTAACCACCTAGACTATTTGTCACCAAATTTATGATATCTTCAAAGACTAAGCAAATAACCCTGATGCCAAATAGGTCAATAAGTTGGATGTGAATACGTACACCATTTATACTTTCAATGAGGGAGTATACACTAAGATGATAGTAATCAATTGATTATTCAGGGAAGTGACTACATGCATGTTGACCTTATATATGTCCCTTTACTCCACATAATACTACAAGGTGAACAAGTTCTAGACCTTGAAGGGGGTGATTAATTTCAATGTGATCAAGGTAGTAGGAGATGATAGGGGAGGAGACAACTTATAAATGATGACCTACATGGTAAATTTAGTTTATTAAATACTCACACTAAAACCTTCTACCTTTCCATCATAGGTCCCAAAAGGTGATATGGTATATGTATTTCTATACAAACTATATGGCCACCATTATTGAACCACATCTAGGAGATATGTGAGTCTTTCTACTTAATGGTCTATATGGCCATAAATGAGGCACCCATGCCTCAATTTTCAAAGGATATTAGAGAATCTCTTACTCTCATTAGGGATTATTAGTACTACAAAGAGGATACAATCATTTGGGTGTTAGGCAATCTTAAGGTTCCCTTTTGCCTACCCTATTAAGTCTCAAACCACTTAGTCAAGCAAGAAATAACATATCAACTAGTGGAGGGTGTATTTAGAAATTAATCAGTCACCATGAAAATGCATGATTTCCCCTCCCAATCACCATTAGTCGCCATTTATATAGAGCCTTTCACCAGTTACATAATATGGTGTTAGGGAGAGACTCTTTACCATGGGTAGGGTCGAACATCAAGAAAAGGATCTATACAACATCATCTAGACTTATATAAAAAAGTACCAAGTCTTATTGAATTTTAAAAAATATGGATACCAATCACATGAAGAGGATGATCTCTATATGAACTCATATAATGATAAAGAGGTGTTTTTCCAAATCAAGGAAAATAAGAAGAAAGGAAAGTAGGCTCAACCTAGGCCATCTACCCAGGCTAGCCTTGACTCTTCCACATCACCCCATCTCAATAAGCATGTTTAGGTAAGTCCCCTCAAATTTTAAGGATAATTATATGAGGAGTCCTATTATCTTCTCCTCCCTAAAATTCTCTTTCTTAATCTCCTACCCCTTTACCTTTATTTCTAACTCCACCACCTCTTGTGTCTCAATCAATTTATCCTAAAGTAATTCAACTATAATTGGCATGGCCTCAATGATTCAACTCTAAAAAAATCAAATTCAAGATGCTGAAGAACTTAGGTTTGACATTAGTATAATCCCAAATATAAGTTTATGGAAGGACTAGAAATAGGCTCCCATGTATCCCCCTTTCCATACTCCCTCTATTCCTTTAAATCCTCTCATAGTACCACCTAGTTTCCCAACTCCCTAGTAGGCCACACAGGTGGTACCTCCCCTTTTTTCCCATTTCACCCCCTCCATAGTTTACCCAAGTGCCACCATCCTCAACCATGCATAACCTTCTCACCTCCCCATTCTCATCTACATCATCTATTCCCCAAGTAGGGATTTTTATAGTACCCCTACTAGTCATTTTATAGGTCTAGATACTTGCATGTACCTTATCTCCAATAAGCATGATTGTAACTCCAATAATAAGTGCACCAATGTACACATATCAAGCATCTTAGGAAATTCTAATGACACCTTCAATTACTAAATAATATCCTTAATCAATGCCCATGGCATTTTCCACCATGTTCCCTCTACTATAACAACTAAATACAATATGAGTAAAATGCTTGGAAAGAAACATAAGTAAATTCATAATCAACATTCAATTTAGGTCCCATTTGATCCCACTACTCTTCTTACACCATCTCTTATGGCTCCCCACATCATTCTCATGTCTCTCTTTTCCATCATCCTAGGCACACAGTCATTTATATTTAACTACCCACTTAAATCCTTTATATTTAATTCCCCTCTCCCTAGATTAATTACCATATAGATCAACTTGAATCAGATATAGTGGTAAACATATATGTTCCCTTGGGATTCCCTATTCATCTTGCCTCATTTCAAACCCTTGCCTCATCCTCCTACATTAATTTCCTTTTTTGTCCCTTTTGATTCATCCATTCCCCCTCCACCTTTGCCTCCACTTATCATTAACATATTTATCACCCCATCAACACCTCCCTCTACCCTATAAATAGCTACAATGTCACATGCACCTAATATGACTATGCAAGGTGACCTCGATGTGTAATGCAACATTGATTGTACCATGAAGAACATGAAGAGAATCTTTACCTAGAAGTTCATAAAAGAGGGGAACCCTATGGTATAAAAAACTTAGTAAGACCTATTCTCCCTCACCAAAGTGAGGACATCCATGGGAAAATATAAAGTAGATAAGGACCAAATATCTATGGTCCAAGCTACACATGATATGTCAAAGAAGCTAATGGAGGACATGTAAGAGCAAGTTCAATACTTGGAAGAAAAATTAAAGATATCCTTCCTTGTGTATCTAATTAGATAATTCAAGTATGCCCTCCTAATTTTATCATCTCTAGGAGATGTATCCCCTCATTAATTTATAGCATGAGATTTATGATTGAATAATGGCTAAACATGGCATAGATAGTAGTGGAGATCATAGAATAAGTTAGGAAATAGATATTGGCCTAATTAAAAGAGGTTAAAATCACTATTCTATTACACCTATATGGAACTCTATTAGATATGAGTTATTTCATATTTCACCAAGTTCACTTTGTTTAGGTCATGAGAAAGAAAATGGTAAAAATCAATAGCTATAGATCCCAAGCAGTGCTTAAACTCTCTAATCATCAGTCAGGTTTCAAAGTTATGAGTGTCTATGAAGGCCCCAATCCAAGTTTATAAAATATTAGTGACCCAATCAAAGGTGATATTTCAAGATCCATTGATGAATTTATCCAAGTTGGATAGGGAGTTTGACTTAATAAAAACTACACTAGTTATCAAGGAGGCAGAATCTAAATAGTTGGGAGGGAGTTTTACTATGGATCCTCCATATATTAGTTAGGTGGTCCCTTGGATATCTTGTGTAAGGAATGGACGATTTTTTTTCTTTTATTTTTGAAAACATACATTTGTAACAAACTTTAGGATGCCATCATGGTTGAACATAGGAATCTCATGATACTTGGAGGTGATCCCCATCCTTATCTATAAATTGTAAACTTTATCCTATTGTAAAAAGTCAACAATTTTGGTTCTAAAACATCTCAAAATTAATTCAATATTTCACCTAATTTTCCTTCATCATTTGGACTATGAATGTATACCATGATAGGCACTCTTTGAAAAGGAAATCATTTTTTTATGAATACAACCCCTTATTTTTTGCTAAAATAGTTACTCATTTACCAATATGGTACTCATTTCAAATTTTAAATAAATATTAATTTTAGATAATTGAACAAGCATTTTTTATAAAAATAATGTGGTGGTTATAATGTGTTTTATTATTCTAAACCATTCATAAAAATTTATTGTTTTATTTCATAACTTTGATCATCCATGCATCTATTTATAGGTTATGTTTGAAGGACCTATGTGTTGTTTACTAAATGATCTTTGACTGTAAATATTTAGTGGGGGTTTATGAGTCAAGAATCTCTTTATATTTATTTATACTTTTTCTTCTATATAAAACTAATTTAGAACCCTTGGTGAAACCTGGAACATAGTGGTGTAATTTGGAAAAATCACTTAGGTTATTTAAGCATTAGCACCATTTAGGCCTGAATACACTCTTTCATGCCCTACCTTGCCCTCTTTTTATGTTTATTTTAAGGCCCAAACATTTCTCCTACTTTATAAATTGGTAGGACATGACTTAATAGCAAATGATAAATATAAGTTTCTTTAATTGACTGTAAAATCAAAGTGTAATCGCACATATCTTGAACCTTCGGTGGTAATAATAATTTCTCTCTAAGTAAAAAAGGTTAAACTATTTAATCCTTGTACTGAACTAGTATCAATCATAAAATCAATGAAGTGATAATTTATCCCATGAATTGTCTCCTAATTTCCTCTTCAAACCACTCAATCTCATGATTTCCCTTGGGGGAAAAAGGATTATAGGGCCAACAACAGTTGGTGATATAAAGAGGGATTTGAGTAATATACTATTTTGAACTTAACATTTATAATTTTACTAATTATTAGTAGGAGCCTCATCCTTGTGAAAACATTTTATTGAATCACGTTTTTTGACCTTCCTTTCTGCTTTCTCCATTTTTGTGTGCTTCAAACACACACAATAGTTCGTGCTAGAAGGAAGGGAAAATCAATTTTTAAAATTTTATTGATATTTTATTAGGTTTATGCTTATTAATGGTGATTATTTATCTATTTTTTGTATGTAAATTACCATATATCTTGTTGTACCTATCATCAGATATAGGTTTTATCATGGAAAACTAGTTGTTTGACCTTTGGAGTTTCAAAGAAGGCCTAGACATGGTAAACATAGATATAGACTAGTAGTTGATTCTACTAGCTCATATTCTTGGTCTCCCAAACATAGACCACCCATAATGTCTCTCAAAGTACCCTAGTTATCTATTTTGGATATTAACATTCCCAAAGTTATCCATGACTTACCTAAGAGCCTAAAAAGGTACATTTCCTATTTCACTCCTGGTGTAGGATGAATGGATGAAGAACATGTGACCTCATAAAAGAATAGACTAACTCTTCTCAATGTTGATCATGAATATGTGGTGTTAAATCATTTCTCATTCACTTTAATGGACTTATCCTATGATCAGTTACTTAACTTCCCTAAAAACTCAATCACAAACTAGTACCAATTTAGCATTGATTTCTTAGACAAATTTAGTCAAGTTATTGACTGTCATATCTTCTATCATTAGTTATCTTACATTAATTGAGAACCTAATGAGTCCATAAAAACTTCAATTATAGTTTTAAAAAAATGTATATTTGAGTCACCTTAATTTACTATCTTATTGCTTGATTAGTGTTTGAGATATACAAGAATACCTTAGACTCATAAATGACCATATTCTTAAAATAATACCCATAGATATTTGAATTACACCTCACTTATACCAAAGTCATAAGAGTTGAAATATAGTTGAAAACTAAGTTTCAAATGATGGCTCTTATCCCTAATGTCTTACTACATATACTGACATTAGACTTGTTTCCCAATACAAACCAAAATATTCCAATGCTTCAACTATTATCCATAAAGAGCCAACTCTCTTTGATTCACATTATTATAAACCAACACATGAAATTTTTTAACCCATTAAAACATAAAATGTATCCTCAGTTTCAAAACCAAATTACATTATTAATAACCAACCATGCCCAAAATATACCTCAAGAGTCTAGTAAAAATGAGTTGGACACCATCTAGAAAGTGGTCCAAAAATTAAGTAATAACTTCCTTAGTCTACAAAGGAAAATGGGTAGATAAAAATTTTAAAGTTCAAAAAAGAACTTCACCTACCAAAGATAAAACATAAAGAACATTCATCCTCACAAGCAACCAAAACCCTCCCCTAATAGGCTACCCAAAGTTAACATATATGAAATAACTCTACCTAATTAATGTTGAGTGTATAACACAATTGCACATAAGGAAATTGATTTATAGATTTTTATAGAGATAATGGATGAGCATGAAGTGGTTTAAAATAACTAAGAACCATCAAACTTAGGTAGACCCCACATTACATCCATGATGCTAGAAACTATGAATTTTATAAGACAAGAATAAAATGGGTCAGATGAGAGTACTAGTGAGGTTCATGCATTTCAATAGTTCCAAAGAATCAATTATGCCCTAAGAAACCAATAACCAAACATCACCTTAATAATTCAATTCCCATGAAAAATGACACAACCCCATCAGATCAAAATGCCAGGAATGAACATCCTTCTCTAAAACCTCATGAACCAAAAGCCCCTATTAAAATCACACCAATCTAAAATAAGGTAGGCTATAACATTGTAGAAGACATGAAGAATATTATGGAAAATATAATGCTTCATGAACTTGTGTATATCAATGAGAAATATGATCTTATGTTGAAATACATAACTAAAAATCTAACACAACCTACCTAAATTAAATAAAAAATAACCTACATAAACGTACTCATCCATAAGAGCAAAACTAAAGTGCCTCATTTCCTCCTAACTATCAAGTTATTTTGGAATAATCTATAAATTTTCTAATGGATTTAAGAGCCTCAGTAAACTTAACATCAATAAAAATTTATTAAAAGTTAGGTATATTTTCTATTAAGTCAGATAAGGTGGAGGTTTGACTAGATAAATTAGAGGTCAAAATAATGGGTGGGCTTCTGAATTTCCACATACAACTAGAATCTGAGCCTAGGATTCAATAGTTCATAGACATCAAAATGGTAGATATTCCTAAAGCCTATGGTATTCTCCTCATTAGGGACTAGTCTAAAACTTTAAACAAGTACATGGAAATTGACTTCTCTCATATGTGGTTACCCTAGAGAGGTGTAGACAATCAAATCATGGTGGATAAATAACTTCACATGAGATATATGATAACTGAGTACAATGAAATCAATGAGAAAGTGAACCTAGTATACTCAAAGTTAGAGAATTATACACTGAGTAAAAATCATGATAGTGATAAAACTAATGATGAGCTAGACTTACTAGGCCTATGGTACATATATATTGATGAGGCCCATTTCAAACAAGGCAATGGATCCAATGTTATACTAATAAACCCCCAAGTAAAGAGACACCTAGCTTCATATATATTTCAATTACCCTACACAAATAATATGTCAGAGTATGAGGCATTAATCTTAGGTTTGTAATTCACATTGAGGCATAAGGCAAAGGAACTAAAAGTATACAGTGATTTTGAGGTAGTAGTCAACTAGGTTAAGAGTAAATTTTAGTGTAAATTATCATACCTAAAGAGGTATAAACATAGGGCATAGGACTTAATTAAGATGTTTAGTGTATTCAACATCATCCCTATCCCTAGAGAAGAAAAATAGGTTACTGATTCAATAGCCTTCTTAGTTATGAACTTAACTACCATGGATGACACTAAGTTGCAGGAGTTATCTATGGAATTAATCCTTTTATCCATCTATCATAGATAACGTGACAAATTTCTAAGTCATTGAGGATGATCAATATATTATCTAATTTATTAAAAATGTTGGGATATTTGAATCTCAATTAATTGATGAAGTAGATAGAGACAACCCTAGATTCAAACTTGATAAGGAAAGGACCTTCAATATTAATGGGAATCAAATCTCAAAAGGGATAATTACATTGGAAAGATTTTTGACACCTTAGGAAGTAAAGGATCCAAAGTTTGAGAGTAAAAAGTGTCAAACCATTAATATTGGTTATTTAGAGAGTCACTAAACCATTAACATAGGTCTTGACTGGATAAACATAGAACTCAATAAGATTCAAAAGTTACTATTAAGATATAAGGACGTAATTTCTTAGGCCTATGGGAACCTCCAAGTCTTTGACCCAAAAGTAATTACTCACACCATCTAGTTAAAACTAGACCATAAACCATTTAGGTACAGATAGAGACCTATGAACCCAATCATGGAACCATTAATACATAAATATGTTCATAAATTACTCTTTTTTGGGATAATCTTCTCAATTCTCAACTTTATTTGGGTAGCCAACCTAGTTCTCATGTAAAATAATAATGGAGAAATCCATTTGTGTGTAGAATTTCAAAACCTAAATAGAGATTTAGATAAATATAACTATCCATTATTTCCCTCTATGAAGTGATCTAAATGGTGAGTGGATACCATATGATATCATTTTTGGATGGATTCTCGAGATATAATTAGGTCTTGGTCAATTTGACATTTTGAGTCAAAACTGCATTTGCCACCAAATGGGGTAAATTCACCTATAAGAAAATGTCATTTAGACTAATCAATGAAAGAGAAACATTTCATAGAATGATGGATTATAATCTTGAAGGTTAAATTAGTAAGTGATAATAATTTATATGGATGAATTTACTATGTTGTTAAAATGTAGATCAGATCACATATGCCACTTATAGAAGGTATTTGAAAGGTGAAGGAGGTATGGTATTTATTTAAACCCAAGTAAGAGCATCTTAGGTATTACCAAAGGTAACCTTATTGATCATATCATAATTAAGGAAGATATTGATATTGATCTAGGAATATTTGATGTGATTTATAAATTAACTCTACCTAATATCAAAAAAGAATTAAAATCCTTCTTCGGGAAAACTAATTTTGTTTAAAAGTTAATTTCTATTTTTATTGAAATTGTAAAGCCTTTGAACACTATGTTGAAATAATATGCAATAGTGGAGTATAATGATAAATATAATAAGGATTTATGAGATATAAAATATGATATCATGTAATCCCTAGTGATGATTAGTCCAAACTATATGCAAGATTTATACATTTACCCTTTTCTTTTTTAACACACTATCACCACCTGCCTCATGTAAAGATTAGATGGAGAAAAAAACCATGTTGATTTTATGATAACTAATCTCAAAGATTTAAATATTACCCTCTTGACAAACATACTTATGCACTTTTCAAGGCTATGAAATTTTTTATGAACTACATTCATAGGAATAAGGTACATGAAATTGTCCCAGACCTAGCCATCAAGTAAATATTGGGACATAATAAGATGGGTGAATATAAAGGTAAATGGATGAAGAAACTATAGGAATATGATTTGAAAATAAAAACTTCAAAATTGGTTAGAGGATAGGGCCTTGCCCAACTAATAATTCAAATTGATCCTAGGACCACTATGTACTAATTGGACCAAGAAATAGTATTATAGTATTATTGGTATGCCCCAATCATACACTACCTTCTCTATGGGAACACACCTCCTTGGATAAATAAAATTTATAATGGATCTCTCAGACTAAATACAACATAGTATATACTGAAGAAAATATTTATCCCGAGGAAGAATGATAGAGTCTTACTTAGATGTTTATCAGAAGAAGAGGCCAAAGAGGTAATGGCCAATTTTCATGAAAATTTATGTCCTAGGCATCTAGAAGCAAACACAAAAAAACATAAGATACTATAGGTAGGCCACTAATAGCCTAATTTATTTAAGCATTTCCATGTTCATGTTAGGGTATGCCATCAATATCAAACACTTACCAAAAGACAAACCCATACTATAATGCCATTATAACCAGTTATAGAAAAAACACCATTCACCTAGTGGGTACTGGACTTTGTTGGGGTCATAAATCCTAACTCCTTAATAGGACATAAGTATAATCTTATGACCATAGATTACTACACAAGATGGACCAAGGTAGTGACAATAAATAAAGTCACCACTATTGAAGTCATCAAATTCATGGATAATAATATAACCACTCGATTTGAAGCATCAATTTCATTAGTGTATGATAATGGTTCTATGATCCAATTATGGATTTCACTCAATAGGATTATAATGAGGAAATTACCTTGAAATTATCATCTAATAATTACCCACAAGGGGAACATATTGGTGGAATCAATTAACAAAAATCTAATTGATGCCATCAAGAAGTATGTATAAAATAAACCCCAAAATGGCATACATTACTAAAATTCTCTCTATGTGATGACTGCACCAAATATAAGCAATCTCTTAAGATTTATCCAATCTTACTAGTATATGGACTTGAGCTAGTTCTACCAATTACACTAAAGCTACCTGCATACATGCTAATGCAATAGTATATGGAGCATGATGACAAAATGAACTCTAGCATCTTGAGCATTTTCCAGTTAAAAGAAGCACATGATGAGGCCTTGGAAAACATCAAGGAAGTATCAAGTGATGGTTTGAAAAAATGGCCAAGGTTAAATCCTTTAGTATTTTTGAGCTAGTTTTGTTGTGGGATAAAGCTCATGAAAAAAAGGGCCATCTTGCCAAGTTCAATCCTCTCTGGATTAGATCCTACTAGATAGCTTAGTTACATGACCAGAACACCTTTCAACTTGAGGACCTTGAAGGCAATGACCTCCCATTACTAGTGAATGGACAATTCTTATAGTAATACTTCTCAGTTACCCCTTCTAGTGTTATTAAAAAGTAATATAGTCAAGCGTGGTAATGTATATATTAAATAAGTATGATTTAGTTGTGTGTTTATTTATGTTGTGTGTTTTCTTTCATTATTTATTTTCATACTGTTGGTTTTGTTTTATTCTTATGGTGTTCACCTCTCATATACCTTTCCCTATATTTGGCCTTCAATTGAGATTAATATGGTAGGTAGAAATAGAAGGTCATTTATAGAATTCTCAATAATTAACCACTCTAAAGGTGATAAAATCCCTAAAGGTGCAGTTAAAATTTGGAATACACAAAGGTGAATTTTCACTTCTAATAAAATCAAAGGTTGTAATTAAGTCATTTAAATTTTATATATTGAAGAATAATGATTCTTAGTGATACAATTTAATTTTAAAATAATCCCATTTCTTGATAGAAGCCATCAAACTACACCTAATAAGAACATCTTGATGAAAAGTGAGAACACTAAACCAATCTAAGATCAAATGAGTATTTAGAGCTTTCCAAACATCCCATCACCTATGGATTGGTCCCAAACCCTCAATGGATATAAATATCAAATCTCATCATAAGAAAAATTTAAAAAGAGACTGGAATAGCATACAGAATCTAAATTTTGAGTCTTCCTTGAAAGGGTTATTTAGGCAACCTCCATCACAGGATTTCTAACTTAATTGGGATTGGATCAAGGCCTCAAACGTGATTAGAGGTATATATAATAGGGATATATATTCTTGGATAGTATTAAATCAATGTCCACACCATTCCCCCAATCCATTTAACCAATAATTACCTTTTAAAAGATATGATTCCCAACTTAACCTTGACTTGCTTAAGTGAAATCTAGAATTTAACAAATTGAAACTAGTAATTTGTGCTTGATTAGAACAAATTATGAGTGGTTAAAATTGATCAAGAATAACAAAAATATTACAATTAAGATGAGGTATTATATTAAAAATAAAAAAATCTTTAGTTAACCAATTTATTTGTTAATTTACCATTAGTAATTTGTATTCCCAAATCTAAATATCAACACCTATAACCAAAAAATACTTTTTAGGATTTATTTACTTCTTTAGGCATGAAAATATCTAATGGATACGTATGCAATTAGCATTGCATGACACACAATGAATTAATCTTAGATCAGATAAGATAGAGCATACCTACACTTTTGATTGGGTAAACACTTCTTAAGTGGGAGCATGACCAATATGGAGATCCACTAGAACTGATTAGGTGATCACTTATATCACTTGTCATAACACATCATGCTAAGAAGGGTCTAAAGCATATAGTCTAAAACAATCACACAACAATCCTTAAAGATCCCTATGATTTGATATTCACTTATGCTAATAAATAAGAAAGTAAACTATTTTAATAACAAGAAAAGTAAATTATTCTAGTGCACACCAAATCTTGTGTCACAAAGTAGGGGTTAGAACAAATCAAATAAACAACAAATAAACAAAACATGCATATGATACATATACTCACATCAATGTATATAGAATCCTAATACATGGAAGAGAAGAATAAATACTATATTATCTATCTACTATTACAAAGGAGAAATAAAGTTAGGAATACTTACCTTTGAAGATGAACCTACCAAGCCTCAACCTCTCCCTTGGCCAAGGTGCTTTACAAGAGATTGTTGTGGCTTATAAGGATAACCAAGATAAATTACCTTTAGGATACATGACCTACCTAATACTCCAAAATATTTCTCTGCAAGAAAACATCAGAGATCCAAAGAAAGTATTAAACCCTAAAGATTTATTCCTTAATTAGAATCATCAATAAGCAGATGTTTATTCACATGTCTTTACTTGATTCTTTTATTCTTCTAAATGGTGGGAAATAACCTTGTATATATATTATTATCTCACCTAAAAACCATTCAAACATTTTGGTTGTATGAGGTTGACTAGGTTGACCTATTACATTCTTGGGCTAATGCCTAAAGTATATGCAAGATGCAAACAAGTCAAAATAGTTAAAGTGTCCCTAGAATACACTAGGTTGACTAGGTCAACCTAGTATGTTGAACAAGTAAAAGGGTAATAAGGCAATAAATGAAGGAATAAAACATGATAATGCTTGGAATGGATAGGAAAGAGAAGAACAAGCCTAGGGTTCATGGTTTTAGGGAGATAATGTGTAGATAGAAAGTGGCAAAAGGAACAACAATCTTACAAAGCATTGATGTTATACTCACCCCTTTCTTGGGGTACCCCTTAAGGCATGCACTTAGAGACACTAAGACTTGATATGTTCTTAAAAGATACAAAGTTTCAGTAATCAATAAAAGTTTGAAAATATTATGTGTATACATATGCCCCAATAGAATCTCATCACGTGTCACGTAAGTGCAACAGATGATGGTGCTTCAAAGATAGAACATGATAACACACAAAGCTATTGCTAAGTATGGTTCATTAGGAAGAAAATAAGATAAATGAAAGGAATGAATTTAAAAATGCATACCTTTAACTTACCTTAGTGCTATAGATAAAGAAAAATACTATAAGAAAGTAAAGGCATCCAATGTAAAGTACACTAGGTGAACCTATATAAGTTAGTGAAAAAAATAGTAAACAATCAAAAAAATTAGAATATAGGCATATGATAGTGGAAACTAATCACTACATCATCATGAATCCAATGCATTTTATGATTTGTAAAATGGATGAGTAGAAACAAAGATATGAGTAAAACAAGGAACCTAAAGAAAAATAATTGAGAATTTTAAATTTTGAATTTTGAAAAAGTGGTTTTAAATAGGAAAAAGAGAAATAATTTTTTTATTTCTATTTTTAAGAAAGGAGAAAAATCTCTAGAGAGAAAATAATCTAGGATGGTGAGGGAACGACATGCTAGGCAAGAGAGAACCCCAAGAGTGAGAGCAAGTGCACTACAGGTATGCAACCAAGAATCTCAAACCAATTTTTGAAATTTACATTGATTTAAGTGAATTTTGAGTAAATTTTGATTTTAAGAATTTATACAAATAAAAAATGAACATAATTAGGTTCTAAGGGTAGTAGATAGGAAGATGGGAAATGGGTTGGAAGGAAACATAGAGAAATCAAAAAAAAGACAAAGTTTTAGCAAAATTAAATAGGTCAGAACATTAAACCTACTAGGTTGACCAAGTAGACCTAGTAGGTTGAATCAAGGTGAAAATCCATATGGTTGATCTAGTAGGTGTAGGTTGACCTAGTGTATTTTGCTAGCTAAAACTAAGTGAAAAGGTGTCCAGTTAGTCTATAAGGGCCAAAATAGAATTTGAAAATTGGGGAGAAGAAGATAAGAGGAAAAATAAGAAATATAAAATAAAATAAGATAAAAATAGGGAAATTTTGGTTAAACTAGGTTGACCAGGGAGCCAAAATAAGCACAAAAAGTGTACAAAAAGTTGAAAAAGGGCTAAAATGGCTTGAAATGACCAAAGAAAGGCAAGAGGAACCAAAATAGGATAAAAATGAATAGAGTATGCTTATTTTTTATGAAATATAGAATGTATAAAGAATGTATTGTGATGATACATGACATGGAGTAACTAATACATCCTTTGTTATTTTTTTATTGTAGAGACAACCATAGTTTTAGAGATTAATAGACGTGTTATGGTTTCTATATTTTTAGAGAGGTTGATAGATGGAGATAGAGCTAGATTATTAGCCATAGGTCTTTGAGGTATAGCATATATGTGTAGGATCACCCTAAGTACAAATGTGTTGGTTATGTTCCTTAGTTTTTATGAATGACTAACTAACACCTTCAGATGAGAGCTAGATGGGGATGTGATAAAGGTGGATATCACACTAGAGGATGCCCATTCCATCCTTAGACTACCCATAGTATGATACTAATTATTGTAGGGATACCAGATAACATAGAGGTGAGGGGATCCTTAGCGATATGGGCTCAATGCTCAGAGATGATATTGTCAGGGTAGAGAGTGAGTATGGATGATGTGTATATATTATAGATTCTAGATCTCCAAAATGTGATGATAGGACTTGTGACATAGTGAGTTCTCTATCACAATTTAGATGGAAAGGTACCACTATACATGATATCCTTAAGTAGGATAATGCTAGAGGAGGGAGTGTTATATGATCTGGAATCTATCATCTAGGTCCATCTTGTTCATGATCTATTTAAGATGTGGTCATAGGATATAAGACCATGAGACTAATAAGATTACTAATAGCATGGATATATGAGATATTTAATATGTATTAGTCAACTAGCTTGCCCCATGTAGTCACTAATAGTTCACCTTGGGTGAGGAGATGGAGGGAAAACCAAGTAGTATGGGTTATGTCCCAAGTGCCAGTACTACAAATGGTCAAAGACACTGACATATTGTGGTGACTATATGAGTAGCTAGTGACTATCTAGGAGAGATAACACATAATTAGACTAGTGTTATAGAGGAGAGAGGTGATAGGGCATTATACATGGTGGAGAGAACCACATTTGGTGGCATGGGTGCTAGGGTAGATGGGTTTACCTCATCTAGTAACATAAATACTCAAGATTGAGTAGTGGACTTAGCATGTGGGAGAGCTAAGAGGGAAGAGGGGATTAGGACCACTGATAGTGAGACTAATATTGAGGCCACACTAAGAGTGACCATGGACTAGTTGGGTATGACGAGGGGTAGATCAAGAGGGGGTGGACGTAATGGCAAAGATATCATGTGTACCACCATGATCTCCATAGATAGACAAACTATAGCCACTGAAGACATGGTAGTGATGGAGGTAGGAGGAGAGAGAAGAGACCATCATCATCCTTGATGATTCAATAGAGGAGCTAGAGGAGAGGATAGAGAGACTAATCAGATGAAGGTTGAGATGGATGTGAGCCATGATAGCTAGGTTTGAGCTAAGGGGGTGATTAATAGAAGAGGTACTAAGAGGCCACATAGATGGGGAGATCATGATAGGTGGTTGCATATATGACAAGACCATAGGATCCAAGACATAGATAGGTAAGAAAAAGTATGATTAATTTATTACTTAAGATGTTATTTGGTAGATAGATAGATATTATGAGATATGACAGTGATCTAATATCCATCTAGTGTGATGTTGTATATGTACCTAAGGATGAGGAGAGATGGGGGTCCCTAGTTAAGAAAGCACTCCATGACATCCTAGATGAGACTCTATATTTGTATGACCCCATGACATTAGAGGATCTAAGTGTACCATCTGACCTAGCTCAGGTGAGTTGGTTCATACTAGTGGTAAAGGCCATAAGGTAGATACAAATGTAGAGAGAAGGCATAACCACTAGAAGAGATGGGTGCAAGGGAGAGGTAGGCCTGGTAGGCCCTAGTAGATGAAAGAGTCATGTATCAAGATACAATGACATAGATGATGCAAGTAAATATAGTGATGTAAACCCAACTAACACAAGCACATGTAGTGACCTAAATTGAGTTGGTATAGGCATAAGTACAGATAACATGTCTATAGGGATAGGTAGAGGGATTGAGATCTTAGAATACCTCATTATATCATACCTTTCAGAGGATTTAGACTAAATCCTTAGTAGGTAGTGTGGCTAGACCATGAGATAACATGATGGGGCTCAGATCTAGTGTTGAGGCTTTATATATGTTTTATCAAAATCTTGAGATATATATATATATATATATATATGATGTATCATTTTAGAATATTGGTGTTGGTTTTGTATGTTATCTTTATGATGGTTAGGTTTGTTCATTATGGTTGAGGCTATGTATGGATGTTTTGGATATATTTATTTCTAGAACATGTAATTAGCTTTGTTGCATATGATATATGACATATATGTGATGTGGTTTATTTTCTATCATTATGGATAACACATGCATGGTTTTTAAAAAGAAAAAGGTAAAAAGACTTGGATAAATATAATCAATAAAAAATGTACTGTGCACTAATTCAAGCTGGAAAATGTGTAATAACATGAAAAATGACTAAATATAAAGAACCAAGAGAATGGAAAACAATATGGTAAAAGGGAGATTTATTTTTAAACCAATGTCAAATATTTTGGCACCAAATTAAAATAATTAAAATCATACTAAATATCACATTGGGAAGTATGACAAACAAAATAATAAAATGGAAGGGATGAAAAGGGCACGAATGGTAATAAAAACAAATCAAAATTAGGTCAATCAATTATACTATTTCATGAATGGAAGTATAAAAGAGAAACAAAATTTTCAAAAATTTGGTCTTAAATTTATCATACTAATTCAAGCTAGCAAGTATGAGAAATTCAAGAAATAGTTGTAATCTTACATGCACTCAAAAAATAAGAAAATAAAAGGCAAAAGAAAAATGAAGTAATCAAAAAACATAGTAAATATCAAGATGGGAAGTATTTCAAATGAAATTTAACCTCATAATCAATTGAATCTTATCTCTTACTTGACACATGTAATTTGGATGGTGACTTATTTATTAGAAAAAAAATTGTTTTGTTGTTTTATGAGGAGGGCCATGTCCTATCCATGGTTTTACACTACAACTCACAAAAAAAATCTAAGGGTACCAAAACAACATTGGTAAATAGAAGGATTAGGACTGATAAATCAAGGATGTGGGTAATAACATGGAAAAGATGGTAATTTATGAAGAATGTTAGGTCTTATCCATGATCTTACAAAGCAACTCACAAATGAAATCCCATAAGGAGTGATCAAAAAGCTAAAAAATATTTCCCAAGAGGAAATATGAGGAAAGGGAATGTAAAAATAAAATACTTAGGCATCTTATGAGAATACCTTAGGAGGTAAGAGGCATATTAAGGACATGAGAAGACACTAAGTGACTAGTGGTCATCTATGTAAAAAGGAAACTTATTCCCTATAGACACAAATCTTTGTGTGTAGATAGATGTGCTACTAAGATCAACTCATTAAGGTATATTGGTAAAAATAAAATTAAAATGTGCCTACCTCCCCATGATGTGGTCCCCACTCCTCAAGACCCCTTACAGAGTCATCGGTCTACTATGAAGATTGGGTACTATCATGAGAAAGTAGGTAGCACTAATAGATTTTTTTTATTCTCCTCTTCTAATATAATGGCCTACCACACCCCAAAGGACCTCAAGTCTATCATGATTCCAATTGTGGTGTTTGAGATTCAACTAAAAGAAGGAGATGTGTTTTGAATCATGTTTTTTAGTGTGATTTTACTTTTAAGAATATTTTTACCTTTTTGATATCATTGCCTTTTGTTTAGATGATTTATATTTTAAATTTTTTTAATGCTTGTTAAGATTCCTCCTCCATAAAAATTTTGAAAACCAAACATGAGAGAGATAGTGATGCACATGAATGATCTATTATCTAAGTCTAAAGGAAGCTAAGTAACCCAAGATAAAATATTGACTAGGACACTTAGGCTTGACAATGAACTAGTATGTGATCTCAAGTCTCAACCATGTATATGCTTAGTTTGTGAAAAAGGAAGAAGGAAAAAGGTAGATTCAAAGGAGGACCAATGAAATGAAATAGTAATGAGAAATATTATTTGCTAACTGATCACATGGTAAAAGGAGATAATAACCAAAAAGGGATAGGGTAGATATGACCAAGTCACCATGACAACTATCTATATAAAATAAGGATAAGAGAGAAAATGATCATGAAGATACAAGGGAAGAGTTTTGAGAAAAAATCTTAAAGGAAAAGAAAGTAATTATAAATAAAAAATAGCAGTGATAAGGAAAAGACAAGTATATGTGAAATATAAATAATTAAAACTAACTATAGTAAAACAAAAAGGGGAAACATGATATAAGGCAAGAAATAATTTGACATAATGTCAAATGATATAATAAAAAATAGATAAAAATAATATTGAACCACATGTCCAATCCAAATGTAAATGAGAAATCACCATGCATGTGCTCATAAATACTAGTAAATATATCCACACACATTATCCAAGACATTAGATAAATATCTATGAAGCTAGATATGAACTACTAATAATATATCATCAATCTCTATTGAATACTAGGCAAATACTTGATTTCTAATCTCCTCAACTGAAAAAGTATGAATACTCATTGGATCGTACTAAGGAGTGGAATTGGGTGAAGGATGGTCAATATAATGTGTGGGAATGGGATCTACAAGAAATGATAGAATGATTGATGGAGAAGAATACATGGGTGAAGGAGGGTCCACGAGTGGAGGCACAAAAGGTGGTGAATGGATCATAAAAGATGTAGTTGTGGGAAAAGGAGGAGCCTTATTGCAAGAAAAACCTATGATAGGAATGGTATAAGGTCAAGGATCAGATATAAGATGATCCTTAAGATGTTGTTGGAGGATACAATAATTATCAGTGTGATGTGTGTTGTATTGGTACCATAAACAATACCTCTCACCATACTTAGTTATATGTTCAAAAAGAATATTTGGAGTGATGGTAGTGTCTATTAATGGGGAAGAGGGATGAAATTTAAAATAAAGAGAAGTTTCAATAGTTTCATCAATATTTATGGACATCTCTTCACATTATTATAAATACTATCCTCAAAACTAGATAAGGCTGCCTCCTATCCTACTAAGGGAGGATGAGGGACATTCATCTCAAATAATAGTTTCATAATATGGTTTTGATGATAGGGATATTTCCTAATAATCTCAACAAATTAAATTTGAGATGGGAGATTAGTGATTTCCATGATGGGATCCCACTCATCACAACCCATGAGAAGATTGTTATATATAGGTGCATAATGGTTAAGGAGGTCTTTGGAAGGAGGAATTGAAGATCATTGAAATTTTTGTTGATAAGAATGAGAAGGTTTAGAATAAGGTTTTAAATTATTTGGTGATTAATAAGTAGTTGGTTTAGATTAGTCTTGAAAAGTAGAAGTGTTAATAGAAGGTTAATTATCATTGGAAGATTGATTATCATTGTTACTAGAAGATGATGGAAGAATAGTATAAATAGAATGACATGTGTTATCTAAGGGAGAATAATAAATTGGATCATCATGAAAGGTTATAATATCTTCTTTCCCCAACTCATCCAAATGAGTTGGAGAATAATCTTGGATAACATAGAATGTCAAAGAAGGAGGTGGGGTGTAGATAGGTTTGGAATCAATAAAAGCCACCACCCTTCATATATTAGTCATGTTAACCACACTTTATTTAGAAGTGGGTTCAACAAAATTTTATACATTATTGGTGGAAGAGGTGGGATTGTCTTGGTTTTATTGAATAGGTTGATGATTAGGTAAAATATCTTTGTAAATAGCTAAATGAGCATTTGTTTGATTCAAGGCTTGGGTTTTATCATGATTATTATAGCCTTGAAAGTAAATTCATAAGTTTTTTGATGCCTACAAGTGATATCATCATGATCAAAATTATTACCAACAATAAAATCCATAACTAAATTATTAAGTTGTCTACAAGTCTCATGAGAGTGACCCCAACTAGCATGAAACCAACAAAACTTGCTAGGATCATACCAAGTTTTCATAGGATGAGTAGGGTCAATATCTTGAGGGAGAGGCCTCAGTAGATGTTTAAGAAATTCAACTAAGTAAAGAGTTTTATGGACATTAATGATGTTTGGTGATGAGAAATGAGGATTAGTATATTGTTGAGAAGGAGCTGGTTTTGAAGAAGGGGTAGGAATGATAGCTTGAACATTTTGAATGGTATCATATGAATCAATAACACCATCATTGGTAATATTATATTTTTTATTTTTAAGTAACTAAAAAGGACCTATGGAATGTTGGGGTGGCTTGAATTGATGCATAAGTAAATCTTGTATTTGGTCTTGGTCAATGGCCTCCTCCAAGGTACGTGGAGAAAGGGTACAAACTAGATATTGTAATTTAAGAAATAAAAAAATTATAAAGAGATGAAAGAGATTGTCATCTACCATGTTATGTTCATACTTATTTTAAAAATTCTTCCATCATTTAACAAAGTCTTGAGTAGTTTCATTTTCATTTTTTTTGCAATTGATGAAGTGGGCCAAAGTGTTTTTAGGAAGATCACTAGTTTGGAATTTTTGTACTAAAGAATTCACTAAATCCTCCAAACCAGTGATGGAATGAGATATAAGTTGATTATTCCAATATAAGGCATCACATATGAGTATTTTACAAGGATTTTAGTAGTATCAAATGGATTTAATCTGACCCAATCCTTACAAATATTTCCAAATGTTTTGAGATGAAGGGTAGGATCAGTTGATCTATTATAAAAGATGGTAGGTGTTATATCTTTGATATCAATGTTATAAATTTGAGTATTAAGAGGTTAATTCTATAAATTATTGATAAATTTGTTGAATAATGGAGGTTGAGGAATGATATTACCTTGGGAATCTTGAAGAGGTGGAGGAGGAACACTTTGGTTATGTGTGCCCCAAGCCATTGGTTGTGGTTGTGTTTGAAGATTAAGAAGGTGGTTTTGCATTCTCATCATTTGATTCATGTTATGAGCTTGAAATATGTTCATTTGATTGAGATTTCATAATAATATTTGATTATTTTGATTAGTGTTATTAGAATTAGTGTTGGTGTTTGAGTTAGTATTAGTGGCTTGGGTACCACTATTAGTGTTGACATGAGTTCGAGAAGAGCTATGATAATTTGAAGAACTAGTGGTAAAATTTACTTTTGAATAAAAATATGGAATAGTAAATGGTTGAGATGAAGAATCACTAGAAGCATGATTACCTTGAGTCATAAACAATGAACTAGTGGATGGATTAAGGATAGTTAATCTTATGAGAGGCCCACTAGATTTAGAACTAACCATATTAGTTGAGATATTAGGCATGATTATAGAAGAAGTTAAATAAGAAGATGTCATATCATAAGGAGTCAACATTGAAGGGAGAGGTTGAGAAGCAAATAAATTAGTACCCCTAAATCTAGTTGAGAAAGTGGAAGTAGGAGAATGACATTCTTTAACTTGATAGCTAATCATGAGATTATAAATGGTACAAGGGTCTTTCCCTCTATGTTGAGGGAATTCTATGATAAAGAAAAGCATTTTGAGAGTATATTCTAACTGATATTGATCTTTTAAGAAGAGAGGGTTATTCTACAAATATTTATTATGAGGATTCCCATAATTCATTATATGAGTTTCAATATGGACATTACTATCATTCTCAAAAGGAATCCTACTTTGTCTATGGGTCACCCTATTAGGATTGGTGAATTCCACCATATCTACTGATTAATTTTCAATGTTATCATAAAATAGATATTCCATGACAAAAGGAGGAAAGGCAAGATGAGATAAAACAAGGCATCAAAAAGTGACTGTAGCTGAACTAGGTTGACCTGGTCAACTAGTGCAAAAACTGGGTCTGTGAAACTGATCTAGGTCTACAGGATCAACCTAGTATAGAGAACATAGACTGAAAGAAAAGGGGGGAAAGTATAAAAATAATACTAGGTCAAATAGATTGACCTAGTGTAGTATATAAGGGTTGGAAAATATGTTAGGTCAACTTGGTCGACATAGCATAGTAAACAAGAAAAAGAAAGAGTTAATCAATTTGTGAAAATAAAGTGGGTAAATTTTTAGTTAATCTAAGAAAGTAAATGCTAAAAGTAAGAAAAAAATCAATTGAATTAATGTTATTCAATCTAATTTATGCACCTAAAGTAACAATACTGCACCAATATGAGCTAGTGTAAGTTCTTATACACATACTTAAGCAAAGAGTAAGCAAACAACTTAGAAAGTAAAGCTAGCTAATTGGTCAACCTAGAATGTTAGATTATTAAGAATTATTATAAATGATAGAAAGATGGATATAAATAAGGTATTAAATAGCAATATATGGATGAATTTAGGTGAGTTTAGGATGCAAGGGACTGTAGTGGAAATGATATAGGCTTGGTATTAGGGCCTACACCCTCACTTCACACACCACAGTGATAAGAGTTTCACATGATTAGCTAAAATATACCATTAACCATGCTTTGTACTTAACCAGAGTATCAATTCAGTTTCCCCCTTGGTGATGAAATCCAAGTGGGTTGGCCTAGGTATTCAAATGTTAAAATGCTTTTTGATGTTAATTGATTTGGTCGTGTGTGTATAAAATAGAAATAGTGTAACTAAGATATTAATTAAAAACCTCTTATTAGACTATGTGAAATTTTCTAAGCATGTAAACAATTGAAATGAAAGATGTGATTAACATATAGGGTGAATTCCAACTTTGAAATAGGGTATAGTGAAAACACTATATACATAAAAAATAGAACTAGTTCAAGAGTGTCGAGCTAGCACTATTGAAAATAGGGTCTAAATAACCTACTAGGTTGACCAGGTCAACCTAGTTGTTTCAGACAACAAACAAGACATAGAACTAGGTTGATCATGTCGACCTAGTTGGCTATGGCAAGGTAGATTGGAAGGCTAAAACTTGAAAAAAAGTATAAAAATAGAGATATAAAAGAATATAAACTCACCTTGATGGTTCAGATATAGAAATTGTTGATCTAAAACCTGTAAACTAGGTCAAGCTGGTTGAACAAGCAATACATAAATCTGTTGAAAAAGTGTTAAAAATGCACTAGGTCAACCTAGTCAAACTAGTTGGTTGGACTATAAGTATGGAAACATACTAGGTCAAGTTGGTCAACCTAAAGTCTAGAAACTAGAATTTGTACTAAGTTGAGTTGACCGATTAGGTTGTATAGAAACTACTACAAAGTGATTGTAAATACACTATGTCAACCAAGTCAACCTAGTAGGCTAAATTGGTATTTTGAAAATTGATAAAAACTTATACTAGGTTGAGTTTCTCGATCTAGTTGCTTGCTCCTATGCATAATGAAAAAGAAAATTAGGTCGATAGAATTGAACTAGTATGTCAAAATATATGATAGAAATGATGATAAAATAATGAAATAAAAATGAGCAAATCCAATAAGGGTTGGATTCATGTTGGGTTCACCATAATGTATGTAATAAAAATTGCATGATGCATAATGAATTAATCCTAGATCAGATAAGATAGAACACACCTACACTTTTTATTGGGTATACACTTATTAAGTGTGAGCATAACTAATATGGAGATTTGTTAGACCCAATTAGGGGATCACTTGTATCACTTGTCACAACACATCATGTTAAGAAGGGTTCCAAAGCCTACAGTCTAACACAATAACCCTAAAAGATCCCTATGATTTGATATTCACTTATGCTAATAAATAAGAAAGTAAATTATTCTAATAATAAGAAAATTAAACTAATCTAGTGTGCACCAAAGCTTTTGGCATAAATTGGGGGTTAGAACAAAGCAAATAAACAACAACTAAACTAAACATGCATAGGAGACATACACTCACATCAATGTATATGGAATCCTAATACATAGAAGAGAAGAATACATACTACATTATCTATCTACTCTTACAAAGGAGAAATAAAGTTAGGAATACTTACCTTTGAAGATGAACCTACGAAGTCTCAACCTCTCCCTTGGCCATGGTGCTTCACAAGATATTATTGTGACTTGTAAAGATAACCAATATAAATTATCTCTAGGCTACATGACCCACCTAAGAATCCAAAAGAGTTATTCACAAGACAAGATCAGAGCTCCAAATAAAGTATTAAAACCTAAATCTTTATTCCTCAGTAGAATGGTCAATAAGAAAATGTTCATTCACACTTCTTTGCTTGATTATTCCATTCTTATAAATGGTGGGAAATGACATTTTATATATATATATATATATATATATATTAGTATCTTTCCTAAAAACCATTTAGACATGTCGATTGTACTAAGTTGACTAGGTCAAAGTAGTACATTCTTGGGATAATGCCTAAAGTTTGGGATAGGTCGGTTGGGATGCAAACAAGTCAAAATAGCTAAAGTGTCCCCAGAATACACTAGGTCAACCAGGTTAACCTAGTGTAATGAATAGGTAATAAGGGTAATAAGGTAATAAATCATGATAATGACTAGAATGGATATAAAAGAGAAGAACAATCCTAGGGTTCATGGTTTTAGGGAGCTAGTGTGTAGATAGCAAGTGGCAAAAGGAACAACAATCTTACAAAGCATCAATGGTCTACCCACCCCTTTCCTAGTGTACCCCTTAAGGCATGCACTTAGAGAGACTGAGACTCAACAGGTTCATAAAAGATATGAAGTGTTAGTAATCAATAAAAGTTTGAAAATATTATGTGAATATAGGATACATTTTGTATCATTTTCAATAGGCTTCTAATGTAATTCTGGTAGTTTTAGTGCTAAAAATCCTATTTTGAGCCATATATATAATTCTCAAGGTGAAATTGAGATTCATTAATCTTTAAGACCTTATTTATCCATGATAATTTCAAAAATGTTATTTAGAAGAGGTTTTAGGTCTTAAAATTAAGAAAATAGTTTTTTCTCATATCAATCTCCTTGACAACTCTAGAGGGGAAGTTTCAAGTGCTCAATATAGAAAGAGGAGAGAGAGAGTTAGGATATGAAACATTGGAAATTATTATGGGTCATATTAAAATTTAAATTAGTGGCACTATTTCATGGATTAGTGGCCTCTTATTTATGAACAGTTGCTAAGAGTGACTGCAGGTCACTATGGCCTATTCATCTAAGAGGGGTATGTTCTAGCACCTATTTATCCACTTAAGAAATATATGGAGAGAAATTATTTTTAGTATTTTTTATATAGGTCTTTTATCTACATTTCATGGTGGTTTCATTATCTAATTAATATTTATCAATTACTTTCACTTGGAGAGAGAAGGCCTTAGTGTATAGACTATTTGAGTGGATTATACTACAAATATTTATTTCATCTTCATGATGGTCATCTTCAGAGGATTAATTTATTCATTATTCATATAATGTATCTTAATTTCATGAAATCCATGTTATTTTATCTGAATATGTTTCTTTTTGTCCATGACCTTCAACTACACTTTCTTTGGAGACCTAGTCTGTGTGTGAAATTTCTAATGGAGCTTTGAGGTTCCAATTTGAATTAGGAACTAGTAATATATCATGGTTCATGGTTTTTATATGATATTATAATCCTATAAGTGAATAAAAGTTTCAAGATAAGATTCTAATTCACATATTCCAATGAAGATTCATAGTTATTTCATTCAATGTCATGTTGTATAAATTGTAGGTACAGGTTGGGATACTCAAAGCCATGGAGAAGGTTTATACATATATTTATATGTATTAATTTGACCTGACTACCTCATTGACCTCATTATCATCATAAAAGTTTCCAAAAATTACTATATTCTCCATTCTCAATCTCATACATTAGTTTACTATGTATAGGTCTGTAAAAATAATTAGTGTAGGTTGAAGGTGACACGATGCTTGGTTGTGAAATGGTTGTGAAACCTTTTGGACCATTGAGAACTGGTTTAAAGGTATGCATTGGTAGAGTTTCAAGAACTCAAATAGATTAAGAAGATGGCTTGGTGTAGCTATAAGATAGTCAAATAGATACCTACAAGCCTAGGGCTTGTAGGTCCACATTTTGGACCTAACCAATGACCTAATCAACAGTGAAATGAGTCTCAAATAGTGGCACTCAATATTATATAGGTGAAATAAGATACAAGCCTTTTAAAATCAACTAAGACACTTGAAATAAATATAAGGCAAAGTGCATTGAGTTTAAAGTCTAAAAGGCTCCTACACACATTCATATTCAATAAAAGAGAACTTATAGGATGTTAATAGATGGGTTAGATCTAAACCTAAATTAAGTTGATAGAGTATGTATGGGAAAAAGGTTTAAACTCACTTTAAGTTTTAATTAATTTCATAAACCCTTGAAGAGGATCACTAAAGGAAGTTATTATATGGTGTTTCAAAACCTTATACACAATACAATGAACCTATAGTTGTGTATAGTACACTATATGGATGTAATCAAGTAACAAGAGTGGTGTTGAAAGGCTTTGAGTCCAATTCCAAATTCAAACAACAATTCATGAACTAATTGTAGATAGGCCTATTTTAAGGACAACTCATTTTCATACCTAAAAGAGAATTTTAGTGTGTGAAAAGCCCTGAGTTTTATCTTAAAACTCTAACATAGGTTCAAGAGTGTTACAATAAAACAAATGTGAGATCAATTTCACATCAAACACATAATCCTAACCCTGTAGGCACCTATAGATTATAAATAGAAGCAAATTGGTTTTGTGCCTAGGTAAGAAGACATAGGTGCTTTATAAATATCACTAATTTCATATTGAACCTAAGTGAGACTCCATCTAGGTTCAAGAACTACTATGGAGGACATCACTTGATGACAAGGGTAAGGTCTAAAATCTAGTTCCAAAACTCCAACACACATTTAATTGTTTAAACACATCTACAGGCTAAAAAAACATAATTAGACATCCATCCTCAAGTGGAGATAGATAGGGTGTTTGAAGATAATTTGGACTCAATCATCTTCAATAAATTCTAACAATGTGAGAGGATCATTGTGTTATGAGTAAGGTACAAGCAAGTAAACACCATGAACATAGCCAAATTACCCTAAGAGCAACTACAATAAGTATATATGACTGAATTGGCCTCACACTTGAAAGAAGGAATAAAATATATATGAAAAAGGATATTGAGTCCTAATTAAATATTTAGTAAATATAAAGGACGATTGAAATATAATTATGAATTCCTAAGGACATCTAAAACTAACTATACAATTAGAGTACTCTAAATGCCACCTAAGGGCTATATAAACAATGACCTGGTAGTTCAAACCTAAAGAGAAGTAGAGTCAAAGACATTAATTGTTTATAATATTTTTGAGCCTAACTTGAGATCTCAACCTATTTCAAGAGTTATAAGGAGATCAATGGTATGAAGGTAAGGTTTAATCTCTCCAATATATAGTCAAACCCTAACAAACATCTATAGGTTGTATAAAAGCATAGGAAAACCTTAATCCTAGAGAAAGAGGGGAGGTGATATGAAATATTGGAGATCTACAACTTAGATACACTAAAGGGATAATGAGGTCATGTTGAAACCAATGGAAATTCTGAACAATATTAATTACACCAAGTTTCACTTCTCTACACACAGTCAAGATTGCCCTAGGCAGTCACCTAATTCAAGAGAGAAGATAGGTAAACATTAAGCCTAAAGGGAAAAGTATGAGATGATGGGAACACTGAGGTATATCTTAGTGATTCCATATATTTTATGAAATAATTTTTAATCCAAATAATACTATGTGGATGATTGAGAAGAGAATAATCAAAACCTCATACACAACTAGTGAATAGTCACATACAACCTACAACTAGTCTTGATAAATTCATGTTTTAAAGGATATAGAGGAATGATTAGGATCTAAAATTTGGTACATAACATGTTAATGAGTGGCTTAATACATTAATGGAAAATACAAGGTCACATAAATATGGGACATACTTATTATTTTGTCTCAGACCTGACCCACTCTTTGGCAAGGGGCAATGAAGAGACCAAGAAGCCTATTTGAGGTCTAAGAATGAAAAAAGATCATCCAATATCATTAAGTGACTTTGAGGTATGAAAAAATCATATTAAAGTTATATATACACTTCCAAGGTGTAAAAAAACTTAGGTTTCAATCCAAGTGCCCTTGAAGACTAGCAAGAAAGAGATAGCTTTTAAAGCCCAACACCCTGACCAGTACACCATGAGCATAAAGAGGAGTCATAAAGAATTAAAGAGAATGTAAAATAATTTAGAATATTTTTTTTGAGGTTTATTAACTTTTCATAGAAGTGGGAATGACTTTTGAGACCCATAACTCAAGGTTGACCTTTCTCTAGCCTCAAGAAAGTTAGGCAAGCCACCCAAGGAGTAAATTCAGATGCTCATACCATCTCTCACACTTTAAATGGGAGTATGATACATTTTGGATAGCTTAAATGGTATATAAATTTTTTTTTCCAATTGGAATGAGTTTATTTGGATGTGTCATATATGAACAATCATTAAGACTCCAAAGAGGTCCTAAACATTCCTAAAATCCTAGTTTGACTAGTTTGTAAAGAAAGACCTAAAAGCATATCAAATGACATAATTTTATCCTAAAAATACTTGGATATTATTTAGGAATCCAAGGAGGTTACCTACATGTATTTTTATGTTGATTTCACTTCTACTAGTTACTCCAAAAACCCTAGTTTTCATTTTTTTAGTGTTTTTTAGGTGTTCTAAGAAGGGAAAACTTATTAATAATTGGATAATGTACTTTGGGACTTTTAATAACTAATAAATCTCAAAAAAATTCATGGTATATTATATAAGTGTCCAAACCAAGTATGTTTTTTAATTTAGTCCCAAATAGGCTCAAAATAAGCCTAGGAAGCAAGGTGGTTTCATGGTTTGCATACGTTCATAGGGTCTCAGGACCCCAAATTTGGTATTAAGGATGGTATTAAGCCTTGTAAAGTGGATCATAACTTTTGTGTGATTTCAATTGTGTGGGATCTCCCATTAGAAAGTTTTTTCTTTTTAGGATTAAGAGGGCTAATTAGGCCTAATTTGGGAGAGAAAATGAGCTAGAAAGTATATCTATAGGAAATGATCACCAAATTTTGTGTAGATATATAAGGGGATAGAGGGTGTCTAAAAATACTCTCATTTTTCCATAGTCTCTTCTATATTTTTCTAAGCAAGAAACTTTAGCTATTTTTAGGGCTACAAGGATTTGAGAAGAAATTCATAGTTTTGATGCAAAATTAAGTATTTATGAGTGTTTTATGTCTTAAAATTAATTTTTATAGGTATTATATGATATTAAGATACCATATATTTAATAATTTTTTTATTATTGAATACAAGCTCCACTTTTCCCTTCTACACCATGGTGAGAATGAGCTTTTTAAGGATCTTAAAACACTAAATCATGGAATAATACTTATACTATATTTTTTAAAGTCTAATACACATTAAACATGACAAATATGGATATATATTAATTTAAGGATCATTTTTTATGAGTTTTAAAGGTTTCAAAAGGTCTCAAGACTCTAAAAATGCTTTATTTCCTTCAAATGCCTAAGCTTGTTAAAGGAGTCAAACTTGCACTTGAAGGATTCTAACATCCCATGGATC